>JAMWET010002871.1:412500-425000 GCA_024036415.1 Prochilodus magdalenae
AGTGGCCAAACTGTTAGCCTACTAGCTTGATGGCTGATATGACAGCAGGGTCTAAAATGCAGTCACTGTAGGTCATGTCCAGGGTGGGGTGTTTCCTTCCTTCTGCCCAGTGAGCTCTGGGATAGGCTTCAGCACCCCCCACAACCAAGAGGGATGGTTAAGATTAGTGGGGGAATGAGGGGCCCTAAAAAGACACAAACTGAGTAGCTGCTTATATCATAGAGCAGGTGGGTAGTGAGAAATGCTGACCTTCAATGACCTAGCTAGCATTAGCTTGTAGCACATTGACTGCCAATTGGCTGTCTACACATTTTATCCTTAGCTAACAAGCTTCAAAGCTACTTCCACCATGTTTATATATATATATATATATATATATATATATATATATATATGACATATTATGATGATACCCATCGTTCGACAGACCTCGTAGTTACAGTAGTACAATATCCCATACCGCAGTAACGCCTCCCCAGAGTTAACGTACCAGGGCTGAAGCCGGGCAGGTGTGTCGGTACACCCTCACACGCCAAAGCAAAGCACTTTCAGATTCAGCTCATGAAGGCCGTCGGAGCGGGCCGGTGCATTATGCATGAGGCGCGTTAAATCGGAGGAAATTCTGCGGCATGCCTGCCAGGCTGGACTGTGAGTGGACAGCGGCGGTGCGGTTACCTTGGAGATATTGAAGTCGAGGCTGAAGCTCTGGCCTTCCCCCTCCACCTGCCACACACACAGCGTGCAGGAAAGCTCACACGTGCTCACGCTCAGCCGCTCCAGCGTGAAGGTGCAGTGCAAGCTCCGCTGGGAGCCGCTCCAGATGTGATAGAACGGGATCTCCTATACAAAGAGAGAGAGAGAGAGAGAGAGAGAGAGAGAGAGAGAGAGAGAGAGAGAGAGAGAGAGAGGCAGAGATGATATAATAACATTCATATGGGTCTATTCATGCCGTACCTGTCAGCACATGCAGGCAATTAAATGAATGGGCTCTAAGTTCTGGTCTGAGCTGTTCTGATCTAAAGCCTTACTGTAACCCACTCAGACTCCTTCCTTCCCTAGGACCTACCGTGGCCATCAGGTTTTTGGTCATTGCCAGTTCCAAGCTGTTTAGCTTCTACATGTTTTAGCCTCCCTCGCTTTTACTTGTGCTAACCAAGATCCTGTATTTGCCAAATTCGGGCTCTTAAACTCCCAGCTCTAACTGGTTATCCAGCACCAGGGTTCTAGCAGTGTATCCTACCTAGCATCACCATACGCCGAACACCATATGTTTAATTTCATATACCTCTGTTCAGATTCAGCTTAATAATAAACAGTTGTCCAGTAAGGCCAGCTTCTTGTTCTAATTTACCGTTCCACCTTAAAGAATACTGGAGCCACACCCAGTATTTGCTAAACCATTTAAGCTGAATGTCAGCACCAGAATGTAATTGCTGCACCTTTTAAGGTGGAATGGTAAAATTTGAAGCTGACAAAAAAAACAAACGCTGCACTTTAGCACCAGAAATGGCCTATTGCATCGTTTAAGGTGGAGCAGGAAATGGTAACCAAAGAGGCTAGGCAATGAGAAGCTGCCTTTTAACGCCTATATGTACCTGCTGCATCATTTAAGGTGGAATGGGAAAATTAGAATTAGAAGCTGGCGAGTAAGAAGTTAAATGTCAGTACCAGGATGTAACTGCTGCAGCATTAAAGGTGGATCGGGCATTTGTGAACAAGCATACGGCAAATAAGAGGCTGAATGTCAGCACGAGGATGTAACTGCTTAAGGTGGAATGGGAAATGGTGAACAGGACGGTAGGGAATTAGAAGTTGAATGTCAGCAGCAAAGTGTTACTACTGCACTGTTTAAGGTGGAACATGAAAAAACATGAAGGTCTCTCTCTACAGGCGGTGTGTGGTTTGTTTATTCTGGGCTACTGTGGAAACATTGCAGTCCACGTGGCAGCGTCTGCTGGATGATGACCTGCCCGTATGTAAAATAGCTCTACCTAAATCTTACACACTGCTGCTTTAACTAGGAAAGAATTAATAAACTATGGTCTCTGAACTTATAATACGAAATCATCATTAGTGCCCAATGTAAGTAAGTGCGATGTAGATTGTATGCACATGGAAGTGGTGCACACACTCCAATCAAGTCAATTCAATGCATTCTTTTATCAGTGCAGGGATTACACCAAGCCCTAGCACTAGAAGCGTATCTGCCTCTCGGGCCCTATGACCCACTGCAGTGCTCTCTGGACTCCAATAGTGAGCTTAACAGCCCATGCACCAACTGTACTGTGTACACCCACCAAAGCCTAATGCTATACACCAAAGTACCTGAGCGGAAACCAGCCGGAGCTACTTTTCTTCAGGAAGATTAACCGATACCACAAAAAAGCTTTTCCCATTTCCGAAACTGCAATTAAGCACCTGTCACCGGACAGCCCGCACCCTTTCCTACACGTCCAAGAAAAATGAAAGGTAACTTCTGCATCAAAACTATTGCATTTCCCTTTCATCTGACATTAATAACCAGTTTCGGAAGCCCTGGGTGACACATACTAAAGGAAAGTCCACTATATGATTTATGACTAAGCACTCAGCAAAGCTGGTCTACGTTTCCAGGTGCAGGCATTTACTGCTCCTGAAAGCTTGAAAAACGAAACATTAAGAGTAGTTAAAAGTCATTTACAGGGTATAAGTGTTCATTTCTAACTTTTACCAACCACAACAAACTGTAAACAACATGTTTATGTTAAATTTATCAGTAATTTTTAGATTTTATAGTCTCAACTAGCTACGCTAATCCGACTAACAATCTATAGTCAAAGCAAGTATATGTTTAAGCAATATACTTAAGCTAGCTTAAAGCTATTTGTAGCTACTTTAGAGCTAATTCCTAAAAAAAAGAAAAAACAACATATATATAACAACAATATATATATATATATATATATATATATATATATATATATATATATATATATATATATATATATATATATATGTATATATACTAACCTGATAACCTGTAAACGACACATTAGCTTGGAAGCATTATGCTTAAAGCTACTTTTATTAGTAATTTAGTAAGTAGAAATAGATTCTTTAACCCAACCAAACATGCTAACAACGCTAACAGTGGAATAGCTAGCTACCATACACCTTACACTGGGAGTAGTAGATTTTGGGCAATTTTTTTAGATTTTATTAACTCACCAACTAACCAAAACATGAGTGGAAGCTAGCAACTACACGGTTTCATTTTGCACAACCAAATAATGCTAAAATAGCTAAATAGCTCTACTGGCTAGCAACCTGTTATGGGGTATAGAATAGCTCATCTATTTCTCGGTATTCGAATGCTTTTGTTGTTTTGCATATACCCCGGATTTAGGGCTGTGTTACTGGCTTTTGAATACTGAATACAAGCAATAGGATTTAAGTCACCTTGTTAGTCGGTTTAGATTTCTTATAGCTAAACCAAATATGCTATCACGGCTAACAAAACAATGCTAGCTGCCACAGGAATATGCTTGACCTTTTAAAGCTGTTATTAGATTTCTTTTGGGACACCAAAGCGTGCTAACCCGACTAGAACTGAGCTATATTGGAGAAAAGGTGCTTAAAACAGCCTTTAATAGTAATTTCTAGATTCTTGAACTCCACCAAATAAGCTAACAGTGCTAACAGTGGGTAGCTAGCCTCCATACATTATACTGCAAGCAATATTATTTAATATAACATTTTAAGCTTATTTTTTTATTTGATTAGCTCCACTTAAATGAAGCATGGAACCTAGTGATTGAAGCTATTTGAATTTTTTTATTATTGTTGTTGCCAACATATTTGGGGAAATTTACTAGAAACATACATTATACTGGAAGCAATATGCTTAAAGCCTAAACGCTATTAGTCATTGTGATGTTTTTTAGCTCAACTAGCCATGCTAATCTGACTAACAGTGAGCGAAAGCTAACAGCTACACATTGTACTGGATGCAAAATGCTTTAATGACCTTTTCATATTCTGTTATTTGATTTCTTGGCTTGGTTTCTTTCAAATAATGCCAACTAGGGCCTCTTCACTTTGATTCACTGTAACCTACGCTTTGTAGTACCTCATTCTGCACTTCCTGTCGTAAGCTGACATTTGTGTTTTCCCCAAAAAGCAAGTGTGCCAAATACGGAGCAGCAGGCAGCCTGTTGTCTGGAGTCACTTTCTCCAAGCTGATGAGCTCAGTCAGTGCACTTTCGCCTCCAGTAGGAGGAGCTGTTGTACAGAGTGAGTTTAGCCAAAGGCCCTAGGCTCATGCTAAGCTGAGCATTACTGAGATAAGGGCTGAAGAGAGTGTCCACGGTGAGATGGAACCGCTTCTACACATCTGCACTGTGCCTTAGCACCGTATTCCACTGCTTCATTGTCCCTGGAGAATCTGTACTCTACTCCATTTCTCCTCCGACTCACAGATAACGTTCCTACAGCACATACCAGGAATACAGGAAGGTGTTTTAGGGTGTGGACTGCTCAAATGTAGGTGCACCATCCAAATGAATGATTCCAACAGTTGGGTTAATTAGAATTTCTATAAAAATGACCGAGCTGGCCTATTTTATTTACAATGGTATAGAATAGAAAATTCCAGGGAATATGGAATTCACTGGCGAATGAGCAAAGTGGCATTGTTTGTTGTTAGAAGGGCAATTAATAAAAAATCTAAAACCTACATGACGGAAATGTTGGTAATCAGCGAAACCCACCTAACTGGGTTACTAAGAACGAGCTTCCCAAGAGGGATCTTCAAAGTTCAGATATAAAATAAAAGATTAAAGCAAAAGCAGAAAATAAAAGATACACGGACCACCCAATAACGAGCCCACCCAGACATTGTCCTATGCTAAAAATAGTTTTAAATGAGATTTCAGTTCCAAAGTTCAGACAACAGTAAGGAGAATCAGTCTCCAGCATTAACATGCAACTCCTCACTTAACTCCCTTTCAGAAACGAGGGCTTTGAGAGGGCTAAAATGAGTTCTGAAACCTGTTTAGAAGCACTAGCGGGGGCCTCCTGCACTCCAGATCCCCCTCTTAGGGTTCAAGGAGCTGTTAGCTCATGGCCAAGGCCAGGCAGGCTATAAAGAGCAGCACTCCTGCGCTCCCTGCACGGCCGTTCGCTCTTTAATGGGGTTTCGGCACAATCCCCGCATGTTCAGAAATGGCCTAATGAGGCCAAACCAAAGAAATATCCAATTAGAGCACTCCAACGCAGAAGCGCACCCAGCATTAAAAATCTCATGTTGGCTGGGACAACATTTCAAGAAGCCTTTTTAAATGCGGCCCCCATGGGGAAATCGGCTAAACTCCTGCTCAGAGGGCCAATGATCAAGCTCAGACAGTGGAACGCGCAAGCACTGCTGAAAAATGAAGAAATGGAAGGGAACAATGACTAACAGCCATCTTAGGGATAAATAAGTGTAATAGCAGGGAGAGTGAGTCAGAAGTGGAGAGAAGAAGAGGGGGAGGTAGGAATGGAGATGCAGAGGCACAAGACCGAGAACTAGAAAGGGGAATCGAGAACAAAAGGGAGGAAGGAAAGAAAGAAAGAAGAGGCATAATGAAAGAGTCCCACCTGGTAGCCGGTGAGTAGCTTGCTCCTCCAGTGAGCCTGGGGCAGGTCGTGGATGGAGAGGCGCAGGTTGTGGTAGCTGTCTTTGAAGAGGAGCACGTGCGGCTCGTCAATCAGTCGGCCTCCCAGCTGCGCCTCCATCTGCATCACCTCCTGCGGAGTACGGCACAGCAACACAATACAGGAGAGTTAGTGCATCCTAATGAGCAAGCGCTGTACGGCCAAGCATGGGAGCGGGAAAGGAGTCTGGAATTTTCCCTGTCGGGTGATTCCGGATACTCGGTCTTCCAGGTTGTACCTGGTGTTTGCTTCTTTAGCTTTGCACTGGAGCTATGAGGCTCTGGAGCTATGCTGCACCATGCTAGCCTCAGCCTTAAGTCATCTCAAATAGACTTGCTTATTTGATTTGCTTACATAATTCCAGGTTCTTGGAATTATGGAATGATCATGTCATCCTAAAATTTTGTCCACTAGCTCCAGAACTGCAGAAGCAAACTCTAAATCCCAACGTCAGTCTCAGCTGCTGGACTACATGTAAAGCTCAACACCACACTCCGTATAGCTTGACACAGTAAAAAGGGGCATCTTTGACTGGCCTACTCCCTGACCTTTGACCCCATACGGTCAAGGTACAAGGTCAATGCAAGGTCACACCCACATGCAGTGCCACAGTGCAAGATCAAGGCATCTGCACTGATGAAGATTTGGTGAGTCATTAGTCAGCAAGTCAGTATTCCCCCCCTCACAGAGCTCCTTAATTTCACTCCTGTGCCCGTGCCAGGAGAAATCTGCTCTAGCATGGCCTGACGGTTTCATCGCTGGGCGCTCGCGCGGCTGCGAGCCATTTGTTGCCATCAAAGCAGCCATCTGGAATTAGGTAATAATAACCACACATGCTTCCTCCCTGATCTATCACTCCAATTCCCCTGCGAGCTGAAGGAGTACGGGGTCTCGCGGCCCTGGAAGCCTCCCACAGAAAGGCTCGCTGCCAAGCGCGCAAAGACGCAAACCACATGATGAATCGGATTAGCGGGTTTAGAGGACTCTTGGACCTTCCCGTTGAGGACGGCCCGCTTTTCATGGCCTTCAAACCGTGACACAAGAGAAAGCGCGGCACGTAAAGCTCCGAATGAAGAACACGATGAATTCATGAGAGGGGGATATGAAACAAATCTGCTGGAACAAACAGACAACAGAAGGGCAGACGGAAGTGGTGGCACGGATAATGACCGTATGGTTTGACGCCTTTGCTGTGCAAACGTGGATGCACATCGATAGAGTTTGGAGAGCGATTCTAATTAAGATGGAGAATCTTAGAAATCGGAGAAGCCCCCCGATGATTCCGGTTTCTTCACCACTCAGTTCAGGCTACACTGATTTACATTAGAGTGGTAAGGAAACTGGTATTTGAATAGGACTACCTGCATCCACAAGGCTGGAGCTGTCCCTCAGCTTTGACTGATGAAGAGAACGTCTTGACATATACAGTCGGAATCAGACAGCCTTTCTCAGATTGCAGGTTTCAGTTGCAACTGGACAGTTTTGTCGGGCTACAGTTCCGACTAGATAGTTTTGTCGGGCTAAGGTTGCGACTGGACAGTTTTGTGAGGCTACAGTTGGGTCTGGACAGAGTTTTGTCAGGCTACAGTTGCGAATGAGCAGAGTTTTGTCGGGCTGCAGTTGCGACTGGACAGAGTTTTGTCTGGCTGCAGTTGCGACTGGACAGTTTTTTGGGCTGCAGTTGCGACTGGACAGAGTTTTGTCGGGCTACGATTGGGACTGGACAGTTTTGTCGACCTACAGTTGCGACTGGACAATTTTGTCATGCTACAGTTGCGACTGGACAGAGTTTTGTCAGGCTGCAGTTGCGACTGGACAGAGTTTTGTCGGCCTAGAGTTGCGACTGGACAGTTTCGTCGGGCTACAGTTGCAAAAGTTGAAAATTAGTTTACTTGAGTTTGCGGCGAATTTGGTTGGGCTGCTATTGAGTTCAGACAGAACTTGGTCAGGCTATGGTCACATTGGACAAAACATGTCAAATTACTGACAGATCCAGACAGAATCTGTAGGGGTCACATTCAAGATCAAACAGAAGGTCACAGTTGGTAGACCAAGTTCTGTCAGGCTACAAGAACTACAAGAGGATCTGTTTAGGCTACGGTCCAGCTCAGATTCTAAACTTGTGCAAAGGATTAGACTCAGAGGCCACATTCAGGTTTGCTTCATAACTCCAGTGCCCCTAGAACACTTTCAACTTCTAGTCTTTGCATGTCGTTCTCTTTCCGAAGGAATCTGCACAGCTCTTGTGATGTTCCCAAGAAAAAGATAATGAGGCTAATTTCAAGCACTATCTCTATCGAGGCCCTTTCTAACCCAGCAATCGCTGCAATCTCACATCAGTTTGCTCTTTTGGGGCGCCAGAGTCATTCTCTTTCAGCCGGGCGTCTTCCTCAGTCACATCCTTGTGGCCTTTACAGGGGTCAAAAGTCAGGGTTTATCTCCCCAGCCCTCGAGGTCGTGTAAGTCAATGGCAGAGGCCAATCAAATCTGAAGAGCAATATAATCTCTCCCTTTGTGGCTTTCAGCCAGACAAAAGGCTCTTTAGAGAGGCTACAAAGCTCCTCGTTTAGCGCCCCTCTCCTAAGCACAATTACTCTTCGGGTGGAAATTAGCATTGCAAATTGCATGCTTGTGGACTTTGATCCAGATTCTGACCTATCAGCAGATCTAGCTGAGAGCCTGCCAATTATCCCATTATGAAGAGCCAGGACCCTGCATACCAATGCGGAGGCGGCCCCCGCCACGTCCGGACCGCCTTCGATTAACAAGACAAGGCTGGAAATAAGAGTGTGTAAACACGTCAGTCTGGGCCTGCCGCTTTTACGGCATCACGCCCCGGACATTAAAAAGCGCGAGGGGAGAAAAACAGTGGGCTTTGTGTGTTTACTTTCGACATATGGTTTAGACAGAGAGAGTAATGGCTTCCTGTACGCCTCATTGTCCTCTTAATAAATTACTCTGTGCAGCGGCACATTCACGCCGAGAACAGAACTCCCTAAAACTTTATCCAGTCCGCCAGAGGGACCGCCACACACCTCCGCCGCGGGATCAAAGGAGGCTTCTCTCTGATCCATACGGAGCTGGAGGAAGGTGTCAGGTTCTATCCTCTGTGGAGATGACCGGACCCAAAACCAGTTTCCCCCTCTGAACCCCCTGTTACCATCTGAACACGTTTTAATAGGGCAGTGTTCAAATATCAACACCCACGTTCTTTTCTCTTCCTTCCTTCCATATATCTATCTATCTATCTATCTATCTATCTATCTATCTATCTATCTATCTATCTATCTATCTATCTATCTATCTATCTATCTATCTATCTATCTATCTATCTTTCTTTCTTTCCTTTAATCTATTTTCAGTTTTTTCCTTCCTTCCTTCCTTCTTCCCTTTCTGCCTTCCTTCCTTTCTTTCTTTCTTTCTTTCTTTCCTGTAATGTATTTTTAGTTCTTCCTTCCTTCCTTCCTTCCTTCCTTCTTGCTTCTTCCCTTCCTCCCTCCCTTCCTTTCTTTCTTTCTTTCCTGTAATGTATTTTCAGTTCTTCTCTCCTTCCTTCCTTCTTCTTTCCTTCCTTCCTCCCTCCCTTCCTTTCATTCTTTCCTGTAATGTATTTTCAGTTCTTCCTTCCTTCTATCCTTCCTACCTTACTTCCTTCCTTCCTCCTTTTTTCTTTCCTTCTTCACACCCTTCCTTTCTTTCCCTCCTGTAATGTATTTACAGTTCTTCCTTCCTTCCTTCCTTCCTTCCTTCCTTCCTTCCTTCCTTCCTTCCTTCCTTCCTTCCTGCTCTCTTTCTTTCTTTTCTTTTTCTTTTTTTTTTCATGGTCTGTCTTTTTCTTTCTTTACTATTTTATTCTTCTTATTATTTTCCATATTCTGCCTTTCTGTCTTTCTTTCTTTTTTTTAAATTCTTTTTTTCTTTTTCATGTTATGTCTGTCTTTCTTTCTTTCCTTCCTTTAATCTAATTTCAGTTTTTTCTTTCTTTCTTTCTTTCTTTCTTTCTTCCTTCCTTCCTTCCTTCCGTCTTTCTTTTCATTTTCATTTCTCAACCTAAACTTGGTGGGTGGATTTGACATTGTGTGATATGCAAATGATTCAAGTTTCATGCTCTGCCGCTCATGGGACGTAGGCAAGGACAGTCCTTATCTCTGTACCTGACTGACCCATCAGTCACCATTACAGACATCCAGCGAGCAGTGGTGTCCTCCATGAGTCATCCTGTTAGTGCAGCACCACTGGCAGACGGCTGCACCACGCGGGACTACATGCACACAGCCCCTAACCCCACGTCAAAGTCACCAAGGGCAGTGGTGTCGTACCAGACTGTCATGGAGCGACTCAAAACGGCAGCGGGTCACCTTCAGTGAGGAGTCCCGCTTTAGCCTCGGTCGAGTCGATCAACGAATCCGTGTGTGGAGGCACCGTGGTCAGCACCGAGATGAAGAGCTCACTCCACCTCCACCCCTACCGCACCATCTGCAGGAACTGTGTGAGGATATTCAAGCTGCATGGGATGGATTATCACAGGACACCATTAGGAACCTCTACAGCTCCATACCGAGACGTCTGGCATGTTGGGTTAGCAAACATGGCGGCCCGACGCCATACTGAGAGACAGACTTCTGTATGTGTAGCTCAATAAATATTGATCATATCAGTCTAAATTTATGATCAGTTATTGATCCTGGTCACCTTTATCTTCCTTCCTAACAGCACCGCACTCCCACACCTCCTTCTGGGTGCAGCTATTCTTTTGATGATGGTTGCATAGTCCCTATCATGGTCTATCTGGAACCTTTCTTAACCTGCTGCTCTGTAAAGCCACGGTATGCAGTGGTGCAGCAATGTTGACCATCTGAAGATGATGGCACCGTTAATGTGCCTGGCTGACCCCTAGGTGTCCAGCAGGAGAGTGGACTCGAACCGAATATTAATTTGAGCTCAGACATCCAATAATAACTTAAGCCACGCCCTTCCCTGGTTTAATAAAAGTAGGGAAAGGGAAAGAAAGAAAGAGAAGATGGAGAGGCAGCGAAGAAGAGTGAGCTGAATGCTAAGAGAGCAAGTGAGCAAAAGCGCGAGGAAGGATGGAGAGGCGGCTTAACGCTTGTGTCTGGAGGTCAGAATGGTCAGAGTGCTAAGCTTCAGAGAGACAGATAACGGGATTACTGCAGGCCTGGCCGCGGCTCTCCTCCACAAACCCCCGGCCTTCCACGCATGTCCAGTCGCCCAGGCTCGCGCCCGGCTTCTGCTGGACTCACTCGGCAGTCCATCTGGGAAAAGGAGAGACGACGCTTGGACAGTTAATCTCCCTCTCTGCCTCCGACAGAAGGAGGTTAGCTGGCCTGACGGTTAGACAACGGAACGTCCTCAGCCTGAGCAATAAAACATTTAGCAGCGGTTTAGCGAGAAGAGGTCGCGGCGTAGCGCAGTTCAGAGCGGCCCTTATAGGCACAGAAACGCCATTTACTGGATTAAAGAGGGACCCAGAACCGGATCTGAGCGTACGAGCGGCTCGGTTTAACCCCTCGGAGTCTGGAGTTATCACTATCGCTTTGCTGTTTTATTAAAATGTAATTACATCATCAATAATTAATGACACGCTCGGATTACGTTTACATGACTGCAGTCTGTATCTGATACGTCTCCACTGCTCCTTATGACGCTCCTGATGTGTCTACAGTAACACCTGGTAACGCTGTGGATGGCCCAGGACAGGAGCAGGCCATAAACACCTACCAGCAGGGCAGCAGGTCATCCTGTCTGAATAACGTCCCCTCTGAGGAGCAGCATTAACCCATCACAGCGTCTGGAGTAACCAGTGTTAATGAAGGTCACATGACACTGTTCTACTACTGAGGAAGGTCTTCCCTTCACTCTCTCTTTCCTATTATCTTCTTTTTCTTCCTTTCATCTGTTTCTTTCTTTCATTTTTCATTTTCTATCTTTTTTCCTTCAGTTTTTCTTTTTGTCTTAATTTTTCTTGTGTTTTTTCTTTTTTCTTCTTTCTTTCTTTTATTCATTTTTGAATTTCTTCCTTTTTTCCGTCTTCAGTTTTTCTTTTTTTACTTTCTTTCTTTCTTTCCTACTTTCATTTTTCATTTTTTCTTTGTGTTTTTGTCTTCTTTTCTTTTTTCTTTCTTTCATCTGTTTCTTTCTTTCATTTTTCATTTTTTTTCTTTTTTCCTACAATTTTTCATTTTTTCTTAATTTTTCTTGTGGTCTTTCCGTTTTTCTTCTTTCTTTCTTTTAATAATTCTTAGCCTTTTTCCTTTGTTCTTTTCTTTCATTTTTTATTTATTTATTTCTTTTATTCATTGTTAAATTTCTTTTTTTCCTCCTTCAGTTTTTTTTCTTTCTTCCTTCCTTCCTTCCTTAATTTTCTTTCTTTTTTTGTTTTTCTTTTTTTCTTGTGTTCTTTCCTTTTTTCTTCTTTCTTTCGT
The DNA here is from genome assembly GCA_024036415.1 of Prochilodus magdalenae. Lineage (NCBI taxonomy): Eukaryota > Metazoa > Chordata > Actinopteri > Characiformes > Prochilodontidae > Prochilodus > Prochilodus magdalenae. Next base: position 424,617 of record JAMWET010002871.1, read on the forward strand.
GTACTTTTTTCTTTCTTTCATTTTTCATTTTCTTTCTTTTTTTCCTTCAGTTTTTCTTTATTTCTTTCTTTCATTTTTCATTTTTTCTTTGTTTTTCTTTTTTGTTATCTTTTTTTTCTTTCTTTCATTTTTCTTTTTTTTTTTTTCCTTTAGTTTCTTTTTTTCTTAATCTTTCTTGTGGTTTTTAATTTTTCTTCTTTCTTTCTTTTGATAATTCTTAGATTTTTTCCTTTGTTCTTTCTTTCATTTTTTATTACTTTCTTCCTTTCTTTTATTCATTTTTGAATTTCTTCCTTTTTCCGTCTTCAGTTTTTTGTTTCTTTCTTTCTCTCTTCACATTGTATTATATGTGAAGGCACTGATGTGTAGTACAGGACTGTAGAC
>JAMWET010002871.1:430000-440000 GCA_024036415.1 Prochilodus magdalenae
CCTTCAATACCATAGCAACCACTTAGGATACGGTGGCAAAGTCAACCATGGTAGCAAGACCTGAAACCTTTGAGGAGCCACTTATTGAAACCATAGCAATCACCTGGGATACCATAGCAACAGTCTAGAAACACCCTCCCACTGGTGCTACCACAGCAACTGTTTAGTGACACCTTAACAAACACCGGGCATACCACAGGAACACGCTCCCACTGGTACTACCACAGCAAAGGCCTAATGACACCTTAACAACCACCTGGGATACCACAGCAACAGTCTAGCAACACCCTCCCACTGGTGCTACCACAGCAACTGTTTAGTGACACCTTAACAAACACCTGGCATACCATAGGAACACGCTCCCACTGGTACTACCACAGCAATGGCTTAATGACACCTTAACAACCACCTTGGATACCACAGCAGCATCTTACTACTGGCACTACCACAGAAACTGCTTAGCAACACCTTAACCACCACCTGAAATACCATGGAATAGGCAAACACTATAACACATTCCCACTGATACTTCCACAGCAACTGTGCAACACCTTAACAACCACCTGGGATACCACAAATGAGCCATACAGTGTTCTTTTGTTCATGTTTGATATACCAGTGCATCGAATAGTGCCATAAGGCATAATAATTTCTGGCTACTGAATACCTGTTGCTATTTATAGGGTTATAAGCTTATCATAACGTTTCATAACTTCAGCGTGACACTGATAATTAATATATCTAGACTGATATACTGTATATGGAGTTGTGGAAAACTGAACTAATGCTTTCAGATGAGGGCTTTTACCAATGTCTTGTCTCACACAGCAGTGTTAGCAGCAGTGAGTGCCTACTTCCTTAGCACAGGTGGGTAACGACCATGACACTTCAGACAAAAACATCTTGGGCTCATCTTCCTCGCCTGATGTGTGTTGATTATGTTCATGCCTGCAGGGAGGTGCGTGAAGATCTCTGTGTACCGCCCTAGAAAGCGAGCAAGTGATCTCAGACTGACAGTGATCAGCACACACGACTTACACTACCACGCTACAAGACTCTCTCTGAATCAGCCTGTAAGAGATGACTACATCTCCCATGAGGCTTCTGTGGCTTACCACAGTGATCTGTCTGTGTGTGCATGCGCAGGGAGAGCAGTGAACGCACTTAGGCTGATGGAGGCAGCACTACAACCTGAGTGTCACGTTCCACCAGAGAAGGCTCCCTTAGGCCAGCCTCCAGGACCTGAAGCCGAGGCCAAGCTGACTCTGAGAGAGGTCAAGGTCGTGAGCTGATAGTGGGTCGTTGTTAGCCGTAGGGGTTGCGCAGACTAGCCGACTTAGAGATAATGGTGCTATATGGAGCCATTATTGAAGGGTTCTTTGCTTTGTTGAAAGGGTTCCTTAGGTTAAATGGGAATGTGCTCTAGATGGTTCTATATGGAGCCTTTTTGAAGCAGGTTCTATATATCACCCAAAACGTGTAAAGCTTGTAACCATAGAGGAAACCTTTCCTTGCATTCTCCATCAGTCAATTTCAATTTTCAACAATTTTACAATGCAAATAACCCTTTAATTATGTAGAGGGTTCTTTAAGTGTTCATGATTCCAAGTAGAACCATTTTCATTACTAAAGAACGCTTGAGGAACATCTTTACATGTGTATTAAATTGTAAAGTTTGAAGTTGAAAAGTGCATCTAGGCGTTTTCACACTACAGCTTTTTCCAGATCCCGGTCTGCTTGCTTCACGGCGTCCGGATCGTTGGTCAAGTGTGAAAGCTGTTTTCAAGCCAGGGGCAGTCAAAATAATAAAGAGCCGCAAACGGATAAACCTCCTCCCATCACTGTGTGATCCTGAGCCGACACACCGAACTGTGCAGTCAGTCCACGATACCAAATCGAATCACAGTTCTTGTTGCAGGACTCCAGGACTGGTATCTCTGGTTCCTTGTAGGCTAACAACATGATCCAGGGCTCACTGGTAAAGGGCACGTCATGCTCGACTGACAGTAGTGGTGCTGTCGCCTCACAGCAAGAAGGGACTGGGTTTGATTCCTGGCCAGGGCTTCCAGGATTCGTTCTGTGTGGAGTTTGCATATTCTCCCTGTGTCTATGTGATTTTCCTCCCGGTGGTCCGGTTTCCTCCCACAGTCCTAAGATATGCAGTTAGGTGAACTGGAGATACCCCAGGTGTGTATGTGTATGTCTGTGATGGACTGGCAGCCTGTCCTGGGTGTTTCCTGGCTTCTGCCCAATGAGGGGTGGAACTGGCTCCAGCCTTCCATGCCCACATCAATGTCTTTTGAATCCAAGACATTCATGTTAGTTTTCACCGCATTGATTTTTACTTATTGTGTAGATTATAATCATTATATCATGTCCAGCGTTTCATTTCTCAAACCTCATAATTTAACCTGCTGATAATTTATCGGTAAACATGAACATGTTATGGCCCCTGGGATTTCCAAGGTGGGAAAATGGTTGGGTAGATGATTCCTGCTCCTTGTTATAGTGTTATTGTACATAGAGCTCCCGAGGTTTATATGTAAGGAACAGTTGATAGGGACATTTTGCTGGACTAAAGAATCCTCTCACGCTAGCAGCTCAAATGTCAGACTGGAGCGGTTTCTTCTGAAGCTCTGGAAGGGCCAGAGTGTTCTCCAGGAGTTCCTGCATACGGCCTGGGTCGGAGCTGTGAGCTGAAATCCAGCTCCAGCACTTCTAATCCTCTGAACTCTGCAAGACTAGCAGCTCCATTTAAGTCCACCAAGCCAATACTGGCTCCCTCCGTAACTCTCCTCCTTTTTCATGTTCACTCTGTCTCACTCACTCGTTCTCTCTCTCTCCCTCTCTCTCTTTCTCCCTGACACACACTAGCCTTCGTACTTTCTTCTCTTTTCCTCTCTGAGTCTTTCTTACTTTAACGTCATCTCTTTCTGATCCCCTCTCTCTCTCTCATTCTCTCTCTCTCTCTCTCTCTCTCTCTCTCTCTCTCTCTCTCTCTCTCTCTCTGGCAGGCTGTGTGTGGCTGGAGTGGCTAGTGCTCAGTTGTGGTCTCTCGTGGTGACCGCGGGGCCGCAGCCACAGAGCTCCTCTTTTTCATTTACTAATTAACCATGCAAATGAAATCTTAACAGGCTACTCAGACGCGCTCCTCCAGGGAGCCAGTTTTGGCATTAGCTCCTGATTATTCTTCATCCGTTCGGAAGGGGGGAAAAAAAAAAGAGGGAGTTGAAATAGCGCAGCCGGGAGAAAGGCAGCCGAACGGAAAACAGATGGAAACAGAACAGAGCAGTAACATGTCCAATCAGCACCAAAGAATGACAACTTGATGCACCAACATAGCAGCCAATCAGTACTCACTATAATAAGACAGCAACCAATCAGCAGTCACTACACCAACATAGCAACCAATCAGCGCTCATTTCAGGAACGTAGCAGCTAATCAGATCACACTTGTTTTTGAAAGGCCAGTGTAGTTGATTTGACCTGTGTCTTGTTTAGTCTACTTATAGCTCCATGTTTTGTCTTTCATTTTAAGGGGTCGTATGTTCGTTACTGTGCTTGGTCATTCTGTTTGGATCTCATTGTTGGTCCTTTGTAGCCTTTTAAAATCTTTGAAAATGTTTTAAGCCACAACCAATATAGCTAGACCATGATAGATAACTAAGACACCATTGGCAGCAGAGCACCTGTGGAAAATATAGTCTAGAACATCTTCAAGCGTATATGAGAATACACAACACTACAGGCCACACTAAACAACATTACATCATTCCACCAGAATACCACAGCTTCACTAGTCTTCGGCTGCATCCAAAATCGCCTACTTAGTCAGTACGTACTAGACTGAACCCAGTGCGCACTGCTCGACCGGTGAAGTACGTGAGTTACTTAGTATCCACACAACCTCGGACGTACTACGTCTGCCATCTTGCCAGTGTCATTTGACGTAAGATGTCATGCCACCACTGTAGGAGTCCCACCATTCATTCATTTAAACGTTTAAAATGGGCTTTATATTCGCTGTAAAGTGGCTCATAATGTTACTTACCGACATTCCACTTTACGCCATTTCTTCTTCCTTAGCTCTAAACGCCTCCACAGCTCCAATGGAATTATGGGATAGCACAGTGTGCTGTCCTCGCATACTTGAAAATCTCACCGGAAGCAGTATGCCATCCGGGGAACTTTCACCTACTGCTTTATGACTACTGCAAACTCGGACACACTACACATTCTCGCCTACTGAGTAGAACGGTAGTAGGCGGTTTCGGATGCAGCCTTTGACTGTAAACCTGCCATTACAGCCATTGTGTCCAATTCAGTTCACTTTTAGTAGTGGCTTCTTTTTCAGAATGTGGGTCCACCTTAGTAAGAGTGGTCCAGAGTGACAGTGGTAGGGAAAACTGAGAGGAAGCAAGACTTGAAAAGAAACGGCTGGGTCATGCTTACCTTGATGAGGTCCTGTGTGTCGTCCGTGCAGTAGACGCGGATGCTGTACTCCAGCGTGGAGCAGTAGGCGGGAGCGAACAGCAGCAGTTTGAGACGCTTTGCGGCAGCCATGCTGAGAGACTCTCCCACCAGGGCGAAACGGCCCAGCTGCTCCGTGAACACGCGACACGTCTCCGCCTCCAGCTGGCAGTAATACGGCTCCGACACCAGCTCCTCTCCCAGCAGCAGTACATCCTAACACAGACAGACACACGTATAAATTAATATATACACACACATATATATATATGCTGTGGGGGTTTGTTAGTTTGTCTTGTGTGGTATGGTTTAGATGATCTCTATGCCATAATTATATTATCCATATATATTAAAGATATGTATATACTGTGTATGGTAATCTGCATAAACCACACTAATGTATTTCAGTAGTGAGTCAATAAGTAAAAGTATATCAATGTTTTAAAAGCAGATTACTAGGAAGGGAAGATTGCAGAGAGATGTTTAGAAAATGGAACTGTGTCAAACATTTTAGATCACCAATCCCCATCAGATAAACAGCACAGAGAGGAGAACATCAAGTTCCATCCATCCACTGTGAGGGAACAACCGAGTGCCTATGGGTCTAAAAGAATGAGCAGCTATCAAGAATAAAGATCAACAAGAACAATGACAAAGACAACAGACTGGCCTCCAAAGAGTCAAGCCGCAGTTTGGATGATTTTTTTGGAAAGTCCACACGCTGCAATAAAGGGTGGACATACATAATATTGAAAACGGATTATAGATAGTTGTTGAGGCCTCTGTCTAATGTTCTGATCCTGAAGAATGAATAACCTCGATTTCTAATGGCAGTTTTTAGTGCAAAAGCTGATACATGGAGTTTAATTTCTGACTTTAACACATTACTGTTTATGTAAGTACCTATATACAGCCATATATGTCATAATCTGTATGTGTCCCAAATGCATAATAGATATTAAAACAAAAAGGCAATGTCCTTTCTATTGGGCCATTCTTCAGAAACATTTTTCACCATTCTCAAAGGGTAACCAGACATCTCAAATCATCCAAAAACAATATTATTACATATGCAGCAGGGAGCAGGGAAGACGCAGGGTGCTTGTAGGCCAGTGCAGGTTGTTTAAGATGCACTGTGCTTTCCTGCCGAGTTCTTTTACACATCAGATCTGTATCACATTAAATTAATTCCAATGAATCATTGAGCTAATTTGTAATTAGCTGTTTTCTTAATAGTGCTCTTGGTTGCATGCTCAAAACCCTGAAAAGTGAATTTATTTGACACCCATAACCACACACTTAAACCCACACACATGCACATTTCTCTCCAGGGTAGACAGAAACGTAGGTGTTTGCACAAAAAACATTAAAGGGCACGGAATATATCATGGAAACCAATTCTGCCCTGGCAATTTCCTCTTTATCTGTTTCATAATACATCCATTAAATGAACGGACCGGGATAGAAGATGCCGTGTAACAGTGTGTAATTGTGAATACTTTGCTCGTTATGCACATGCAGATGAATCTTGGTTGGAATGTCGGTGATGCAATGTGACCTCGACCTCGGCGCGGGCTATGCATATTAACATTGCCAAGGCAACAGCGTGACCAATCCCTCACCATTTTACACTTCACCCATCCGTTAATCAATTAGCCGCTTTGACAATTAGATGCACTTTTCTTTAACAGCCATGGGAATGAATTAATTGAGGCCGGGACCATGCTGGGACGTTCAAATGTGAGACGTTTATTAGGCCAGCGCCAGCTGGCGACTGCAGTGTACCGAAATGCATGACAGAAAACTTGTACATGCCTTAATGTCTGTCTTGTAGGGTATATTCGGACAAGTATAAGGTATGGGGTTGGTATAGAGAAAAAGCATGGCAGGAAATCTCCCACTGAGCTGCAATGTCCTAATGAAACATGTCGTTCTTTCGTAGCCTGTGGTCAGATACAATCTTATAATGGCTCCCCAGAGTGGCTTTAATTAGAAGAAAAGGCAAGTGGGACCCGTAGTGACAGGAACTTGCAGAGGAAGCTCATCACTGAGGCACTTTCTCTCTCTCTAACACACACACTCACACTTGCACAACCACCCACCCACCGACGACCATCTAATCAACCTCACGGCCGCAGTCCCACCATCGTGCACCTAGGGATGCTTTGGCCAGGAAATTACATCCTGCCAATCGATGAAATAAGCCACCGTCTTCATCAATGAAATTAGTATTGACATGAGGCATTTCGGATTACATCACAATGAACTTTCATCTTCACGTTCTGCCAAAATGAACTATTGCCATTAGTGTAAGTCAGAAATGGCCTCCAAACTGGAAACATTTTAGGAGACGCTGGAAATCATTCCTAACTTCTATATATATTAATGTAGAGACCTTTTACTCCAAGCCATTTTGGGCCACTACCATTGGTCCATTCGTCATGAAATGTTTCACACAATGTGAAAGTCAGCTGGTATTTTCAAACGATGTGAAATAAATAAATAAAGAGCAAAAAAAAGTGGAGATAAAAGCCTTTGAAATGGCAATAGCGATATATATCTTTTCCCTCCTGCTCTCAAATGTAAGCCTCCCTTCCAATCATTCAATATCAACCCATGCAGGCCGGTTGCTTCCTCCTGCCGGTTCCCAGGTCTGCATTCTCTGGAGAAATTAACTCCTCTAAGCCAGTCTGCCAAGACTCCTATCCAGGACAAACTTGCCCGTTTCCTGCCTTTGTCTAAGGGGTACCTGGGTGAACGGGGCGACCTGTCGCCCGTGGGCTATATTTGGGCTGGTGAATGATTAAAAGTGCTCTTCTAACCCCAGCCTAAGACAGGCCAATTCATTCTGCAGACGCCCCACTGCTGCCACACCAAGGGGCCTGAATAATTTATGCACAATATCGAACATGAAAGAGGACCTTCGCTCCCCCCCTTCTGCTTCTTCATCCTTCTCCCTCTGGTTCCTCCTCGTCCTCCCCTCTACAGTCTGTGTGCTGCCGGTCCCGCTCTGGCCCCAACACTCTCAATGGCAGAGCGAGGCGTTTTGTGTCCGAGTACGGTTTTAGAATTCTAAATGCACATCTACAATTCAACTTTTGATTATTATGGCTGTCTAGTCACCATGCTTCTTTCTTTCTATTTAAGGTCACCGGACAAAATATCAATCACCTTGTGTGTTTAAGGTGGTAGTAACTTCAAACTCATGCAGATGGCGCTGCATGAGGATGATGGGGCTGTAAATACCTGTGGGGTGTGAGTGACGGGATTCATAGATTGAAAAGAGGTGCTACAGTGCAGGGAATGTCTTGTTCGGTGTGTGGAAAATGGCTCCAGAGCAGATGTTAATGACTGGCTAAAAGGAGTGACTGCATGTGGGCGTGGCCAAAGACCATAGTGTGAAGGAAGTAGCTGAATCTGCAGGTGTATGGAAGCGTATGGTCATACGGGTCTACCAGCAGTGGATACAATCCCAGTCTACAGGGAATTCTCCTCGGAATTGTGCCAGGGAAGGCATCCACCAAATCTGGTCCAAGTGCGCAATTCTTTGATGTCTCCTACATCCAGAAGGAGACTTGTCCAGTCCATGCAAAATCCAATCACCGCTGTGATTGGTGCTTATAGAGGTATTACCCGCTATTAGACACATTTCAGTCACAGGCGACTCATTTTTTTGTCCAGGGAGCTTACCATTTGGTGTCATGTAACGTGGTATTGCCATGTTGATGTATATATGCAACCATTGTGGTTGGGTTTCAGGAGAGTTGCAGGATACTTTGCATGGTGCAACTTAAGTGCAACTTAGTTTCATGCAGGTTTAAAGCAATTAAAATTGCATGGACGTTTCATTTCATCCACAGAAATGGCAGTTACTCTTGTTTCATTTGCTGACAAACAACAGAAATAATAATAAAACATTTTGCCAGATATTACATTCTGGTCAATCATGACGAATCTACACTATTAAACTGCGCCTCTATAGAAGGCACTGTCTTTAGAGAACGAGTGGACAAGGTCTTTTCCTGAGATCACTTTTCAGAAGATTACTGTCTGAGGGTCTGTTTGAGCAACTGATGGAGGACACGGCCAGACTTGTAACAAAAGGAAAGAGGAGAGGAGTCGGCTCAGAATGGACCAGCTGAGCACATACGGCCAGACACAGCTGAAGTGGCGATTGAAGCTGGGGGCCCAAGCAAACATAATCTACACACAGTCATACACTCACCTTCCACTTCCACCTTGTGCTCCCACTCGCTGGCCACTTTATGAGGACCTATGAGGCTTATCACATGGGCCTGGTGCAGTGGTGCAATAGCAGACCCCGTTTCAGTCCCCCTGTACTCTGTTCATTACTGGTCAGTTTCTGAGTATGGGTTCCCAGATATTGCCTGGAATGGTGGAGTGGTGGAATTCTTAGCTCAGCAGTGACACAGCAGTGGTTGGTGTAGCTCAGCGGGTAACACCACTACCTTCCAGGAAGCCACTACCACATGTGGGAGACTGGGGTTTGAATCCCACCCCCCCATGAGTCCTTGGGCAAGACTCCTAACACTACACTGGCCCACCTGTAATATGGTTAAGTAAGTCGCTCTGGAGAAAAGCGTCAGCTAAATGCAGTCAATGTCAATGACACTGGTAGGGTATGAGTGTTTCAGGTCCAGTGGTGTTGCTGAGGTTTTGAGGTTTGTGAGGGGAGCTGAGGTCTTCCATCCAAAATCGGACCCTCCCCCTTCTGTATGCAATCTTCTCTCATCTACATTGCATTAACATTTCCGTTCACCCCGAGCAATCACAGAATCCAGGACCGGAAATCAGATTCAACGTTCCAACAAAGTGTCCTGTGAGTTTGGCATAGAGCACACATCTATACAATTATGATCTCCGCCTTACCTCCCATGATCCCTCATAGGACTGCTTCTTCAGCCGGATGGACCAGTTCTCAGGGCAAGCGTCTGAACAATGGTCCATGCTGATGATGACCGGACGGGTTAGGACCACTCCCGGAGGGCCGCAGCTCACCACGGGACTTAGTAGTGTCTGGCACCCGGCCAAGGGCAGCCTGAAAAGGGCAAAAGCATGTGCCACAGTGAGCATCAAGGTCAGTGGGTGGAGCTCACTCGCAGCATTACTATCTACTAAACCTACACAAAGTATCTCCTAGTCATTTCAAGCTTCCTGTTACAGGCTTTCTGTCGCTATGCATTATTAATAACAATTAATTTTTGCATTACTGTTTTCCAGCTTCTCTTTATCTTTAAGAATTAAGTAGGCGGTTTGGTTACTGTGCCTTTAGGGCTGATATATGTAAATGACCTCAGCTCTGAGTGTGCCTCATTCAAAAAGCAGTCTAGGCTAAAATGTGGAACGAAGTGTTAAGAGATTCTCGGGGATGTTATGAAATCTCAGTCACACCATTGAGACATGTGGACGCTTTGGAAGCAGTGATGGACAGTACTGAAGTACGTGTACTTTCTTACTGTGCTTTAGAGCTGTTTCGGAAGGATGTGTGATTTATTAAAGTATTGATCCA
>JAMWET010002871.1:445000-740000 GCA_024036415.1 Prochilodus magdalenae
TGTACCTCGATGTTGCTGGGAATTTTTCGTTTCTTGCCACTCACTGCACGTACAGCGCTTATTCAGACTGAATTAGAAGGTAGACTGGCAGGTTTGCCTCTACCAGCAGGCACAGAGCTCTGTCATAGAATTTCACAGAGAATGCTGCAACGATGAACGTGCTAATCATAAACACTAGCATGTTCGCTTCAAATACAGTCTTGCGTAACACTCAGCCCACAGAAAGTCGGAATGCAATGCACACCTTTTTACGTTCTTGCTAAACTGCCATATGCTACCTTAACCAACCGGATCTAATGCACACACTGTATCCAAAGCACAAGCCATAATCTGGACCTCCAGGTGTGAAAGCACCTTCAGTGTTCTAGCTGTTCTGGAATCAGATGATCGAAGTCTCTGAGACTGATCTATCTGGTGGAATATTAGCTCCGCTGCACTGCTGCTTTTTCCTTACTCCACCTCGCAGTGGGAGCACAGCGACTGGGCTATTCTCAACGAGCGCCAACACTTCTGAGAGATTCATTTCCTCTCCCCGCACCTTCGGAGCAGCCTGGCCGAGCAGCCTGGCCGAGCAGGGGATAGCTCCTAATGTGACAGACTGATGAGGCCTGTGTCTCTTATTGAGAGAGCTAATTGCCCTGAATACACTCTGCTGGTGTCCTTGGACTGGATAAGGTTGCAGCACGCAGGCACCGATCGGCTTACTGGGCTCACAGCCTACTGCAGGCCCAAGCTCAACATGTGCAAGTCTCACCCAATGAGCTCCTTAGCCCAATGAGCTCTCACCCAATGAGTTCCTTATTATTAATAATAATAATAATAATAATGATGATAATTAAAAGCAATCTAGCTGTTACCTGAACATTAAGCTGCTTCTACTACCTGCACCTTATAGACTCTTACACTTTGCACGTGTCCTGCTGTACTGTTTACACACACTGTTTTTGTCTATTTGTCTTTGCACTACACTATTAGGGTAGGGGTCTGGTTATCAGACTGTAGCCGCCGGTCTTTCTTCTGTAGCCAAGGGCCTCTTTTTACTGCCAAAATTTTTAATATGAATATGAATCATGGGCTCATACTTTCCAACTGGTTCACACACCACATCATTTTGGTAAACTTGTTTGCCTTTGCCCTGTCCGTACTTTTTTATTCCATAGGTTAAAACAATTTTATGATATATTGACCATCAAACTGCAAAACTGTCCCCAGTTTCATAATCCAGAAATGTGGGCTAATAAACACAATGGAATTACCCAGGAGAAAAAACTGGTCTACTAAAGTATACTTAATTAAATTAATTAAATTAAAGGATTGCCTTGCAGTCTTAATTAATATACTTATATATATATATATATATATATATATATATATATATATATATATATATATACAAACCGGCACTGGAGAAGGAGCCTGAATGGGTATAAGGACAATGAAGTTGAACTGAACTGAATTGAAAAACAGTGTGGCCCAAACCTAGAACATGTTCTTTGGTGTGTTATGCAGTATTGTGCAGCACTGCATCCTCCTTCATTTGTAATCTTGTCTTTCATCAGCGCTCACTCATTACAGACACCCTAAATCCCTGTGGTATCAACCGATCCTAACTGCTAGTCTAGGGTAACCAGAGAGTTGCCATTTTTGATGGCCTGCCCTCAGCTACAGCTGTCCCCACAAATGTCAAAACACACACGGTTCCTAAGAAAGACCATACTGTCACACTTCCGGCCTCTTCCTCCCCCTCTATCGCTCCCCCGGACTACAATTCCCAGAACACCCAGCTCCTTGCACCACGGCCAAGTGCACTTCATCGGCCAATCGCACCATCCGTTCAAGGTCCTCCGAATTTTAACCGTCTTCACCTGCTGTTAATCAGCTACGTTTGTATTTATATGGGGTCTTGTGCTACTGCACTTTTTGCAAGGTATTGCCGACTCAAAGCGGTCTCTAGTTTTGTCATTTTCACTTGTTTTGACCTTTTGGCTACTGTTTTTCTGATTCTCCTCTTTGCTGACACCTTTGGATTTGTTTACCTGGTTGGACTTTTCACCTGGACTGTTTCCCGACTCTGATCTCGTCTTTCCCTTTTGTTTGTTCACCCCATTTCTCTATTTCCGTGTTGCCTGTTTAGCCTGCTCTCTACAGTCTTGTTAAATAAAACGATTTGTATTTTAACTCTGGAAGCGTCTGGACAGTCCTGCCGGTGGGACACACATGAGTACTCCTACAGTCTTCTAACCTGGTTTTCTAGCAAGCGTCAGGTGAGTCCGCAGCATCACCACAAATGTCTTTTCAAGATGCTTGACAACCATACTACCAGGTGTTGGTTGGTAACTGATTTGTACAGGCATACAGTCTACTGAAGTATGCTTAATTAAAGTATACTTAGATTGCCTTGCAGTCTTGATTAATATACTAGTGTGCTACTTTCATATTCTCGACTCGTAACTATGTTGCTAATATTAGTATGCTTTAAATGACACCACCTGCTGTCCAATGCATGGTAAAAACATGGTATCTCCATTTTTGTAAGAGCATTTTTACATGTTTTATGCTCAAAATATTTGAGCATGACCACAGCTGCTGCCGTCAAAAGATTACACTGTGTGAGGAATCTCATGACCAACCAATAGAAGCCACATCCAGAAAGGGCAATACCACCAAGAAGGACTAACTCCATCAGCATCCCGCAAAAGTCCTGTTTGCAGAAAGCCTACACGTACTCACTCTTCCATTGACGCTTCCATTCCCCAATACCAATGAGGTTTTGCCGGGGGGGGGAGGCCTCGCACCTCTCCTGTAAAGTTGCCTTTTTGGAGATACTTGTTTTTCTTTGGACAGCAACGACATACATCATTAATGCTATTTACAATAAAGCCTAACTGTATTAGTTTGAGACTCCATCAAGATTCACATTGCTAGTACATTCAAATATATTTAATTATCACCTGGGAGTACAAATTAGTATACCTATACACTGAAGTACTACAGCGGTAAAATGTACTCACTGTGTACTCTTTAATTAACCAGCCAGAGAAAGGCTAAGGCATCTAAATAACCAACTGCCTTGTTTGCGGTAGCTTTCAGCTTGTTGTACTCCTCATCTAGTAAAGCATTTCTGTCATTCCAGCAATCTATTCTCTCCATGGTAGCCAGTTTTTCCTCATATTTATGTGATCACGATAAGATATTCAGCTTCTTCGGTGTTCAGCTGCCAATAAACCAAAAACATACATTCCAAAATTCCCCACTCCCGTAATTCCACCCTACAGCAGCTAGTGTATTTTAAAGTTCATCTCAGTTAAAGATACAGGGTGAAAAGGGAAACCTGTAGAGAGTTTATTCATTTCTTGACACAAATATCTGCTGCTGGAGTACCGTATCAACCAGTACAGTACCTCAGTGACTGATGGCTAGGTTCCTATACGCTATCTGCTAACTCACTCATCATGAAAAGAAAAGCTGCACCCAGAAGGAAGCATCGAATTGCAATGCTTGCATTGGGACGTATCGGCATGGAGTGAGTTGTAGTGGTTCCTAATGGTGACCTGTGATAATCCATCCCATGCAGCTTGTATATCCTCACCCAGTTCCTGCAGATGGCGTGGTAGGGGTAGAGGTGGAGGGACAGCAGGCCTTCCTTGACGTGTGACAACAAACCGTTCATCTCGGTGCTGACCACGGTGCCTCAACACACGGATTCGTTTGGTCGCCTCCACCAAGATGAAAGCGGGACTCGTCACTGAAGATGACCCGCTGCCATTCTGAGTCACTCCATGACAGCCTGGCACGACACCATGGCAGTCTTTGGCAACGATGATGTGGTGTTAAGGGGAGTCGTCGTATCAATGACTCATCCCTGCTTGCTGAATGTCTGCAGTCGTGGCTGTTGGGTCAGTCATAAACAGCAACAAAGCCCGTACTTGCTTACATCACATGCGCAGCCAAGCGTTAAACTTGAATCACACGCATGTCTCACAATGTCACACCAAGTTTCATCCCTGTTGGCTGGTTCCTTCTGGGTGCAGCAATTTTTTAACGATGACTACACATACACACCTACCTACGCCTTTGGAGGTTCCTCTCGGATTATTGATTGACAGCTCTGATGTGCACAATCATGTAACTTAGAGCAGTGGTAGCATCAATGCTAATTCAGGTAGACGTAGCCCTGATTTCTGCAGATTCTGAACGTACATGTATCAGCATCTGCACCGACTTTGCTATTTTTGGCCAAGCTGTAAGGCTTCTTGCTGATCTGCTGTGTAAGGTCTGTCTCTGGCTGTAAAAGCACCGCGGTGTAACCAAGCGTGGCCCTCCCTCTTGCACTTTCTGATGAAATCGGAGCCGATGTCTTAGTCACACCCTCCCCCACTATTGCCCTGCGACTCACCCGTGTTGGGGAGGGTCAAGCGGCCGCCCAGGAAGTTGAAGGTGCCGTATGAGGTGTTGACGTTGTCCCGCGGCAGCGTCTTGAAGTAGCTCTGAGAGGAAAGGCGACTGACGAAGTCTCCAGGCTCTCCAGGCAGCTTGCCGTTGTGCAGCGTCTGGGAGCCGTTGGGCAGCGGCTCCAGCAGCGGGCCGTTACTCATCGAGAACTTCTGGGCCATGTCGTGGCGAGAGCGTAGGGTGCCCTGATAACTGGTGGTGGTGGTTGTCAGGTCCGGTTGGATGGTCAGCAGGTGAGAGCTCTCTGGTTGAAGAGGGACACAAAGGAAAGAGTGAGAGAGCACAAAACAACAGACGGAGAGAAAAGGCATGCTGGATGAGTGTAGTTCTTCAGGTCCAGGCAATACAGTTTCTGGTTCTGGACACAACACAGTGTTGATTTGGTCAACAGTACAGTTTATGTCCAGATATTACAAAATCCAGGACCAGGAAACTGGATTCAAGGATGGGATTTTTTCATTAGGGTTCTATTATCTTAGAATGGGGCCTTCATATCTATATAGGAGCGGCTCGTCCTCCGATGGAGACTGACATGTCAAGCTGGAGTGTTTCCACAACAGCTCAGAATGGACTTAGCAGCACCTTAAATTTGGTGGCTCTACAGGCTCATTTCATAGACGCAGAATGAAGACTACCATCCTGCATGTTCATCAGTAGCTTGGAACATCAGTAGCTCCTTGTTCAAATGTTTCCGTTCCACCTTAAATGGTACAGCATTCAGTATTTGCCAGGTGCTTGTTCAAATGTTCCAGTTCCACCTTAAATGGTGCAGCATTCACATTCCGTCTTGGACATTTGGTTTCCTTTTTGGCAGCGTCTTGTTCTAATTTTCCTATTCCACCTTAAACGGTGCAGCATTTACATTCTGGCCCTGGTTTCAGACTGGGACCACAGTACCTTTTAAGGTGGAACAGGAAAATACTACCAAGAAACTGGTGAATCAGAAAGTTTTTACCAGCAGTAAACAGTTAGGATGTTTTGATGGTTTAAATCAGCGTATCTGGGGGAAATCTGGGGTTTAGCAGATTACAATACTCAACCTACAGGTTACACATGGCTACCTTATTAATTAATTAATTAATTAATTAATTAATTAATTTATTTGCTTTTATTTTTTCGCAGTAATCAGACATTGTACAAGATTGTGGATTAAAAGAGATTGGACTTTATGTTGTACTGTAATGTATAGTCGTATCGTGTCTAGCATGTTAGCTTGATGTGTTAGCTTGGAGCTCACATACACTCACCAAGCACTTTATTAGGAACACCTCATCGTATCCACACATTTCATATACATGCACTTTATAGTTCTACTATGACCCACTGTCGTCCATCTGCTTCTCTCTATAGTTTGTTACCCCACACTTTCCTAATGTTGTATAAGCTGATCATTTTCCAGCCATGCTTATTTCTTATCATTCCTTATTATTATACTGGATCAAAACATTTAATATCCTGAACTGCTAAACAACTGAATCGACTCTAGAATGTTGTGAATCGTTCTGTCCCTGTGAATTATGATTATGACTATATAATCATGGTCTTAGTTATTGCACACATGTAGGGATTTGGCCAAACCTCAGTTAGCATTGCTTTAGTATAGCATAGCGGCTAGGTGGCTGTGGTAGGCGTCAAATCATTAAGCATTAGTTAGCTGGCTAATTCAGACTAGCTGATAAACCTATGTAGAATCTCAAATCCAATGAGACAAAAGAGTCTTTCAATCTAAAAGATGGTGTTGTTCTTTATTTGGCCTATAGCTAATGACTGATTCAAACAAGTTAGCCCCCGTAGGCATGCAGTTAGTACAGTGCTAATTGCTAGCCTATTATCTCCCATTACTTCTTAACTGTATTATCAGCGTAGCTCCAGCGCGAGAATAAACTAAGCAACTTTGCACGGCAAACTTATGTTGGCTAATGAACTACATCTGGGGCAATGGGAAAACGGTGAAGATGATTTCTCAGTAGAACTATTCCCTTAAGACGGCTAACAGAAGTCAATGCAAACGCAAACCACACAGCATTCCCCACTCATGTATGGATAGTCCCCTGTTCACAAACCCTTAACACCGATAAGAACTCTCTCATGGATAAATCAATGTCTTCTTCTCTTCAGCAACCACAATCAATTTCATACGGCTTTTAAGGCCAGCTTAGGAGGGCCCTAAAGCTCTTTTCAGGCCTGCTTAAGTCTTGCAGGGGAAGAGAAAAAAAAAAAACAAAGAGTCTATGTTCAGCCCACCTCTCCATTTTCCAGTCCAGAGCCACTTTCAATTCTGTCACATCAGATTACAGTCAAAAATCAGCGAGAAGAACATGACATTAAGTGCGGGGCGGCTAGCCGAGGCCGTGCGAGGGCGCTCGGATGGAAAACAGCTCAACAATGTCATCACCTCATAGCCGGCTGCTGGAACAGGTGGCTGGCTGATGGACTCCCTCGCAAATACCGCTTTAGCATGAAAGCTACAGCACACATACAGTAACCACAGAAACGCAATCCACCTAGCAATGCGTCTACATGGCCGCACATGTGGGAACACACAAGCACACACACACAAGAGACCCATGGGGTAGTGGACTCAGTGAGCACCAGGGGTGGACTGAGATCAAAACCAACCATCCTTCCATTTCCCTTCACTGTTGTTGACACTCATTAGTAACGTTATATAATGGATTCGATCAGTAGCGTAAATCAGTCACCTAGCAAAGGACTGACCTAAAGGTGAACCTTCAGAACTGGAGGATCTACCCTTTCTACATTTCCCATCTTGTGTCATTTTTATGTGTACTAATTATAAAAGCAGTGGACGAAGTATAAAGTGGAGATACCCAGTGTGAATTATTACTTCAGTAAAAGTCCTCTCTTTAGAACCTCCACTGGAGTACCAGTACTAAAGTATGTACCTTCAAATGTACTTAAGTATAGAGAGTAACAGTACTAAAGTACGTACCTTCAAATGTACTTAAGTATGGAGAGTAACAGTACTAAAGTACGTACCTTCAGATGTACTTAAGTATGGAGAGTAACAGTACTAAAGTACGTACCTTCAGATGTACTTAAGTATGGAGAGTAACAGTACTAAAGTACGTACCTTCAGATGTACTTAAGTATGGAGAGTAACAGTACTAAAGTACGTACCTTCAGATGTACTTAAGTATGGAGAGTAACAGTACCAAAGTACATACCTTCAGATGTACTTAAGTATGGCGCGTGACAGTACCAAAGTATTTAACTTCAGATGCACTTAAGTATAGAGAGTAACAGTACTAAAGTATGTACCTTCAAATGTACTTAAGTATGGAGAGTAACAGTACTAAAGTACGTACCTTCATTTGTACTTAAGTATGGAGAGTAACAGTACTAAAGTACGTACCTTCAGATGTACTTAAGTATGGAGAGTAACAGTACTAAAGTACGTAACTTCAGATGTACCTAAGTATGGAGAGTAACAGTACTAAAGTACGTACCTTCAGATGTACCTAAGTATGGAGAGTAACAGTACTAAAGTACGTACCTTCAGATGTACCTAAGTATGGAGAGTAACAGTACTAAAGTACGTACCTTCAGATGTACCTAAGTATGGAGGGTAACAGTACTAAAGTACGTACCTTCAGATGTACCTAAGTATGGAGAGTAACAGTACCAAAGTACGTACCTTCAGATGTACTTAAGTATGGAGAGTAACAGTACCAAAGTACGTACCTTCAGATGTACTTAAGTATGGAGAGTAACAGTACCAAAGTACGTACCTTCAGATGTACTTAAGTATGGAGAGTAACAGTACCAAAGTACGTACAGATGTACTTCATCGGAGATGTACTAAAGTTACCTTCAGATGTAAGTATGGAGAGTAACAGTACCAAAGTACGTACCTTCAGATGTACTTAAGTATGGAGAGTAACAGTACCAAAGTACGTACCTTCAGATGTACTTAAGTATGGAGAGTAACAGTACCAAAGTACGTACCTTCAGATGTACTTAAGTATGGAGAGTAACAGTACCAAAGTACGTACCTTCAGATGTACTTCAGTATGGAGAGTAACAGTACCAAAGTACGTACCTTCAAATGTACTGAAGTATGGAGAGTATCAGTACCAAAGTACGTACCTTCAGATGTACTTAAGTATGGAGAGTATCAGTACTAAAGTATGTACCTTCAGATGTACTTAAGTATGGAGAGTAACAGGAGCATGATTTTTTATGGCTCTAATGTCCTATTATCATTTCTGGAACAAGACTTCTAATTAACTCACAAATGATCATAAGCACAGAACCCTGAAGGAGAACCTGTTCCATTAGCTAGAACTTTAGCTAGAAAATATTTTTTTGCAACCTAGTTACAAGCTGATGTCTAGTATAAACTTCATTCACACATCAGCTTGTAACTAGGTTGCAAAAAAATATTTTCTAGCTAAAGTTCTAGCTAATGGAACATCTTCCAGTGTGCTCATCTACTGTGTTCTGATTGGTCAACAAGAATGGCATCCTGCTACACCCACAGTGCTGTGGCTATTCTTACGATAGTGTCGGTTTCGCTGTACCAGTTTTGAGTCCAGTAGAAAAAGTTAGAGGTAGAAGCACCTTCTCTAGCTGGACTGGACCAGGACATTTCAAAGTGGTGAGTTTCACTGTTTTAGGTCTCTGTGCATTGTGTGCAAGGGTGTGCCAGGTAGCTGGTAGGTGGGCAATAAGGACTGCGTTACGAGATGATGTCATCATCAAACGGGCTGGACTTTTCAGGCAGCTATGCAGAACATATACATGCATATATCAGACTAATGGACCAATCATATATTAAAAACGTAAACTGAGATTTTATTATTTAGATAAAATTTAAATTATTATGATGAACTTTTTTTTCATTTTAGGGTGGGGCTTATCCTGTTCTCTTTTCCTCCATCTCTCTCTCTCTTTCTCTCTGTCTGTCTCTCTCTATCTGTTTTGGGACCAAAAGCACAGCCAACAGATGCTGGCCAAAAACCTCGCCTGGTGGTCCCAATCGTCAGTCCATCCCTGCTTTTGGCAAACAGACACACACAGACTACATACACACATTCAGACACACACAGACACACATGCACAGGCACAGGTACGGAAGGATGAAAGATAGAGAGAAAGACCGAGCTAGATAAAGAGCCAACACAGAGACGGGTAGAAGAGAGGAAGGATAGCCTACTGCAGCGGGATGCCCTGTGTGAAGCCCACACACCTGGCTTGGTGGGCTTGATGCTCATGGGCTGGAAGCCAGTGGTGAGGATGGACGAGTCGGCCACGTCCGCATCCAGCCCAGCCTTCTTCCTCCGGTACACCAGCACCAGCACAACCAGCAGCAGCGTCAGACACAGGGCCACGGCCACAATCCCCACGTACAGGGCCACGTCCTCTGCACCGGACACAGCTATGGACACAGAGAGAAGGAGAGAGAAGGAGAGATGAAAGGATATCTGAGACAAAAACTTCACATACAACAAATAACGGGTGGGACATCGGGTGGGACATCATGTGCCCACCCTCTACCGAGGAGAGTTACATGCTTTGGGAACACTAAGTTCGTATGGCAATAAAGCTCACTTAGGAAAAACAGGACAGCGCAGAAAGAATGAGGGAAAGAAAGAGAGGGAAAGAAAGAGAGGGATTAGCGGTACTCAGGTACTGGTTGACCAGTTTAAATT
Organism: Prochilodus magdalenae; assembly: GCA_024036415.1. Classification (NCBI taxonomy): domain Eukaryota; kingdom Metazoa; phylum Chordata; class Actinopteri; order Characiformes; family Prochilodontidae; genus Prochilodus; species Prochilodus magdalenae. The sequence continues at coordinate 455,128 of JAMWET010002871.1, forward strand.
GCGGTGGAATCACCGGTTTCTGGGCCCGGTTTAAATCCGCTTTTAAATAGAGAGAGATCTCGCAGAGCAGAAGCGGGACCAACGTTTTTACCTATGTACTGAAAAGCCTTTGATGTGTTGCAGCCTGAGTCTTTTAATCACCTGTCCCACTCCAACAAAGTCTAGACGCAGTTCAGCTGCTTCCTCAGGATTTAAAGCCCCATGACCGCACGCTCAAGACGAGACGGCTGGCCGGAGAGCTTTCCTCACGAGTGTAATCATATCTAGGCTGAGGAAAAGTCTCTGGGTTTATTATAGAGAGAGAGAGAGGGAGAGAGAGAGAGAGAGAGAACAGAGAGAGAGAGACAGCGAGAGAGAGAGAGAGAGAGAGAGAGAGAGAGAGAGAGAGAGAGGGACAGAGAGAGAGAGAGAGAGAGAGAGAGAGAGAGAGGGAGAGAGAGAGAGAGAGAGAGAGAGAGAGAGAGAGACAGAGAGAGAGAGAGAGAGACAGAGAGGGAGAGAGAGAGAGAGACAGAGAGAGAGAGAGAGAGACAGAGAGAGAGAGAGAGAGAGAGAGAGAGAGAGAGAGAGAGAGAGAGAGAGAGAGAGAGAGAGAGAGAGAGAGAGAGAGAGAGAGAGAGAGAGAGAGAGAGAGAGAGAGAGAGAGAGAGAGGGAGAGAGAGAGAGAGAACAGAGAGGGATAGAGAGAAAGAGAGAGACAGCGAGCGAGAGAGAGAGAAAGAGAGAGAGAAAGAGAGAGAAAGAGAGAGAGAGAAAGAGAAGGGGAGAGAGAGAGAGAGAGAGAGTCCGGCAGCTCACTACATCAGCAACTCCACTAACACTGAATTTACAGCCCTAATACTGAGAGACACTAACAGCCCTGAGGAGAGAGAGAGCGAGACAGAGACAGAGGGAGGGATCTATCACCTCTATCCCTTTTCTTCTCTCTCTCCCTCATTCCTCTCTTTTTCTATTTCCTGTCTCTGTCCTCCCCCTCTCTCTCTCTTTCCTCTCATCCTCTCTCTCTCTCTTTCCATGTCCTTCTTTTCTTTCTCTCCCCTGTCCCACTTTCTTTCTCTGTCTCTCTCTCCTTTCTCTCACCCTGTATTTCCTTTCTCTCTCTTACTCCATCTCCTTTTTTCTCTCTCTCTCCTTTCCCTTTCTCTTCCTTTATCTGTCTTTATCCTTAACCTCCTTTTATTCCTCCTTTATTTCTCCATCTCTTTCTGTCTTCCTCCTTTCCCTTTCTCTTCCTCTGTCTCTCTGTCTTTCTCTATTTCCTCTCTCTCTCTCTTTTTCTGTCTGTCTCTCTCTCCACTTCTTTATCTCTTTCTTTTACTGTATTCCCTCTCTCTCTCTCTCTCTCTCTCTCTCTCTCTCTCTCTCTCTCTCTCCCTCTCTCTCTCTCTCTGTTCTCTCTCTCTTCCTTTATCTGTCTTTATCCCTAACCTTCTTTCTTTCCTCCTTTATTTCTCTCCCTCCTTTCCCTTTCTCTTCGCCTGTCTCTCTGTCTTTCTCTATTTCCTCTCTCTCTTTTTCTGTCTGTCTCTCTCTCTTCCCTCCTTTATCTCTTTCTTTCTCTGTATTCCCTCTCTCTCTCTCTCTCTCTCTTCTCTGTTCTCTCTCTCTCTCTGTTCTCTCTTTCTCTCTCTCTCTCTCTGTTCTCTATCTCTTTCTCTCTCTCTCTCTCTCTCTCTCTCCCTCTCCCTCTCTCTCTCTCTCTCTGTTCTCTCTCTCTCTCTTCCTTTATCTGTCTTTATCCCTAACCTTCTTTCTTTCCTTCTTTATTTCTCTCCCTCCTTTCCCTTTCTCTTCGCCTGTCTCTCTGTCTTTCTCTATTTCCTCTCTCTCGTTTTCTGTCTGTCTCTCTCTTCCCTCCTTTATCTCTTTCTTTCTCTGTATTCCCTCTCTCTCTCTGTTCTCTCTTTCTCTCTCTCTCTCTCTTCTCTGTTCTCTCTCTCTCTGTTCTCTCTTTCTCTCTCTCTCTCTCTCTCTCCCTCTCCCTCTCTCTCTCTCTCTCTGTTCTCTCTCTCTCTCTTCCTTTATCTGTCTTTATCCCTAACCTTCTTTCTTTCCTTCTTTATTTCTCTCCCTCCTTTCCCTTTCTCTTCGCCTGTCTCTCTGTCTTTCTCTATTTCCTCTCTCTCTTTTTCTGTCTGTCTCTCTCTTCCCTCCTTTATCTCTTTCTTTCTCTGTATTCCCTCTCTCTCTCTCTCTCTCTCTCTCTTCTCTGTTCTCTCTCTCTCTCTGTTCTCTTTTTCTCTCTCTCTCTCTCTCTCTGTTCTCTATCTCTTTCTCTCTCTCTCTCTCTCTCTCTCTCTCTCTCTCTCTCTCCCTCTCCCTCTCCCTCTCCCTCTCCCTCTCTCTCTCTCTCTCTCCCTCTCTCCCTCGTCTTGCAGCATGGTGGCTGAGACAATCACGTCCAGAATAATTCTAATCGATAGTGTCAGTGGGAAATGGGATTTGTGACGGCCATCTCTGCAGCGCTGTGATTCGGGCTGCGCGAGGCGCTGTATGTGTATGTGTGTGTGTGTTTACCACAGGGAGTGTATCAGTGCTCTGCTGTTGTTAAGGGAGACTATGGAGGCGGGCTGAGCCCCATTCAGACGCTCTGCTCATGGAGAACTAAAGCCAAACCCCCCAAACACAAAGCACCCACCTCCTAAAGCCCACTTCTCCAATTCACCCAGGCTCCACCCACTACCGTGTTCTTCCCTGGCTGCTGTAGCGAAGCGAGCGGGGCGAGCGGGGCGAGCTGTATAAAACCTGGCACGATTCCCGCTCACTCAACATGCCCACTCAGCCAAATGACTGCCACCTCCATCTCACACGGGTCTAGAAGTTTCTTTGAGTGGGAGGAGCTGTACTGCCACCACTTAGCTGTTAATCTAATTAAGTCCATTTAAATCTTAGGGACCGTTTGTCTTTATGTAATTTAATTTATTTGAATTTATGTGAATCCTTCGGGAACTGCCGTGACCCCATTGGGCAGCAATGACTTCGACCCTATGGTTCCTGTAACTGATATGGCCTGTTCCTCTAACAGAACTCCATCTCCGTATCTCAGGTTCTGCCTCACCGTTTCTACTGGATTAAGATCTGAACTTCTGAACTACGGCCTTTCAAAATGCCACGTTTCTCCTGCCTTAGTCATTTTCTATAGACCAGCTGGTGTTTTTAGGGTCTCTCTGTAGAACCCATCTTCTGCTGAACTTCAGTTGATGTCTGGACGCCACATTTGCCTGTGGAAGTTCTTGATACATGGCAAAATGAATTGTTCCATCAAATAATGGCAAGCTGTCCTGGTCCAATAGCAATGGTCCCAAACTGTGATACTGCTGCCACCATGTTTCAAAGTTGGGATGGGGTTCCTATCGTAGAATGAAGTGTTTGGTATATACATTTACCGCATTTAGCTGATGCTCTTATCCAGAGTGACTTACAAGGGTATTCATATTACAGGTGGGCCAGTGTAGTGTTAGGAGTCTTGCCCAAGGACTCTTATTGGTGTAGCACAGCATAGTCACCCAGACTGGGATTCGAACCCCAGTCTCCCACATGTGGTGGTGGCTCTCCAGTGGGTAGCGGTGTTATCTGCTGAGCTACACCAACCTATACCAAATATATATACCATATATACAATATACCAAACCTAACATCTCTCATTTCAGCCGTGTAGATTTAGCAGTAACTCAGAAACAAAACAATAACCACCAACTGGTAACCGGATCCATTCTAATTATACTGGTAACTATTCCTGATATGGACATTCATCAACTTCCCAATAACGTTCCACCTTAAGTGGTGCTCCCGTCACATTCTGGTGCCTGATTGGGTTTCCGTCTACTTAGCACTTCTTAATGATCATATCTCTTACGATACCAACCATTACGAGGAGGCCTTCACTAGCTCCAGCTGTTTTGATGTTGCTAGCTAGCTACGTTGATGTACCCTAGCAACTATAGGATGAGTGAGGTTGATATAGGATCCTGGAAGAACCTTTTTTATTTATCAGTCTCACCTTATATGCCAACGGCATGGCCAAAACAAAAGGCTTACCATTAAAAATGATCATACTGAGTATCAATAAATATAAGTAAAGCTACTTCGCTTTGGGATGGGCCAGCAAGCCAAATTTTCAGACCTTTGATTCAGTTTGTGGCAAAAACTACATCTGCTAACACAAAAAAATCATAACATAACAAATTCACCTGCTTCCTTCACACTATGGTCTTTGGCCACGCCCAAATGCTCAGTCCCTCCTTTTAGCCAATTGTTAACATCTGCTTTGGACCGTTTTCCACACATGGAATAAGACATTCCCTGGAGTGTAGCACCTTATCCCAATCTATGGACTCCGTCACTCACACCCTACAGGTATTTATAGCCCCATCATCCTCATGCAGGAAGTTACTACCATCTTAAACACACCAGGTGATTCATTTTATAATGGCAAATGCAATGACTGCTTATGTGTGCATTTACGACATTTAGCTGACACTCTTATCCAGAGCGGCGTACAAGGTTAATCATATTACAGACAGGCCGATGTAGTGTTAGGAGTCTTGCCCAAATAGTCTTGCCCAATGTAGCACCACGTAGTCACCCAGAGCGGGATTTGAACCCCAGTCTCCCACATGTGGTGGTGGCTCCCTGGCGGGTAGTGGTGTTATCCACTGAGCTACACCAACCACACACTGCAACAACACAGTGCACACACTGTGGTTCCCATTACCACCACCGTATAGAAATCTGAGCCACGTGTAGCATTTAGCATCTACTGCTACAATTGTATTTCCATATCTCAGTTAATGAATTCTATATAAATGATGAACCATCAGTAGAACACCCACTTAACCCATCCAGGTCCTTCCCTGCCTATACGCCTCCAAGCGCCCCCTTTTACATTTGGCTTAACTCCTTAAGCCCCCAGGGTCTGTATGTGGATCCAGACTTAATTTCCCTCATATATTAGCCTCCTCATGATTACTGAATAATTTAAAGCTGTGAATATAAAGTCTTAAGCTTAATAACCGAATAATAAGCCTGCGGTTTAAGGGGTTAAATATCGACCTCCCTAGTATGAATAATTCAGTGTGAAACCACGAAGGCCTCGGAAAATCATCTAAGCCACCATGTAATCGGCCTTATATGAAAGACATTAAATAAAAAAAACACACAGTAATAAACAATATGATTAATAATTGATACATGCAAACAAACCGGAGAGAACACAAACGAGCGCGGGTGCACGCTAGCGAGCGCACACACGGAAACATCTGTGTTTGTTTTGGATTCCATGACAGAAAATCTGAATCCCCCCAGCCCTGCCAATAACAACACCAACAACAAGACAACCGCGCGACAATTAAGCGAGCTGCCAGTTACACTTCCGACTGCCTCGTCACTTTAATTAAACTGTGCTCTAATTGTCAATCACACCCTCAATCACAAAGTCCCAATAAATATCATCATCCCAATCAGCCAACAGTAGAACTTCCTACGCTTAAGTAGGGTTCTGCACATGGTGTAATATGTTGTATATGTTGTATTGAATATGGTTTATATATATATACACACCATATAAACACCATATTGCCAAAATGACTCAATGAATCCAGGTGTTCCAATCACTTCCATAGCCACAGGTGTATAAAACCAAGCACCTAGGCATGCAGCCTGCTTCTACAGACATTAGTGAAAGAATGGGTCGCTCAGTGAACTCCAGGGTGGTACCGTGATTGGATGCCACCTGTGAAATTTCCTCACTACTAAATATTCCACAGTCCACTGTCAGTGGGATCATAACTAAGTGGAAGTGACTGGGAACGACAGCAACTCAGCCCCTAAGTGGTCGGCCATGTAAAATGACAGTTCCTGAGATGCATAGTGTGCAGAGCTCACCAGCTCTCTTTAGAGTCAATCACTACGGACCTCCAAACTTGATGTGGCCTTCAGATTAGCTTGAGAACAGTGTGTAGTGCTTAATGGAATGGGTCTCCATGGTTGAGCAGCTGCATCCAAGTCGTGCATCACCAAGCGCAATGCAAAGCCTCAAATTCAACTTAGTGGGACCAGTTTGGGGCTGGCCCTCTTGGAAAACTTTGTGGAAAGCGTTCCCAGAAGAGCTGAAGCTGTTATAGATCCAATGTTGGGCTGTATCATGTAACACCCTATGGGTTAAGAATGGGATGTCACTCAAGTGGCATGTGAGGGCAGATGTGTGAATACTTTTGGCAATATATACTACATAGGTGTATGGTTCTGCAGGTTGTGGCAATAGAGGAACCTACATATAGTGCTATAGAGAACCCCTTCCCCTTTGAGACGACAATGAACTGGTTTCCCGAGCCAGTGTCGTGACCATCCAGTACTGGTATTGGTTCCTCCCCCTTGCGTACAGAGATTTCTCTGGATTTTCGGAGTCTTTTGTGCTGTAGGTGATGAAATCTCCAAGTTGTTTGCTAAGCGAGAAGCGTTCTTCTCGATTTGCCTGCCCAAGCCAGGCCTGCCGGAGTCACTGCCACACTCTGTTAACACCATATAGTGTGTTCAGGTCTTCTGCCAGAGCTAACAGTCTGTCTGTTCTCTTTGTCTGAGTGGAGCTGCTGCCCATCCTGTGCGGTCTGATGCTGTTGCTACATCTGCTCTGACTGGGAGCCACTGCTCGCCTTTAACCACCACGAAGCTCCTGGCTGTCCTGCACTATGGAAGCTTGGCCTGCGTCCTGCTGACCCATCCGATGACCCAACTACTTAACTACAGACTAATCAGTCATTAATTCCTCCACCTTACAAACACTGAACGCTCCTTTCCTTTGCCTGTCTCGTTATCTGGTGTTGACCCATAGAGGATGGGTTCCCTTTTGAGTCTTGGCTCCTCTTGAGGTTTCTTCTTTTTAAACTGAGGGAGTTTCTCCTTGCCCCTGTCGCCCTTGGCCTGGTCATTGGAGGCTCGGACACCAGATTCTTTGTAAAGCTGCTTTGTGTAAAAAGTCCTATATTAACGAATGTTGACTTGACTCAACATGACAACCTGCACCTCCATCTTTTTATACCCAACTACATGAATAGCCTATTGCCAATTAATCTAATTTCTTGCAAGACGTTCCACCAGGTGTTTCTTTAGCGTTGCACAATTTAACCATTCTTTGGTTGCCCCAGCAGAACTGCTAAATAGGCATATATATATATATATTATTATTATTATTTTAATAATTTAAATTACTAATTTTAAAGTCTTCAATTAAGACTAGGGTTTCAATTATTTGGAATTTTAAATAATTGCATTCTGGTCTTATTTACATGCACAGCATCTCCGTTGTTTCTACAGAAAGTCACATAAAGGTTTAAAGGTGAAACGGTTCTTCAAATTGGTGGAGAATGTGGAGACAGAACCTCCACTCATACCAGGACAGCACACTAAAAACAGATGGCCTACTGTCTGTAACGGCAGTGCTATGACGTCCTCCTGTATGGTCAGTGGAGCTGATGCAATGAGTGTAGACACTGGGAGGTGTACTTATTCAAGTGACCAGTCAGGATGTATGAGTAACGCAGGAATGAGTAGACAAATGCGAGGCGCAGTATATGAACCCTCATGTGTATGGATCTGTCTGTACAGAAGGTTAAAGCAAGCTTGGGGGACCGGGGGGGCAGACCTATTCAGAAGAATGACATCAGCTCAAGGAGATTCTGACACCGTGTCGATTGGCCAGAGGAGATGCAGACGCAGTGTGTTCTGGCACGTGCCTGTCAATACTGCACTCAGTGCATCTTTTGTGTGTGCTGTGTGTGAGGAACGTGCGGCCCCCAGAGCACAGCGAAACCCCGGTGAGATCGCTGCCTCGCGATCTGGTAGTATGTGTGAGTGAGAGACACAAAGAGAAAGAGAAATGGAGAGGGGCAGAGAGAGAGAGAGAGAGAGAGCAAGAGAGAAAGTGATGACAATGAAAAAAAGAGCAAGCGAGAGAGAGAGAGAGAGAGAGAGAGAGAGAGAGAGAGAGAGAGAGAGAAACTGCAGGTGGCGTGGAAGGATAAGCTGAAATGAAATGCATGAACATCAGAAACAGCCTGCAGCCATGGCGTTGAGGCTTAGCGTCGCTTTTATTTAAGATTCAGAGCCCTGATTGGTTGTATGTGAGCAAGTGACAAATGAAAACATGTGCACCAGTTTACCTCGTTCAGTTTCTTTCTTTTCTCTGTGTGTTTTCATTCTGATTTTCTATTTTCAGTTTATTTTAATGTAATTACAATGTAATTACAATGTAATTACTATGTAATTACACCATGTCACCGCATTAGGCATTAATACTGAGGTGTTTTTGCACTTTTTGTTTTTTTCTGCTTGTTCTGGTGTCATCAAAAGACAAAATGATGACAATAGTTTCAAAAAGACAACAATCATATGGGGCTTTAAATCGCTGCTGTCCAATGAAAAACATGTATCTCCAATTTTGTCCATTTTGACTTTTATACATCATTTGAACACAGCAACTGCCATGTACACTGTGTGAGTATTGCATGATGAATGAACCAACAGAAATGGCCCAAAAGTGTTTGGAAAGACGTCTGGTTCCATTGACTTGCATTCAGATTTAATGTGGTTTTTTTGGCCTCTCCTGTAAAGTTGCCATTTTGGAGATACTTCTTTGGACAACAACGATATACTAATTGAGAGTCAACATCTTAATATTACTATGGAGTTTTTAACCATAAGGGATGATATTATCCACACCAAATTAAACCTTTAAATGTCAAAACTTTATCTGGCAACATAACCTCTCCCCATCTGTCTGGGGTTGACATGCCAACAACCAGTCAGCTGTGTCCCAGTAAGCTGCGGCATTTTGTCAAAAACAGTCAGAAATCTTTAAAAAAAGAGCAAACTACATTGGCTGTATTTCTAGGTGTATAACTTGCACCCAGTTAGCATAATAGCAACTCAGTTTATGTCACCATTTACATTAATATTCAACATAACAAATGAAACACTGGCGACATCGATAATATTACCTGGTGATGGAGGCATGTCAGATATTTCACTCATGTGTGTCTTGGTTTCCAGATTTCTGAAATAGGTAGAGCTGCTGTATAAACCCCACTGAGGATCCTTGGGTGTTTGTGAACACTCACAGCTGAAGCTAACCATATTTTAGATGGCGACGAAGTTGCCCACCACAATCATACGACCACAAAAGCTCCAGAATGTAATCTAGGCCAGGATTATGATGTGCTGATAGCTATTTTCAGAATGAGAGTACTACATAAGCTACGGGAAGCTAACGTTGTTAGTATTTATGCTAGCAGCCAGAGAACACAGAGTGTTTAGCTCATATTAACACTCACCAAAGAACAATAAAAGATTTCTCGGATTCTTCACACAGCTCTGTGCATATGTAGATGTAAGTGTGAGGGTTTGTGAAGAGTAGTGCAGCTAAACGGCAATCAAGCCAGCTAGCTAGATAGCTAATTAGCCTAGTCAAAGACTTTGGAGTCACATAAAATGTCCAAAAAGACCATTAAGTGGGTAATGACAGGAATTATAATGGTTCATGCTGTCTCCTGAGCAGGCCTGTATGTTCAGGTTCAGTCTGTTCATGTCTGGGTTCTTGGTTTTGTTTGTCTGGGAAAGCATCTTTATAGACGTTAAAGTCAGTGTTTCTTCATTAATTCTGTATTTACGTCTTGCAAATGTGGCTGGTGTAAATTTTGAAGCACTTAAGCACTTATGTGAGCATTAATAGATGTGTATGTTGAAATACTTTGTTTGTGCACTTATGCTCACCGTAACTTTTCATCTCTCCAGGTATGGCCATTGGGTTGGGGTTGCCAGGTAGTGCATTTACCCTTATATATGTCTGTGTGTTGATCTCTCTAGGTATCAGCACCGGCCCCTGTTCAGGCAGTGTCTGAGCTAATGGGGAGTTTTGACTCTAACCTTCTTATACTAGCTGGGAAACATTATCCAATGGATCACTAAGCATGGATGCAAGTCCTTCTGGATAAGAGCGTCTACTGAATGCCATAAATGTAAATGTATGACAAAAATTATCCCCAAAAATTGTGAAATGTTTGATCAGGGAAGAGTGTTTTCCTGGTTATGGTTATATAATTCTCAAGCTTAGTATACAATCCTGTGGTAGCTGTGCACCAATTTCTTTGTTATCCACCAGTAAGTTCTATTCTGCTGTGACGTAGTGCCGTTATGTCCTATACTGCAGTATGGATAAAATGTCCCATGACTGTGGAGTAGTCAATAATGTAACGCATTAATAGTTCTAGCACCACATATTCATACATTCACAACTATTCACAGCTGAAACATTAATATCTAAACTACTTGGCATACTACTATTCAGCAATCACAGTCCAGTACAACTGCTATGACTATGTAGCATGACTGCCATAGGTGTGAATTTGGGAGGTGGGGGTCCTGACCTGGGCTACTACCTTTACAGAGAGTTGTTTCCCCTCGATATATCTCAGTACAATGAAGTTTTAAAAAATGGCATCCCCCCTCATATGCCTTGCAGTGGTTTGGCCCACTTCCTACTATCACTGAACAGTACCTTTACATACACAGGTATGGCCACACTGCCACCATGCTGGGACTGTCAACATGGCTAGCTGGATTAGCATGGATAGCTGGAGAATGGTACTTTCCAAAATGATACTCTTTGGAGAACATTCCACTGACAGGATTATATAATGGAGAGAATGCAGTGACTAACACTTGCGCTTAGTGGTAGATTGTACCATGTGGAAAGCTCAATGGTGGGGCTGTTTTTCTTCTGGTCTTATTTTAAACCTACTTCATTAAGTGACCTAGCCTGGGACTCTTAACTTGATAGGTAGAAGTTATATTCATTTAGAAACAATCATTGTTAGTGCCGGGAAAGCATTGTACGTACACCACTCCCTAATCCGTAGATCAGATTATTACTAGATTACTATTGCGTTTTGGGGGGGTTTGATTGAATTTTTATGTGCATGAAGATTAGAAGCTATTCACACATTTATGAATGTGCTGAGGCGTGTAATTGTGTTTCTACCGGAGCTCATGCTAAACTTGGCTTTTACCGCCAGGAGACCGAACACTTTTCCTGCTGCTCCAGAAAGTGAACCAGCACAATCGCAGTTATGAGAAAAAAAAATGAAGTCCAGGATTAATCTGGCTGCAGATTATAACGAAACAAATTTGGTGAAGATCGGTTGGGTAATAAGGAAGTCAATGTAATCATGAGACCTCTTCTTCTTTCAGTACATGAGCATTTGTTTACCATCGGGTCTAACATAGTGGATGTATGGGGGCAGATAGAAACACAGACAATGTGGCATTTGTGTATGTCCATCATTGCCCTTTGTTTGATGGTCCCTTCATGAATCATGCTTGAGAATTTCATATGGTTATAATATCCACCCACGATGGCCGCTAATCATTAGCATGTATCTACCACATACAAAAACAGAATCAGGGCTCAGATAAGAAATATTATAATGTAATGTTTGACCTGCAGCTTGTTTGGTCAGAGTCTGAAGACGACTGTGATGGGAGGACTACATTAAATTCCAAACTGGTTGTTGACCCTACACAAGCTTTTCTCTCAACAGCTACACAAACCTAGATGAAGCAGAATATAATTCAGCAAACTGATTTTTTTTGGTTTTGCTTCAGCGACACCACCGTAAGCTCAATCTGGCAATTCCTGACGTACTGATTATGCTGAAGCTGATGTTGTGACTGTCATGCCAGTGGTACATGGTCATTTACAGTGTTTTATTGTTAACCTTAATTTAGGTTTGGGCTTATTCTCGGTGAGAAAATGTAGTTATTGTAATTTTTGGAAATTCAGCTCATGAAAAATTAAGCAAAAATTTTAAACAATTAAAACAAATTTGAACCAATTATACTAAACTACTATCATTAGTGGAAGGAATTGGCAACATTGAATATATATATATATATATTTGCTATACTATTCAGGATACTTTTCATTACATATTTGTTTATTTTGCAGCACTGTTGCAATATAACACTTGAACTCATGTAGATCCACATACAGACCTTCAGTTTAGAGAGATAAGTTAACCATAAAGCTTTTTAACCATAAAGTGGTTGGTTTAGCTCAGTGGATAACACCACTGCCCACCACCACATGTGGGAGACTGGGGTTCGAATCCCGGTCTGGGTGACTACACTGTGCTACACCAATAAGAGTCCTTGGGCAAGACTCCTAACACTACATTGGCCTACCTGTAATATGATTAACCTTGTAAGTCGCTCTGGTTAGGAGCGTCGGCTAAATGCCGTAAATGTAAATAAAGCAAGAAGAGCTGGGTTAATACTATTGAGCGATGAGGGTTAACTCTAAGCAATCATATACATTAAGAGAATGGTCACTTTATATTAAAAATATTATATTTCAGTAGAGCTCATAGTAAAATGAAATAAGCGCATTGAAACAAGATGGTTATTGAAATAAGCAGAAAGTGCAAATTCAGAGCTGCCTGATAATATTATAAGACATTATTGTGTGAACTTGTGTCTTGTTTTGCCCAATAAGAGAACAGTTTCGCCATTTCTAAGCATCCAAGCAAAAAGTACAGACTCAATGCTGTTGATACACACTGTAATATTAAGGTACACCTGATTACTTGTGTAATTACTATGTAATTACTATATTATTACTATGTAATTACATATTAATAGTAAAACCCAATAACAGGAATGACTCTAAAGGTTACAAACTTTGTTGAAGGAGCCTCTACGATGTCCCAGAGGTTCACCTTCCCCCTTACTGTGAGAGGAAAGGCAGGTAAACTGCTTTTTTCCCTCTGCAATCACCTGCGACTGATGTCCGGATGATGGGACACGGGCCAGGGCAACCTTACACACCCGAACACTCCTCCCAGACCTTGCACACGCTCAATAGCCGTCCTCCCAGATCCGAGTGCGTGACAGGCACCTTTGTCCTGCCGACCCTTCTCCACACCCCCCCTCGCTTTGTTCGGAGTGTAAGCTCCTTGAGCTTATCAGAGCATCAGTAGGCTGAGTTTTTTTATCGGAGCCAGCAGGTGCCCTGGAGGTGGGGGGGGAGCGATCCTGCAGGCTAACTATAGAGCGCGCTCCCAGAGCCATCGATTTCTAAGGAGCAGGGCCAATAATTGAAAGGACGTCCATCATGCTTTAATTGACAGAGTTAATCAGGTTTTATAATTGGATAGATTCTACCTAATTCAGCAGTGCTGGGCTTCTCTCGCATCTCCTCTTACAATCTCGGCCTTATTCTCTCTCTCTCTCTCTCTCTCTCTCTCTCTCTCTCTCTCTCTTTCACTCTCTCTCTCTCTCTCTCTCTTTCACTCTCTCTCTTTCTCTCTTTCTCTCTCTCTCTCTCTTACGCTCTCTCTCTCTCTCTCTCTCTCTCTCTCTCTCTCTCTCTCTCTCTCTCTCTCTCCCTTTCTCTCTCTCTCTCTCTCGCTCTCTCTCTCTTTCTCTCTCTCTCTTATGCTCTCTTTCTCTCTCTCTCTCTCTCTCTCACGCTCTCTCTCTCTCTCTCTTTCTCTCTCTCTCTCTCTTACGCTCTCTCTCTCTCTCTCTCTCTCTCTCTCTCTCTCTCACTCTCTCTCTATCTCTCTCTCTCTCTCTCTCTCTCTCTCTCTCTCTCTCTCTCTCTCTCTCTCTCTCTACTTCTCTCTCTCTCTCTCTCTCTCTCTCTCTCTCTCTCTCTCTCTCTCTCTCTCTCTCTCTCTCTCTCTCTCTCTCTCTCTCTCTCCCCCCCCCTCTCTCTCTCTCTCTCTCTCTCTGTCTCTCTCTCTCTCACTCTGACACACACATTTGACACAGGCAGGAAGGGAAGGAACCGAAATGCTGTTGATATCGAATTCCTCCACTCTCTCTCTCTCTCTCTTTCTCTCTCAGTTTCTTCCCCTTAACCTTTTGATGGCGGCGGTCTTTTCATCCACACTTCCCCTTTAATAACTTCCTCCATGCCGTTGCTTTTGTGTTGCTATGCGGGAAACAGGAAGCAGATCATGTCTACTTCATCCCAGTCATACCGTTTTGAAAACATAAATAGTCGTTTGGATGCAACAGATCAATTTGCTCTATGAACTGCAACCTGAAGGTGTTCGCTAGGGAGCTACCGCAGTGCACCCAACGATAAAGGCAGCACGGTGCTTCTTTTACACAGTGATAGGAAACATGACAGCACACACAAAGGTCCAGTTAGGTAAGCTGATCTGTTTTACTGTGGCCAACGTGGACATCCCAAGTGCAGAACTACGCTGGGGAAGATTTGAATGTGTTATGGGTTGCTACGGTTACACCTTTTTAAAGGCGAGGAATACTGTATGCTTAAGATGTAGCATAACATGCTTCTTATTGGGGGGCCAACACATGTGATTGACAAGCAGGTAAACACAGGACTGTGATTGGACAGGCCAACACAGAGGCACGTTCAGTTCTAAAACATTGTTGACACCCTTCGCTATTATTGGTGCGGCACCAGTAATAAAGCACATAGCTGATATTAATGACATTAGCTTAGCAAAGACACCTTTAGCATAACAACAACATAATACCATTTGGTAATGCATGCTTATTTCTGTTATATAGAGGTACATAATTCGCTCCATCCAAATAACTGAAACTATAATATGCCAGAAATTCAACCAAACATAAATCACATGTGTGGATGGATGTACTCGTGGCTTGGTTTGAAAGACACATTAAACTTGAATGGACATTTTCAGCCTAACATACCTCTGCCGATTGGTAGAGATGACACAATCAGGATCACTCAAGAACTTAAAAACTTCTTCTTTAAGATGTGCTCCACCAAAAAGTTGAACAGGACATTTAAGGATTAAAAGGCTGTCCAAACGGTGGCTCCTAATAAAAATACAGCTATTGGAGGTTGACATTAAAAGACACGAGAACTCTTCTAACAGGAAGCCAGGAATGGCCTTCGGGGCTTCAACAGTGATAAAGGTAGGCACCACAGCTTTCATTCAAATGAACCTTTTGCCACGTTTTGTTGAGGCTGAACTGAGCAATGATAAACGGACTCATATATGCTGACTCTGTTTTTGTTGTTTTCAATTTCTTCACACAACTGAATATATGAGGAAGTGAATATGAATGGACCAATATGAATGGTCAAAATGACCGGTAGTGAATAATTCTTGTTGCATTAGTTCAAGCCACTATCCTGTCCTTCTATTGTCACGTAGCGTTTTGAAGGGATGAGGTTGCATATTGACAGTAGAAATGAGTCATCTGTGACTGAAACGTACCTAATAGTGTGTAATAACAGCTGTGAGTAGATTTGGGGTGTACTGGACAAGTTTCTGGATGTAGGCCAGGCCAGATTTGGTGGATGCCTTCCCTGGCCCCATTCCGAGGAGAATTCCCAGTAGACTGGGATTTTAGCCACTGCTGGTAGACCCGTATGACCGTACTCTTCCATACACCTGCAGATTCAGCTACTTCCTTCACACCATGGTCTTTGGCCACGCCCACATGCAGTCACTCCTTTTAGCCAATCATTAACATCTTCTCTGGAGCCATTTTCCACACATGGAACGAGACACTCCCAGCACTGTACCACCTCTTCTCCATCTACAGATCCCACCACTCACACCCCACAGGTATTTACAGCCCCCTCATCCTCGTACAGCACGCTCACAGCGCTGTTCAGCTGTGTCTTAATCGAATCTTTCATCTGTGCAAAAAATCCAAAAAGTTAGAGGTTAAAGTTTCTAAGAGCACTGTGCAGTCCAGAGAAGCACTCTCCAGTCCTGGTACATGTTGCTCTTGACTTAACAACGAGGAGAAGTGCTCTTGAAAGAGCAGACAGAGTCTCCAAATCACCAAAGAGACGATAGCGCTCACATATGGCTCGGAGAGTGTAGCATAATGGAGACCCAGGAAGGAAGACAGGTGTCTGTAGGTGGAACAGCAGGACTCCCGAGTGACTCACACCACACAGAGGAAGAGAGGGAAAGGGAGAGAGAGACCCAGCAGGGCGTCCCAGTCTGGTCTGAGGGAGGGAAGTCTTCGCCCGTTGGCTCCTTTCGCAGGACCATGTTGGACCCCCTCTGGCTGTGCAGAAGGGGGCTTATTCCTGTTCCTGATCTTGCAAGCTGATGCCTTCATAGCCCCATCCTGTGTCCCAATACAGGCAACATTACCCTATATAGTTCAGTCTGGAGCACCGCCGTTGTGTCACCAACATGAAGATATAACAGGACATGGAACCATTAGATACCAGGTTTTGTTTCAGCAGTGATGATGTGTGGGGTTGTACCATTTTAACTATGGCACTGATGCAAACTCAAAGATGTGGGGTAGAGGAGTGGGCCTGCCCGGCCTAACCAAGCTTCCTCTCTGCAGACTAATGTTTCCCAGACTATTATTTCTCAAATATATTTTTTACTAACTTTTTCATAACTTCATTGATGTTACCTTAAACAATTTCAAAATGTAGTTTGGACCAGAGGAGGACCCCCCTCCACCGCCCTGTGACTTTGGTTCCTCCCGAGGTTTCTTCCTTCTACTTGAGTCAGTTTTCCTTGCCACCGTCGCCTTCAGCTTGCTCACCGGGGTTTCTTTCTCCTCTCTCCTTAATGAATTATTAAAGCTGCTTTGAGAAACATAAGTTGTAAAAAGCGCTATAGAAATAAATTTGATTTGATTTGATTTGAAGGTAGCCTTCCACAGAACAGGGAAGACCACCGATAGCTCTTTTCCAACAGGGCCAGTGCTCATGGCAGAGCTGGTGCTGGTTCCCGGGATCACTCGGACCCACTATGGATGGCCCCACTTTTCCACAGGTTTGAGAGCCAGATGATTTTGTATCTGGATTTGGACGGTCCATAGCAATATGGTGGACCATAGACGACCCCTGATGCGTCACTTTGTGACGTCCCAGGCTCATCAGCAAGTTCATGGGGCTGAAACAGGACAGATTTTGCCCATTGAGAACCATTTAACGGAGAGTTAAATGAAGGCAGAGAGTGGTCAGAGATTTTGGCATTTGCACCAGCACCATGTTGGTGGAAAAGAGGTAGGAGGCAGCAGAGACAGCATGAGGACCACCAGCAGAAGATAAAGTAACAGGCAGAAGTAAGGATGTCTGCTAGAACCTGCTGATGGAGCAGGCTGGTACTCTAATCCATGACTTTCCAGCGATGCTGCAAGCTTCTGAAGTCGATGGCTCAACAGGCAACAATGCAGAACGTCAAGGTTGAGCCTCTAGAGTGCACCGTTATCAGAAGAACCGGGTTCCCACATGCAGCTCGCTGCGGCACCCGTTCTTCAAGCTATCGCAGTCGAGTCCCACTGCGCTGAGGAGGAGTACGCAGCATTTAGCCTCTCTCTGCTATGGAAGGAGTACAGGGGCTCAGTGGAGAACTGGCAGCATGTGCAGTTGAGAGCGTGTTACCATAGTGTGTATGTTTACAGTGGATATTCTCCTCCTGTACAGACGGGGCGGGAAATGGGACATGCCTCTGTGTGCTCCAGGGACTCTGCTCAGACTCCTCAGGGTTGCCGGGACAGTAATGAGCAACCTGCTGCTGGCTAGGGATGTGTGGGAGGCATGGCAACATATGGAGCCTCTCAGGAAGTACCACATTCGCAGTAAGAGAGACTTTGATAATGTAAATAGTGGATGTTGTTAGTGTATATGTGTTAGCTGTGCTGGGTGGCGGTTCTCTAATGCTGTCGTGTTCAGTAAAAGACCATTTGCTTAAAGTACCATGTTAGTACCAAGTCGTCCAAAATCATCACCAGAACCACCATTCTTACATGGTTGATACCATAGAACTCAAGGACTCTTAATGGCATTTATGAGGTTTTCATTTGTTGCTGTGCAAATTACAGATGTAGATTGCTAAGTAGATCCTGTACTGAAAGGCTCTTTCTTCTGTTAGCTTTAATTTTAGGAAATCAAAATGGCTAGCCTACAAATTGGAGCCTTTAGCAAAAATTTGACTTCAGAAGAATTAAACACTTTACCTGAGTCCCGCTACCAAACATTAGCATGCCATAAACATGTAACTGTCATAGGGCATTTTGTTCAGTAATAAAAAAGTGTTATGTCAAAATTGCCGGTAATTGTAATGACAGATGGCTTAATGTTTATTAAAAAAAAAAAAAAAGAAGTCACCTGTGACTGATACCTAATAGCAAGTTATGCCTCCACCATTGCTGACCAATAACAGCTGTGAGTTGGGATTTCTGGATGTAGGCCACATCAGTGTTCAGCCACTCTTGCGCCAAAGTATTTGTTGGGCCAGATTTGGCAGATGTCTTCCCTGGCACATTTCTGACGGGAATTCCCTGTAGACTGGGATTCTCCCACTGCTGGTAGACCCGTATGACCGTACGCATCCATACACCTGCAGATTCAGCTACTTCCTTCACACTATGGTCTTTGGCCACGCCCACATGCTCAGTCCCTGGTTTAGCCCATCATTAACATCTGCTTTGGAGACATCTTTCACACATGGAACGAGACTTTCCCCGCACTGTATCACCTCCTCTCAATCTATGGATCCCGTTTCTGGCCCGCCGAAATGCAGTCACTCCTTTTAGACAATCATTAACATCTGCTCTGGAGTCCTTTACCCCACATGGAACGAGACATTCCAACAGCTATTAATAGCCCCATCATCCTAATGCAACGCCATCTGCAGGACCTTGAAGCTACTACCCCCTTAAAAATGCAGAGTCATGTTTGTGAGTTTATATCACATGCTAATTTTTGCTAACTGTGCTCTATTTAGCCATCAAGGCTTCAAACGTTATGGGATCTCCCATGACGCTCACCTGCAATAGTACCATTATATTAGTAATATCATATTATTTCATCTAATCAGTTATTAAAACATCTACAGTACAAGGACATATACGATATAGGACACTTGCAAAGACCTCTTTTAGTTCAATGTCAGCTTAAGCTAACTTTGGTTAACTAGGAACTTAGGAAGCATGAATCCAACCACAAGTGACGCAACTCAAGCCTGGTGTTGACTCATACCGTTGCGCCGATTGATGGATACCCAGAACCAGACTCTGACCGCTGTGAAAGCTGCAGGAGTTCAAGGCTCCACTGTCCGGGAGTCACCGTGGTGAAGGCCTTCCTGAAGAGCGCTTCCCCTTGTCCCTAATAAATATGAAGCAGAGGATTCCTCCGCCTGTTATCAGAGAGCATTCGTCACGGCGCGCTGGAGATTTTTCATCCCCACGGCCAGCCGTGCTCCTTCACGCAGAGATGAATAACGACGGACTCTTAAGGTCGCCGAAACATGGCTACTAAAATCCTCAATGTGAATGTGACCACTAGGCCGCAATCTCCTCATCTCCCGAGATGCTCCGTATGAAATGTGGCCTGAAACACAGGCTGAGACAAACCTTAACGGATCAGTTCTGCATGAGGACAGAGAAATCGAATAATACTGCGCCTGCTGAGCTGAAAAGACCTACAATAGATATTCTGACCTTTTTCAAATCTGGCCATTTTACAAGACTCTTGTTTTACGCTGTTGTCTGTCATGTTTCCATCTTCCCTCCATTTCTGGGTGATAGTGTTGTAGACTGATGGCCATTGTTCTCATCAGCTATGTAGGGGGACGGAGTGGACACTGTAGCAATCTTGGAAACCGCCTACCGCTGCTATGACGCTAATTTCCTCTAGGGGTTGTAAAGACAGGTTGACTTGCTGACCTTTCTGCTCAGCCATGACACTTCAAGCCTGAACTCAACTAGCCGCTGATCTCATGGCACTGTCATAGGTTGCCACCTTTGCCAGGTGCAGTCATGCAATTTCTGCCCTGCTAGACCTGCCCCCGTCAATTACAGGGGCTGTTATTGTGGAACGGGAGCATCTAGGAGCAGCAACAGCTCAGCCATGAAACAGCAGACCAAGCAAACTCATGGACCGAAGCCACTGAGTGATTTACTACAGAGCTCCAAACTGCCTCTGGAAGCAACATCAGCACAACAGAACCGGGGGTCAGAATAGGGTTGCCACCCGTCCCGTAAAATACAGAATCGTCCTTCACTTGGAAATTAAAATTAAAAATTTTTCCTGTGTTTACGTAAATGTCCGATATACACGTGTGTCACACATGATTGCTCACACTCTCCTCCGCCACCACCCATCACCTATGCCCCCCAACCCCTTCCAGGGCTCAGCTCAAATACGGGACGCGATTTGTTCCTTACACGTCTTTATTTTCATTTCTGAAAACTGGCAACCCTAAGTCAGAAGCTTCATCAAATAGGTTTCCAATGGGCTTCACACAAACTTAAGACTGGTAAGTGCAACTGTAGTTGTGTCACCGTTTAATACCATTTCCTGTTGCATTGTGGGACATCAGTATCCATCATTACATTACTCAAAACTCACTCATGACTGGTTCTAAGTTTGTCACGTGGATTTGTGAGTTATATACTACATGCTAGCTAGGATTAGCATTAAGTGTGCAGTTGAGACATGGACAAATCTACTTTGGCTGGACACCAATTCCCATGGACACATTCCCAGGAGAGTGAAGATTGTACTAACTAACCCCATACTGATGTCCATGGTTTTGGAATAGAATGTCCAACACAGGTGGTCAGGTGTCCACATGCTCCTGGCCGTATATGATAAATGAACACATGAGGTGGCGCTAGGGACCGAGGGATGAATAGTTGGCTGTGGATTTGAGTTTTGGGCTCTGAGTGAGGATGTGCAGTTTGGTGGATGCTGGGTAAAGGAGACACTAGGGTTTCAATGGGGGTGTAAATGAATGGGACTCTATGAGAGGAAGGAATGATGGGGAAAAGAAGACAAAGAGACAAGTGTGGGTCAGGCCAACATGAAATTGGTGCTTGAGGGTCTGCCTTGTGCCATTCATTCTCGATGGGAAAAACGGTCATACAGGTCTACCATGGGAACTAGTTCCGGAAATTATACGTCGGACTATAAAGCTGTACACAAGCACAGCATTCCCGATCATCCCGAACACCATTCCATTGGAACGGTACTGATATTTTGAAAACTGTGAGACAAAAATGTGCACCATTGCATAATCACTAATTATACAGGCAGAATATATTTGATTACTGCAAACCTCAATTCAATGCATGACTTTTTTCATCAACCTTTCAAGTTATTATGCTTCAGGCCACAAATCCACTAAAGTGCAATACTGGCAGACATAACGAAGGGCAGCATTACCAGAACTCACATGTCAGGAGAAAAAAAATGCACTTTACCGCACCATGGATTTAGCTGACAGTATCCTGACTCGCTAACTGCAAGCTAATCATGTTTTTCCGTGAGTTTTACATGATCGTCTTGTCATTTTAGAAAGCAACGTCAACTATTACATGCCCCTAAATACAGCTAATGAGAAAGCACTCGGTAAACACAGACTTCTATCAGGCTATTAAACCCCCGAGATAAAGATCAAACCCCCAGTCGTTGAGAGCAGCATTAAAAGAGAAGCTGCACTTAATGAACAAAGTTACTGTTGTGGGTGCAATCTATTTCCTGGTTGAAAGACTATCTGTTACGTTTTGGCTTTATTTGTGTCACTGCTCGACATTAAAACCAACAGTACCGACTCTGAGTCACAATGTAATCCAGAAATCCAGAATGTATCCGAACAGTGGTGGACGAAGTACACGAACCATGTAGTTGAGTTCAAGTAAAGGACCCCAAGGTACAGTACTCCTCCCTTTAGTCCTCCACTGGAGTAACAGTACTAAAGTATGCACCTTCAGATGTACTGAAGTATGGAGAGTAACAGGAGTATGGTTTATTACGGCTCTAATGTCCTATTATCATTTCTGGAACAGGACTCTTCATCAGCTCAGTGTAGGTGAAGAGACTCTAGTGTCTCTCAGTCCACCAGTCTTTAATAGAAGCTCATTCATTAGTCTGACACTGACGTCTATTCACATCATCATCAGCACAGAACACTGAAGGAGAACAGGTTCCATTAGCTAGAACCAACACACTACTTACAGCACACTAACACATTACACTTACTGAGTTACTGTACACCAACACACTACTTACAGCACACTAACACATTACACTTACTGAGTTACTGTACACCAACACGCTACTTACAGTACACTAACACATTACACTTACTGAGTTACTGTACACCAACACGCTACTTACAGTACACTAACACATTACACTTACTGAGTTACCGTACACCAACACACTACTTACAGCACACTAACACATTACACTTACTGAGTTACCGTACACCAACACACTACTTACAGTACACTAACACATTACACTTACTGAGTTACTGTACACCAACACACTACTTACAGCACACTAACACATTACACTTACTGAGTTACTGTACACCGACACACTACTTACAGCACACTAACACATTACACTTACTGAGTTACTGTACACCGACACACTACTTACAGCACACTAACACATTACACTTACTGAGTTACTGTACACCAACACACTACTTACAGTACACTAACACATTACACTTACTGAGTTACCGTACACCAACACACTACTTACAGTACACTAACACATTACACTTACTGAGTTACCGTACACCAACACACTACTTACAGTACACTAACACATTACACTTACTGAGTTACCGTACACCAACACACTACTTACAGTACACTAACACATTACACTTACTGAGTTACCGTACACCAACACACTACTTACAGTACACTAACACATTACACTTACTGAGTTACCGTACACCAACACACTACTTACAGCACACTAACGCATTACACTTACTGAGTTACTGTACACCGACACGCTACTTACAGCACACTAACACATTACACTTACTGAGTTACCGTACACCGACACACTACTTACAGCACACTAACACATTACACTTACTGAGTTACTGCACACCGACACGCTACTTACAGCACACTAACACATTACACTTACTGAGTTACCGTACACCAACACACTACTTACAGCACACTAACACATTACACTTACTGAGTTACTGTACACCAACACACTACTTACAGCACACTAACACATTACACTTACTGAGTTACTGTACACCCACAAGCTACTTACAGCACACTAACACATTACACTTACTGAGTTACCGTACACCGACACACTACTTACAGCACACTAACACATTACACTTACTGAGTTACCGTACACCAACACACTACTTACAGTACACTAACACGTTACACTTACTGAGTTACCGTACACCAACACACTACTTACAGTACACTAACACATTACACTTACTGAGTTACCGTACACCAACACACTACTTACAGCACACTAACACATTACACTTACTGAGTTACTGTACACCGACACACTACTTACAGTACACTAACACATTACACTTACTGAGTTACCGTACACCGACACACTACTTACAGCACACTAACACATTACACTTACTGAGTTACCGTACACCGACACACTACTTACAGCACACTAACACATTACACTTACTGAGTTACTGTACACCAACACACTACTTACAGTACACTAACACATTACACTTACTGAGTTACTGTACACCAACACACTACTTACAGCACACTAACACATTACACTTACTGACGTTATCAGTACACCAAAACCCACAATGACTTGCAGTCCACTAACGAGCACACTAAAACACTTACTGAGTTACTGTACACCGAAATGTGGCGCTTTTACATTTTCACTACTTACAAATGAAGTACTAATAGGAGGACATTACATTCAGCCCCACTTTCCACCAGCCTGATGCCCTACACCAACACACTACTTACAGTACACTGGCAAACGGCCAAAACTACACTTACACGAGTTACAGCGTAACACCAGGATGTTGTGTTCACACTACAGACTCCCGCTGCTCCACACACAGTACACTAACGCACTACACTTACTGAGTTACTGTACACCACTGATTGAATGAAATATGTAATTACGTAATCAGCTTTGACCCGACACCAAAACCCAAGCAATGACTTGTGACTTCCAAGGGACAAAAGTGGAACGAAGAGAAAGTCAGTGGATTTTTTAAAAAAGCTTTTGCAAATAATGGTGGGAAAATAAGTATGCGCAATTACAGCTAAACCGCCGAAATGTTGGTGACAGAGGTCAACCGTTTTTTCATTAGCCCAAGGTTGGCACACAAATGAAGGCCCATTCCTGCTAATGATCTCCTCTAGAGGAGTGATGTTTTGGGCTGTCGGCGGGCAACTGCACATTCAGCCCCACGTTCCACCAGCCTGATGCCCTCCAACACCTGGCCACCATTCCGCTGCCTGGCAAACGGCCAAACTATTAATTAGCCCCACGCACCGCACAGCAGCTTAAAAAGCAGGATGTTGTGTTCACACTACAGACTCCCGCTGCTCCACACACACACACACACACACACACACATATACATTATATAGTGCCAGGGTGTTGTGGTCATGCATCACATATATGTACTATATAATAAGCAATAATATAAACCCATATCAATGATAATATAGACTATAGAATAATAGCTAAGTACCTGCATAAGTATCTACATAGAATATGCTATATATTTGTGATATATGTCCAGTAATATGTATATATATATTAGCACTGAAGCATACCTAACATGTAATACCTCCACGAGCACCTATACCAGCTGTGACTGGGTGTGGCATGTACTGGATGTGGGAGTTTCTGGATGTAGGCCACAGTAATGTTCAGACACTCATATGTTAAAGAACTGCCTATCTGCAGAGATCTGTGTGACCACTTCCATATACCTGCAAATACAGCTACTTCCTGTTCTCACCCTGCAGGTATTTATAGCCCAATCAGCTTTATGCAGCGCCATCTGCAGGACCCTGAAGTTACTACTACTACTACTAACACAAATCTTAAACACAAGGTGACTCATCCGGTGATATACATACAGTTTATTTATATGTAAATAATAAAAAAGCCTCATATATGTTGTACTTACCCTTGCTGATGGCAATTTTGATGAATGGACAAAAAGAATGACCTAAAGTTACTTTGATATAGGTCTGGTTCTACTGACCTCCATTCAAAGTTATCCTTTTGGAGATGTAACTGTACGCTCATACATTTTATATATATATATATATATATATATATATATATATATATATATATATACACACATACACATATACATACATATATACATATACTTACATACATATATACATATACGGTGTATATATACACATATGTAAATATTAATAATAAAAAAAAAAAAAAATCTATATATATATATATATAAAATGTGTATATATACACATGTATATATGTATACCTAAATATATACATACATATACATACATATATATATATATATATATATATATATATATATATATATATATATATATATATATATATATATATATTATATATCTCTGTGTATATATATGTATGTACATATAAAAACATATACATACATATATACATGTGTATATATACACATTTTATATATATATTTATTATTTGTATTTACATATTTGTATATATACACTGTATATATGTATGTTTATGTGTGTATATATGTGTGTATATAATGTGTGTATATATGTATGTATATATATATATATATATATATATATATATATATATATATATATATATACATATATATATATACACACATATACATACATATATACAGTGTATATATACACATTATATATATATATATACACATATATGTATATATACAAAAGCTTTCCTACAAAAACAAACACAGATGTGCTCACACACACACATACACACACACACACACACACAGTTAGCTCGGGGAGCAGAGGCTGTGCTGACCTGCCACAAACCATCTTCTAAACAAGCCTTAGAGCGGCGCGTGGAGCCTCCCGCCCTGCCCTGAGCTCCTTCAGAGGGGAGAGACTAACTCCTCGGCCTTCAGATCACTCTGGTTTATTTTTATTCGTAAATTTAGTAAGAGGCAGCCCATGACAAATCCTCGCGGGCCGCTCTGCCCTCTCCCGCTCTCCACTCAAGGAAGACTCAGAGTCCACGGTCTTTATTTGACTGAAAGCTTCCCTGAGCAGCTAATTATAGCCAAAAAATAGTAGCAGTGGCGCAGCGAGGCCGGAGGCAGCAGGATTTCTGCTTATTGCGATACATCACAGCCCCATTGTCTATGGGCGCACATCTGCTGGGAACAGATTGCGACAAGAATTGCACCGTGGCCAGCATTCTACTTCTGCCTATTCAGGGTGTGGGGGTATATGTGTGTGTATATGTATGCATGTAGGTGGGGCAATGGGAAGCTTTAAGGTATGTGAGTGCATGTGTTTGGGGGGCGGTGGCATGAAGGGATAAGTATGTAAGCGAGTGGGAGTGGCCTGCGAGGAGGTGATTTCTTTTTGATCAAAGATCAACAGGGATTTATATAATTGCCCCCGTTATACCTAATCAGAGACCACCCTTTCGCTGTATTTCATTTGCAGTCAAAGCAGATACCACCACATGCACCCAAAGTCCTGTCTCGGGGCTACGTCCTCTTAGGTGCACCAGTGTAAACTCAACTTGCACCACAGGTTGCCAAAGCACTCAGGTCAAACGCCCGCTCACCCATCCCCTGTTTTGGGAAGCAGCTGTCTGGGCATTGATCATAGCTCTGCCCCCTTCATGATCTCTTCAAGGCAGCGGTTTTGGAACGTCCACCACCCTGGTCAACGAACATGTGTTTCATTGCCATGTGCCGGAGTCCTCCCTTGGGTCCACAGCACACTCCTGAACAGCGAATGCGACTTCTGACACACTGCACTTTGCTCAACTGCCAGCTCACACATCCCCATTTTTAGGAAACAGCCGCCTGTGCATTGATCAGAGTTCTGCCCCCTGTCTGCTCTCTCCACGGTTTCCGAACGTCCACCACTCCACCCCAGAGTCCTCTTTTGGGTCCATGCCCTAATGGGCACACCAGCGATAACCCATCCTGCGACCTCCACGTTCCTGAACATTAAATGCGACTGCCGACACATTGCACCCAGCTCAACTGCCAGCTCACCCATCTGCTGCTCAGGCAGCATTCGGATGGACATCCACACCGCTGGTCTGAAGCACCGCTGAAGCTATCCTCCGGTTAGGCTCCACTGATGAGCCCTGTCACTCTGCATCTTCGCTGGCCATCTTCACTGTCAATCCCAGCTGCCCATCTTTGTGGCACAGCTTCTTCCTCCACAGTCCTCAGCCAGGTTTGGTCTCCATCTCTTGGGTTTCGGGGTGATGCCATTACTCTTCAGACTTCTGTGGGTCACCACCGTGATGTTGGTGTTGAAGGCAATGTGGGAAACCTCGCTCCAAGTAAATGCTCTATTATTGAACAGGGTACTGCCACTCAGCTTTGGCTGAAGTAGAGCAAAGTGGGCCGGCTCCCAGCCCAACCCAGAATAGCATCCGTAACGTGTGTATAGGCCACACGTTAAACTATAACAAAGGGAGTAGCTGAATAAAGGCGAAGCTTTAAAAATCATTATAAAGAGAACAATAAATTAATAATTAACAATAAATTAACAATTAAAAAGAGAATTTTAACGAATTAACGATTGACATTAAAGTTATATTGGCTTTTATCTGCATTATCGTGGCATCACAAGATCTTTTCTACAATAGATGATCAATGAGAGATGGTTTGTCAGCAAAGACCCCTTTAGTGATATGATATTTCATTTTCAAATGCTGTTTTTAATATTTAATAAAGTCATACATTCCTAATGTGTGGTGTCCAGTGCTTTCTCCTTTAGTTTCGAACCAGAGCGCTAGCAGGTTAGCATATAATCAAACACAGGGCTTCAAAAAGCGGTTTGAGGAAAGTGAGGAAAAATGCTAATTGATGGAGTACTAGATGGGCTAGCTGAGTTAGCCTCATAGCATCAGCGCAAAACTGAAGATGCAAACATCAGACACCAAAGCATTTGGACCACTGGACCACCAGTTTGTGGTCCATCTGCTTGGTCCAACACCCTACCGAGCTGTCTCCACTTGCAGCTGCTCACTGACTGCAACTTAGCATCTACCGTAGCATCCCACATCAAACAGCAGCTGTTCAATAACCACCCACACGCAAACGATTGTAATGTCAGATTCAGCGTTTGATTTGTTCTAACTCTGCTTGATGTAAGATCAACATCTGGATCCAATGGGGTTTCAGAATGAAACTGACCGCAGGTAAACTGAGGTCAGGAGCACAGGCTCGTAATAGAACCCGTACTGCGAGGGGGCCTATGCTGACCAGACCACCTAATGTCTTTATGTAGCCCATTAAATTGCTACTTTAACCATGAATTAACCACCTGACTCAGGAAGATACGGTGACTCAGTAATGTACCTTAACCATTAACCTTCATTAGACAGCCAACTTGTCTGAGGGACAGCAGTAGCGAGTCAACAATCGAATCATGTTGCCATTGAAGGCCATTTTCCTATCATGTGCCCATTCATTGTTTTTTCACTGAGGCCCATAAGAGCCTAGTTACCACTGAATGAAGTCATTTAATGGCTAGGCTGTTTACTATGTACATCCATTGTACGATGAGTCACAATAGAGGAGTGAAAGGTTTACCTTGTATTCCTCCAATATGAAATCAATGTGCAGCCAACACTAGGGCTGTACCCGATTTAGAATTGTGCCAGTCGAATCGGATTCGCCCGTCCTGGTTGACGATTCGACTATTCCTTCATGTTTTTTTCTCCATGTACATTATCTAGTACTCAGTAAATCAATCTGCATACGGTTCAGATCTGATCCTCCTTATTTAGAAAGTCAGCAGAGTCACAGGAGCATATTTCTGAACTAAAAGAGGCGGGGCTTATGATGATCGATCTGACCTGGAGCCTGATTTAATTACAGGATACAGCGCCGGGCAGCAGCTCGTATTTATGCTAAACATTAGCGCTTATAGATTATAGTCTTTTTAATTTCACTCCTAACAGCTTCTTCAGTAGGAGGACCCTTCGTCTTTCATCTCTCATAAATAATGAACTGCTAAATAAAACCAGATTAGTCCATATTTAAATTATTTATAGATGAAAACAAGAATGGTAGACCTGAAACCGTTTATTATATTATATGTAATAATTATCTCTCGTTTATCAGCAGGCGTATTAAGTGACTGTACTTATCCTTAAATAAAAATAATCTCAGCTGTAGACGAATAAATACAGCATATCTGTAATTTAGGTTCTAAAATAATGTAATTATAATTAAACAAACGTCTCCGCTCTGTTTTTCCTTCACCGCAAACAGCCATTATGTCTAAACCGAAAGTCAGCTCCCTCGTTTGGAGCAGTGTTGGATGTCTGACTAAATGAAGAGCAGAATTCGGTTTCATTTGTTCAGATTTCCTTCTTCAAAAGCTCCTCCACACTTTCTCTGAGACATCGTTCCCCCCGTGTTTCTCAGCTTCACAGCTTCAGCTGCCTTCAGCGATGAACTGCCAGCGCACACCGTCACGTGGATTTAATTTTTTTTAGCATGCATGCGTCACAGCCCAGCTAGAACTTACATATACATTTATTATTCCCTTTTAATAATTATTAAAATGTCTTTTTACATTCTTGTGCATTTTTGTAAGCCTTAGTCTGTTTTACAGGAAAAAAAAAGGTCACTGTTGGACTGACGATTCGACCTGTCGACTTCAAAAGGGCAGCCCTAGTCAACACACAGTTCTAGGAAATCTGGACACTTGACACTACTGATTGAGAGTATCCTATAGGTAATCCACACATCTACCGGTTAACAACCCATATGGCGTTGGTTATCAACAGTTTTAGGATTGGGTTTAGGATTAGTTGTAGAGTGTCTACAGTATATTAGATCAGTACCACTTTAGAATATGGCTACTTTTATAAATGGTTTAAAAACAGGCTATTATGACTTATCAGCTAGCTCATAACGCAAAGTATTAATAAGCAGTTATAACACATTAATAAAAATTAGCTCCCGCAAATGATGTATATGGAAATAAATTGAAGCTGACAGAGTTGAATGACTGGTGAAAAAGATGAAGTAAGATCAGTAAACATTCAAATCTGAGCAGTAACGGTATAAAAGTAGGTGTGTTCACTGTTAGCCTAGCAACAGGTCACTGTTGCCCATCTTATTCATGTGTTGCAACTGCGTATTAATGACTTTAAGATGTTTATGATTGAATTTGTAACCTTTAGTAAGCTCTTTTTAAACCATCCATAAACTCCTTATAAAGGTAGCCTTATTCTAAAGTGGTACCATCAGATCAAGCTGGCTACCACCGTTAAGACTTAAGATAATGCCAGTTGCATTATGGTTGCCAATTTGTGTATGCTGCAGGTTTATCCAGTTTGATAGAAATGAAGCCACCCACTGTGCGCCGAGATTGGATCCCAAACAACATACCCCGTTCATGTGATAATGCGTTACTCAAGACTTTTCCTCAAAGAACCGAGTAGCTTTTAAGCAAGGTATCCTCACATTCCTGCTGATGCCCACCTGTGCGTTTCCTTCCACAGGTACATTGATCTTGTAGCTCTGTTTTGAGACCTACTTTCCAATACAGAGCCTGCAAACACAACACTTAGGTAATTACTTATTCTGGCATGTCAGTCAAACGGCCCTTTCCTGTCAAAGCAGGAGGTCCTTGGCCATAGAGGAGTGCAGACATACATTACAACCCTGCTGTCTGAAAGACCACGCCGCCTTTTGGGTGAAAACAAACCCTGTCAGAGTGCTGGCGCCAGTTTGGAAATACAAGTGGCACCATGCCTAAAAGCTGTTGGGTCCAATTGTGCATGTCTAACAATAAAGAAACCCGGTTTGCGTTTATTTTCCTTTTCCCAAAAGAGTGAAGGAAGGCAAAAGGAGAAGTCTGGGGCTTCGGGCTGTCCACAGAGGGGATGAAAATAACAGGCCATGGAACCTGGCTGTGGCAAACACTTCAAAGGATCCCATCACAGGTAAATTAATGATGAAAGTTGGAGAACTGAATCTCGGTGCTGTACTGAAAGCTCAGAACATAGAACATAGTGAAGCCGGTTTCAGGTTTGTGACTTTATAGCCTACCTCATAGTGACTGCTTGCTAATCCCCTATTAAACTTAACAAAGACCCCGCCCCCACACACACACCTGCCTAGTTAACCTCCTGAGACCCCAGCGTCCTCATATGAGGACATTACATTTCTGCTTCTCTGAACCATGATACTTTTTAAAACCCTTTGGCCTCATATGAGGACACTGTCTTTTGCCAAAACCACTTCCTGTACAAAGACAATGTTTAGTTTTTATACTTATAAGGTCTTACTAATCACAAACAGCTAGGAGAAATTAAAACTGCACACCAAGCAAGGCCTCAGGAGGTAAAAACTAGCATTGTAATTCATTTACAGTGATGTCATGAAGGACAGATGAACCAAACACCAAAATGAAAGTGTTCTAACAACAGAAAAGTAACCAATGTAGTTATATAGGGTATCTCCAGCCATTGGTAGGGTCCACTTTGATGGACGCAGACTAAAAGGACACCCCTCAACCCTTTATTCTTCCACTTTTCTACATAACCACACTGATCGTTGAACAACAATGGCATGCCACAATTGCTTGTCTGCCCAGCCTCAGGATTTGGGCTCCTAACAGGTATAAATCAGCAGGGTTTTCTTATTTTACACTATTAAATTGTCAAAGACCTCAGAATTTGTATTTACTGCCAGTCAAATTTACAGGGGCTGCTTTTACCCAAAAAGAACACGCCCACTACACAAAGCCAAAGGAACTGGAGGCAGACCTGTTCTTTGCAACAATGGCATGGCTTGCTAGACAAGGTTTAGGCTAAAGTGCAAATCCTATTGAACTAATTCAGTTGCACTCAATTTAACGTTCAGTTCCATTTAATAGAGGTTAAGTTGAACGAAACACGTTTAGCATCCACAAAGCATCGATAATGGACACTTAAAATAAGGCATTGCTGACATTATGTTTGGTGAAACCACCAAGGGGTCGCGGCTCCTGTCAGATAAATGCAGTCCAACTCTGACAGCTCTATGATTTTTGTGACATTTTACGTCAATCAAAGAAGAAAATGTGTTTCCTGATTACTTATACTATTCCATAATTGATGCCCTTAATCGTTTTGGATTTTCAAACCCAAGTAAAACATAAAGGCAAAGACGAGTGGAGAACACACACACAGTGTTTAAAAGAAGACCATTACTTAATACCGACCGGCGTAACTGTCCACGGAGTTACTCAATCAATCACTTAACCAAATTTAGTTGCTCACTGGGATCAACTAAAAAAGACACACCCAAGAAAG
The DNA here is from genome assembly GCA_024036415.1 of Prochilodus magdalenae. NCBI lineage: Eukaryota > Metazoa > Chordata > Actinopteri > Characiformes > Prochilodontidae > Prochilodus > Prochilodus magdalenae. Next base: position 487,445 of record JAMWET010002871.1, read on the forward strand.
CACCATTGACTCCAAATGGGCAAAACAGAGTCCAAAGCACAAGCCTGCTTCCTAATGGCTCCAGTACTGACGTCAAACCTCATGGCGACGCTGTGGCATGATGTTTGGAAACCCTCCTCCAGTGTAGGTGCACAAGATGGATCCCCAGGTATAGTAGATACAGTGGATCTTCAATAAAACCTCTACTTGTCTTACATTGTACACTCATCACCAAACAAATAGCTGCACCCAGAGCGAGGTGTGGGATTGCAGTGCTGTTGGGAAGGAAGATAAAGGTGACCAGGATCAATAACTGATGATACATTTAGACTGGGCAGTATTTATTGAGCTACACATACAGAAGTCTGTCTCTCAGTATGGTTATGGCCACCATGTTTGCTAACCCAACACACCAGACGTCTCGGTATGGAGCTGTAGAGGTTCCTAATGGTGTCCTGTGATAATCCATCCCATACAACCTGAACATCCTCACACAGTTCCTGCGGATGGTGTGGTAGGGCGATGTGGTTGGTGTGGCGCAACCGATAACACCACTTGTCGCTGAGCTACCACACCATGTGAAAGGTTAGGGTTTGATTCCTGGTCCGCGTGCCTATGCTGTGCTATACCGATAAAAGTCCCTGGGCAAGACTCCTAACACTACATTGGCCTCCCTGTAGTATGATTAACCTTGTAGGTCGCTCGGGATAAGAGCATCTGCTAAAGGCCGTAAATGTAATGTGGAGTGACATCAGGTCTTCTGGACGTGTGACATGTGACAACTAACCCTGTGTGGATTCGTTGGGCGTCTCCACCAAGACAAAACCAGGACTAGTCACTGAAAATGACCCGCTACCATTCTGAGTCACTCCATGACAGTCTGGCACGACACCATTGCATGCTCTGGTGATGCTGATGTGGTCTTATGGACCGTCGTTGTAATGGTCTGCATGCATGTGTAGTAGTGGTCTGTAGGTCGTGAGGTCGTCTGCCAATAGTACTGGCACTATGACACAATGACTCATGAAGGGCAGCACTGCTTGCTGAATGTCCCCAGTCGTGGCTGTTGGGTCAGTAAGGTACAGTGATAAGGCCCGTCCTGGCTCCATCCCATCCACTGCCGAGTGTGAAACTTGAATCATTCACAGAACTCACAAAGTCAAACCTACCCACCAAGCCTCCTTCCTGTCAGATGACTCCCTCTGGCTGCAGCTATTTGTGCAAGCATTCTTTCGATGATGTGTTTTCTATGAGTGCCCTAAACCATATAGCCATTGCAGTGCTAGGAGTTATAGGACAGGAGCACTTAATGGGTCAATCAGAGTTTCACCTCTCACAGAAGACAGAACGCTCTCGCTCCGGTTCCAACCAGCCGTGTACGAACTGAATGACTTTTATCCTCTCCTAAAACACAGCTGTGGCCTTTCACAGATTATAGCCAGACTGATTAACTTACCGGAGCTCCCTTTCGCCCTTCCACAGGGACTACAGCTCATCTTTAACTTTAATAAGAAATGAGGTTTGCGCTCATAGTGACCACAGCTATGCGGTTATAAGCTCGCTTACAGCGCTGGGGGCCCGAGTCCTCAGGTTAAGCGTGTAAAAAGTAGGCCATATTTTATGCAAACTTCTGTATCTGATGAATTATTAAAGCCTGTTTTCTGCGATGACCCACTGATAAGGGAAAGCAATAGGGAAATCGCAAGTAGCACACGCTCGCGCTTCCGGAGAGCCGCCTTAAATTCGGGTTTTCAAAGCAGTTTTTGGAAACAGCCGCTTTCCGCCCGGTGGGGCGGGTGGAGGGGAGTGGCGGAGGGGGTTATGGAGGCACCCCATGAGGCACTTGAAATGACTGGCACTTGAAATTATCCACCTGTGATGAGAAACTCAATCACAATCAGATTGGTGTGTACTGCAGGATGGTTGCTCAGCTCATTACATTACAGGAACCGAAATAAGACACCCGATAAGACGTCTGATGACATGTAAGTGATCCATCACTCAAAAGATGAGTACCAGTCAAGAGATTACTCTTAATTACACTTAGCATCAAAAGAATAGCTGCACCCAGAAGGAGGTATGGGAGTGCGGTGCTGTTGGGAAGGAGGATAAAGGAACCAGCATCAATAACCGATGATACATTTAGACTGACATGATCGATATTTATTGAGCTACACATACAGAAGTCTGTCTCTCAGTATGGCGTCGGGCCGCCATGTTTGCTAATTCAACATGCCAGACGTCTTGGCATGGAGTTGTAGAGGTTCCTAATGGAGTCCTGTGATAATCCATCCCATGCAGCTTGAATATCCTCACACAGGACACTTTGGTGACGTTGAGTGACGTGGTGTTAAGTACGGTCGTCCTAACGGTCTGTGTTCATGTAGTCCTGTGTTGTGCAGCCGTCTGCCAATGGTGCTGGCACTAACAGGATGACTCATGGAGGACACCACCACTGCTGGCTGAATGTCCACAGTTGTGGCTGTTGGGTCAGTCAGGTACAGAGATAAGGCCCGCCCTTGCTTATGTCACATGTACGGCCGAGCGAGAAACTTGAATCATGTACGTGTCTCATGATGTCAAACCTACCCACCAAGTTTGATTGCTGTAGGCTGATTCCTTATGGGTCCACCAGCACAGACTGAGTTGCCCGTCCAACGCAGTGGCAGGTGGCATATGGGAAGCATCTTTAATAAGGTCCTCTATGCACTATGTCCGGTTGCTTTGCACCATGCCCAAACACAATTGTCCCGGCTCACCACACCCCCCACTGCCCTGCGCTCTTATTGCCCTTAATGGTCCAGACCCATGCATGCTTACGTCACTGCTCTGAGGGTCATTAAAGCCTTAATCTGCTGAAACCTAGAGCTTTCACCGCCCCATTTCCTCTGAGTCATGGTGCGTTTGAATTATCCCAAGGATAGGACCGCTCTTTTTTAAGCAGGTTTCCATGACATTGCCCCTTGGGATACAAAGCAGCATTGACCAATGAGTCTTCTCATAGGAGTCTGAAGTTGGCTTCTTTTTCGCCAGCCCCTTGTTTAAATATCCCATCCCACCTCAGAGCAGCAGTCGCATTCAGGCACCATAGACCAAAGTGGTCCCTTTGCCGCCATGTATGTTTAATCATGTTTGAGTTCCATGCCTGTGGCTGAGTGCATGCTTTCAAGTGGCTTGATCATACTCGTCAAATGAACTGGACTTTTTGGGTCAAATACTCAAATATTCATGTCCAGGGGCTTCTTAAACTTTTGGTGGTGAACCGCAGTACAGTTAGCCACAACTAGGGTTACCACCCGTTACATAAAATACGGAATGGGTCTTTATTTGGCAATTAAATGTTGCGTCCCGTATTAAACCAATACAGGAGCAATTTGTTCCGTATTTCCGTAAATCTCTGTAAATTTATTGTGTGTTTCTGTAAATGTCTGTAAATTTGTTCCGTATTTTTCGTAAATGTCTGTAAATTTGTTCCATATTTCTGTAAATGTCTGTAAATTTGTTCCGTATTTTTCGGAAATGTCTGTAAATTTGTTCCAGATTTCTGTAAATGTCTGTAAATTTGTTCCGTATTTCCATAAATGTCTGTGAATTTGTTCCGTATTTCCGTAAATGTCTGTAAATTTGTTCCGTATTTCCATAAATGTCTGTAAATTTGTTCTGTATTTTCCGTAAATGTCTGTAAATTTGTTCAGATTTTTCGTAGATGTCTGTAAATTTGTTCCAGATTTTTCGTAGATGTCTGTAAATTTGTTCCGTATTTTTCGTAGATGTCTGTAAATTTGTTCCGTATTTTTCGTAGATGTCTGTAAATTTGTTCCGGATTTTTCGTAGATGTCTGTAAATTTGTTCTGTATTTTCCGTAGATGTCTGTAAATTTGTTCTGTATTTTTCATAGATGTCTGTAAATTTGTTCCGGATTTTTCGTAGATGTCTGTAAATTTGTTCTGTATTTTCCGTAAATGTCTGTAAATTTGTTCCGGATTTTTCGTAGATGTCTGTAAATTTGTTCCGTATTTTTCGTACATGTCTGTAAATGAGTTCTGTGTTTCCGTAAATGTCTGTAAATTGGTTTTGTATTACCGTAAATGTCCGACAAACACGTGTGTCACACATGATTGCTAACACTCTCCCTCAAACAATTGCCCCCCAACCCTGCCCCCACCCCCAACTCATGTCACTCACACATGACCACGCCCCCATCCTTTATTTTCATTTCTGAAAGGTGGTAACCCTAGCCACAACCAAGGGCTCAAGTTAGTGCTCTTCAGAGTACAATACAGGCAAATCAACCTAGCTAGCTAACCGGTATGATTAGCCAACAGAATGCTTTTGATGGGAGTTCCTTTGGTAGACTTATCTGCCATGCTAACTTATAGCCACGGGCTAATGACAGGTTTACTGTTCAGTAGATAAGACTGACAAGCACTCCATTGCCTCCTACTTTGAGCTCCACCTCTATGAAGGCTAGAATCCACACTCAGTATGTTGCCACCCTAAAAGGTCCACATTCCCAACCCACCCGGAATTTTCCGTTATGAGATCCCGCCTCACTTTGACTTAACAGGGTTTGGGTTTATCATGGTATCCATGGTACAGCAACATCCATACCATGAGCTAACATCATACAGTACTCACATACATAGTGGTGTGTTACCTGCCCTTTTTGTGTGGTAGTATAGAGTTCGGTTGGTACTCACTCTGTGGGCACTGTTCGCTGGTGCAATTTAGGGACTGCAGGTCCAGGCCCTGGCACGCTTTACCCCCTGTTCCTGGGGCAGGCTGTGTGCACTCCCTGCTGCGCCACATGGTACAGTCCGTCCCGCACGCCGACCATTTGCTCCACTCGCTCCAGCCTCCGTCCACTGAATACACACATGGAGAATAACGGCGAACATAGAACGAAAAGAGAAACTGCGTTACTGCTTCATCCTAACATTAGGCAGAGCAAGTTTTGTGGAGGTGATGCAAAATGCATGGGGTTATTATAGGAAAGTAGTTTGACCCTGAGTGTGAACTCATTTATTCCCATATAGAAGCAAACAAGGCCAATTTTCCCAGTGCACACTGGCACAAGGACCGGCTGTTTTTCTTTCCGCTGTGAGGTCACGGCACAGGGGTGTAAAATAATGTGGCTTACGCAACCCAAGCGCTGTCACACTGCTGCCAACGGATGCCAGGCCTAAATACATCTACGCCTGCCTTATGACCGCCGCGCCGAGGACTCGAGTAGACGCTGCTACGACCCTGGGTTACCTTCAAAATTGCCCTCACACAAGCGCGCTGCTATTACGAGAATAAACAAACGGAGGCAAATTGAAACAAGGGAGCGCAGATGGTTGGAGGCCGCGCGTTGCTTGTGTGTGCGGCTCCGCACATTTCCCATTTCTTCCCAGGGCGTGTTAAAAAGGGCTGTGTGATCGTTATTCGGCAGCATGGCTGGAGGTGGAGGTGTTAGCCGAGTGACTTGGGGAAGGTTATGGCAGGGCTGACGGCAGGGTTTGGGGAGGTTAGCGCCAGGCTAATGGAAGCCAGGCCCGCTAATGAGCTCTCTGGGGGGCTGCTGGGATTTTCCTGCTCATGCCGGGAACGGACACGCCATTATCCGCACACACTCCCATTCGGTGTGCTACAGCCAAATTAGGAGCTGCCACTTTAAGACATGCTCCATGCAGCATATAGTTTACCAGTTTGGACCATATACTGTACTATAAAAGGACAGATGGAACATTTCTGGGATATTTACAATCATATTTACAATCAAACAAGCTAAATTCTTGAGCTACTCAACCAAAAAATGATCCAATCAATCAATCAATCAATCAATCTCTCTTCCCCCAACCCCCCCACCGGCCTCAGCTCAAATACGGAACGGGCTTTGTTCTGTATTACCGTAAATGTCCGATAAACACATGTGTCACACATGATTGCTAACACTCTCCCTCAAACAACTGCCCTCCAACCCTGCCCCCACCCCCAACTCATGTCACTCACACATTACCATGCCCCCATCCTTTTTTATTTTCATAAGGTGGCAACCCTAGCCACAACCAAAGGCTCAAGTTTGTGCTCTTCAGAGTACAATACAGGCAAACCAACCTAGCTAGCTAAACGGTATGATTAGCCAACAGAATGCTTTTGATGGGAGTTCCTTTGGTAGACTTATCTGCCATGCTAACTTATAGCCACGGGCTAATGACAGGTTTACTGTTCAGTAGATAAGACTGACAAGCACTCCATTGCCTCCTACTTTGAGCTCCACCTCTATGAAGGCTAGATTCCACACTCAGTATGTTGCCACCCTAAAGGGCCCAACATTTCCCGTTGTGAGATCCCACCTCAAGTTAACTTCACAGGGTTTGGGTTTATCATGGTATCCATGGTACAGCAACATCCATATCACGAGCTAACATCATATAGTACTCACATACATAGTGGTGTGTTACCTGCTAACTATTCCAATCAATCAATCAATCAATTTTTTGATATTTATAACCCTGTATTTAAGGACTACGACTAATAGTTCCACCACTGATTGAACCGAATGCCAACTTTAGGCTCTTTTTGGCCTCCAAAGAACATTGGCAGCCAGAAGGAGGTGTGGGATTGCGGTGCTCTTGGGAAGGAAGATACAGATTACCAGGAACAATAAACGATGATCAATATAGACTGATATGATCAATATTTATTGAGCTACACATACAGAAGTCTCTCAGTATGGCTTTGGGCCGCCATGTTTGCTAACCCAACATGCCAGACGTCACGGCATGGAGCTGTATAGGTTCCTAATGGTGTCCTGTGATAATCCATCCCATGCAGCTCCCATTGCACTTCCCGGAGGTGAACGGATGCTACCAACACAACAACACGGGTCAAACCTACCCACCAAGTTTCATTCCAGTCAATCAAGAATGCCCAGCAGGACCTCCACTAACTCACTACGCCCAGTGCTGATGCATGCTAAGATGAAAGCTCAGAGTGAGAACCTCACAACTATGAAGCATTTCAGGCATCGGACGAATGTAACCGCACACAGGTTAGCCTGACCTTTCATTAACCTGTCCACACACTCACCCGGCAGCTTATTTACTGCATAACACCCCTAATGCACCCCTACCGAGGTCACGGCCGGGCTAAAGCACAGGTTAATAACAGTACTACGCTCCGGTGTGCATTAGGGTCATTAGGAGAGGAGAGAGAGCCATTCATCAATAGTGGTTCTGAACGATAAAGCTATTTAGTCACAGCCGCCCAGGCGAGAACGGATTAATAGGTGCGGACAGAGCATCGCTGGCACGGCAAGGAGGTGCGCGAGGTAGGTGTAGGTCTTAGCGAGTGTGTGTGCGTGCGCCTGAGCTGCTGACAAAGCTCTTGGTCGGGATTCAAACTGTTACATTTGGCAGCGAGAGCGGAACCAATCAGATAATTGTCCTTGCGCGGCATTGAGTGGCCTAGTCTGTGGGCGGCGGCCTTATTACACCGCCGCAGCCTAATGGAGGCGCGAATTAGCGAGCTAATGAAGACGAACATTAAAAACATGAATCATCGTCCGCTTCTGATTCCTGCTATAAATCTGAAAACGCAGGTGAAGAGAACTGCGGCGGTTCGGCAAGCCATTGTGTTTTTATCGGGAACGCTCAGACCGGCTTTAGCTTAAAAGGTGAACCACTTAAAATGTACTTCATGCTAATTTAGTCGTCTAGTTCAATCAAATTTCACTCTTTAGGCGTATAACAGCAGTCAGAACTGGGGACCCTAAGAACTGCTTGGAAGAGGGCTAATTTTCACCCCTTATTTAACCAGCTATTGTGGAATGTTGCCTGAGGGCAACACACTAACTATTGTGCGTGTTTCTGCACTGGACAGATCTCTTCACTACAGTATTTTTATGCTATGGGAAATTGCCATTTAAACAATGATCTCCATGGATAATCATCACTCTGCACTTTACATTAGCATACTATACTCGCACATATAGACTGACCTACTGTTCCATCTTCCATTCATATTGTACAGGGGTTTGACAATGAAACTGAAACACCTGTCATTTTAGTGTGGGAGGTCTCATGGCTAAACTGGACCAGCCTGGTGGCCAATCTTCATTAACTGCACATTGCACCAGTAAGAGCAGAGTGTGAAGGTTCAGTTAGCAGGTAAGAGCACAGTTCTGCTCAAAATACTGCAATGCACACAACATTATGGGTGACATACCAGAGTTCAAAAGAGGACAGATTGTTGGTGCACGTCTTGCTGGCGCATCTGTGACCAAGACAGCAAGTCTTTGTGATGTATCAAGAGCCACGGTATCCAGGGTAATGTCAGCATACCACCAAGAAGGACGAACCTCCACCAGCATCACGTAGTGACCTGGCCACTATCCTGCAAGAAGAATGGCTTAAACTCCCTCTGACCACTGTGCAGGACGCAGTATATGTCATTCCCAAGACCAACTGACGCTGTATTGGCCGCAAAAGGAGACCCTACACCATACTAATAAATGATTGTGGTCTAAAACCAGGTGTTTCAGTTTCATTGTCCAACCCCTGTAGATATCTATCAATATTCTATGCCCTGTATATACCCTGCATCTCTCTTCTACCTCATATGCATATATCATAGTTTTTATTCATAACTGTAAATTAGTATAAACAGAGATTTTAGTGCTTAGTATTGTAAATATTTATTTTCTAATTTATATGTTTGTATTGAAGTACTGTAAGGGACTACACACCTAAGTTTTTCACTCACCTTCACACCTGTGAAAATGTGACGTGACAATAAAAAGTGATTTTATTTGGTTTGATTTGATTTGTTGCCTAGAAGCAACGTTGTGGGACAGTTAAACGAATTTAGCAAGCTCAAAAAAGACTTACTTGAAACTCCCAATTGCATTTCTCCTGCTATATACCTGTATTCTTATATGAAAGTATAATCTTACTCTTATTTTTTTGGTGTTACTTATTATCCATATGCTATAGCCTGCTGAGATAAACCAGGTGCTTAGATAACACCATTAAAATCAAAACTGTCAAAACTTTTTGGTCTTAAATGTGAAATAGTCCTGACAGCCAATATGCTAAAAATGAATGCTAACGTTAGCTGTTAACTTAAATTAACATGCTGTCAACATTTCCCCCGGCCCACCTGCTCAGATATCTCCCAATCCTTCTTCACTAGCCCCTTCATACCTTGGTTCACCTTGCTGCTGCTGTCCATCTCCACATATCAATTGTCAAAACAGTAATAGTCTCTGAGGGGTGCCGTGTGTCTGTATGTTGTGTTAGCCGGGACCGCCACATCATCCTGCTGGTTCTGATAATCTCTCAGTGCAGACCTTAGCTTCCTATAGGAACCTCCATTCTACCTTAAGTGCCACAGGTAGACGGCAGTGCCCGAGGAGGTGTCTGAACATAAGTGCAAAGGCAGAGCTAGAAATCCGAATAAGAATGTTCCGGTACGGCTGTATTAGCTCGATGTGGGGCTCTGGTTTAATATTTGGAACAATATTTATTATAAATATTATAATTATTATAAAATTAATATAAATTATAGTTTGTCTGAGAATTTTTGTGCTGCTATGCTTGAGTATTCATTAGCTCACAGTAAGCAGCCCCAAACACTAGCGGCCCACCGGGAATGCCCCAGACTCTCCCGATTACCCACTCCGGTACTGCTTGGGTGAACACCGCAGTTATTATTTTTTCCATTGAGAATTTTTTTATTTAGAATTCTTATTATCATACTCTTTGGATGTTTCTCATTTAGCTTTAATCTGTATGCAGTATTAGTGGCTAGAAGTCCATTCCACACAGTCCACGGTCAGCATGCATTACGTTTTACTGCTCTCATCAATTTTGTTTGGAAACTGAAAGCTCATTTAGATTCATGTAAAAATAACTTGTTTATTTTTCCCATTTCTGCACGATTTGTAACTTTTAATCATGGATTTGAGTGACTTATGAGTGTGCAATAATTAAAAATATTAGTGGGAACGACGAGTCTTTAAAAAACATGAAGCTGGAGTTTTTTTTCGGTTTCCCTCTACGTAGGCTGATTATTAAAAGAATAGCTGCATGTAGAAGGAATCAACCAGCAGGAATGAGATTTGGTAGGTAGGTTTGACATTGTGAGACATGCCAGTGTGCGACATAAGCAAGGACGCATCTTATTGCTGCACCTGACTGACCCAACAGCCACGATTGCGGACATTCAGCGTCACGAGTCATCCTGTTAGCGCTGACATCATTGGAAGACGGATGCATGATGGAGGACTGCATGCACACAGACCGTTACGACGACCGTCCTTAACACCACGTCACCGTCACCAAAGACTGCAGTGGTGTGGTGCCAGATTGTTATGGAACGACAATCAGTTCAGTGACGAGTCTCGCTTTCGTCTTGTTGTGTGGAAGCACCGTGGTCAGCACCAAGATGAATGGTCTGTTGTCACGCGTCACATGTCCAGAAGGTCTGGTGTCGCTCCACCTTCACCCCTACCCCACCATCTGCAGGAACTGTGTGAGGATATTCAAGCTGCATGGGATGGATTATCACAGGACACCATTAGGAACCTCTACAGCTCCATACCGAGACGTTTGGCATGTTGGGTTAGCAAACACGGCGGCCCGACGCCATACTGAGAGACAGGCTTCTGTAGGTGTAGCTCAATAAATATTGATTATATCAGTCTAAATTCATCATCAGTTATTGATCCAGGTCACCTTTATCTTCCTTCCCTACACCACCGCACTCCCACACCTCCTTCTGGATGAATCTATTCTGTTGATGATGAGTGTATTTAGAACTTGTGACACATTCACTTTACTTCATTCCATTGTTGCTCAGTGTTGCCTCAAGGCAACATAACCTAAACATGCCCTAATGCTTCGGATAGAGCGTTTAGGAAAAACAGCGAAGATTTGAAAGTTGTGAAATTAGCATAGCCAGATTACGCAACGACCAAAAACTGGTTAAACTGATCTAAACTCATCTCCTATTTCAGTGTAAGTTGGCATATAATGTGCAATTCTGTTCCAACGCCATGGAAAAGTCCAGGCATGTTCGAGTATCCTAGGTCTTAAGAAATATGCTACGCCTGCCTGGACGCTGTCCAAGGTCCTGAAAAGGCAGTTTCATTTCCTGCTCTTTAAGAGTTACAGCCTAGCAGTTGCGCACACATCAAACGCTCCAAAAAAACAAGAGAACAAAGGGAAAAGAAGGCGGTGAAATGGCACTCGATCAATTTCACATTAAGCAGATGCTGCAAGCTTGTCTGAAACAAGGCTCGGGATGAGAGGCAATTCATGCGTCAGATATGGAGCTGCAGACCTGAACGTCTTTCATTCGCGCAGCGGTTTAAGGTAATGCCACGAGCTTCCAATCATTCCGCACTACAGGTGCTGGAGTGGGGGGAAAAGTGGACTGTGTGAGAATGTATGTGTGTGAGGGGCCATGGCTGCGAGGCCTGACTGTAATACAATAACACAGCAGCAGGTCCGATTGGACGTCTCGTCAAGGACAAAGCGTAAGGGCACGGAAGGCGCTCTTTAGCGGGACGGCAGGAGGGCCATTTCCACTTTGAGAAATCATGGCGTCGGGACACCTCCGGCCACCTTGTCCTTCAGAGGAGAAGAGGGGGCGTGGCAAAGGCACACAATTACCCTGCAGACAAGGCCAGACGACAAACAATGATAATCTCGGACTGGGCATATTAACAAGCACTAACATCTAATGTGTTAGTGTGCTGTAAGTAGTGTGTTGGTGTACAGTAACTCAGTAAGTGTAATGCGTTAGTGTGCTGTAAGTAGTGTGTTGGTGTACAGTAACTCAGTAAGTGTAATGTGTTAGTGTGCTGTGAGTAGTGTTGGTGTACAGTAACTCAGTAAGTGTAATGCGTTAGTGTGCTGTAAGTAGTGTGTTGGTGTACGGTAACTCAGTAAGTGTAATGTGTTAGTGTACTGTAAGTAGCGTGTTGGTGTACGGTAACTCAGTAAGTGTAATGCGTTAGTGTGCTGTAAGTAGTATGTTGGTGTACAGCAACTCAGTAAGTGTAATGTGTTAGTGTGCTGTAAGTAGTATGTCGGTGTACGGTAACTCAGTAGGTGTAATGTGTTAGTGTGCTGTAAGTAGTGTGTCGGTGTATGGTAACTCAGTAAGTGTAATGTGTTAGTGTGCTGTAAGTAGTGTGTCGGTGTACGGTAACTCAGTAAGTGTAATGTGTTAGTGTGCTGTAAGTAGTGTGTTGGTGTACAGTAACTCAGTAAGTGTAATGTGTTAGTGTGGTGTAAGTAGTGTGTTGGTGTACAGTAACTCAGTAAGTGTAATGTGTTAGTGTGCTGTAAGTAGTGTGTCGGTGTACGGTAACTCAGTAAGTGTAATGTGTTAGTGTGCTGTAAGTAGTGTGTTGGTGTACGGTAACTCAGTAAGTGTAATGCGTTAGTGTGCTGTAAGTAGCGTGTTGGTGTACGGTAACTCAGTAGGTGTAATGTGTTAGTGTGCTGTAAGTAGTGTGTTGGTGTACAGTATCTCAGTGAGTGTAATGTGTTAGTGTGCTGTAAGTAGTGTGTTGGTGTACAGTATCTCAGTGAGTGTAATGTGTTAGTGTGCTGTAAGTAGTATGTTGGTGTACAGTAACTCAGTAGGTGTAATGTGTTAGTGTGCTGTAAGTAGTATGTTGGTGTACAGTAACTCAGTAGGTGTACTGTGTTAGTGTGCTGTAAGTAGTATGTTGGTGTACGGTAACTCAGTGAGTGTAATGTGTTAGTGTGCTGTAAGTAGTATGTTGGTGTACAGTAACTCAGTAGGTGTAATGTGTTAGTGTGCTGTAAGTAGTGTGTCGGTGTACGGTAACTCAGTAGGTGTAATGTGTTAGTGTGCTGTAAGTAGTGTGTCGGTGTACGGTAACTCAGTAGGTGTAATGTGTTAGTGTGCTGTAAGTAGTGTGTCGGTGTACGGTAACTCAGTAGGTGTAATGTGTTAGTGTGCTGTAAGTAGCGTGTTGGTGTACGGTAACTCAGTAGGTGTAATTTGTTAGTGTGCTGTAAGTAGTGTGTCGGTGTACGGTAAACGGTAACTCAGTAAGTTGTAATGTGTTAGTGTGCTGTAAGTAGTGGTGTGTCGGTGTACGGTCAAACTCAGTAAGTGTAATGGTGTACTGTAAGTAGTGTGTCGGTGTACGGTAACTCAGTAAGTGTAATGCGTTAGTGTGCTGTAAGTAGTGTGTCGGTGTACGGTAACTCAGTAAGTGTAATGCGTTAGTGTGCTGTAAGTAGTGTGTTGGTGTACGGTAACTCAGTAAGTGTAATGTGTTAGTGTGCTGTAAGTAGTGTGTTGGTGTACGGTAACTCAGTAAGTGTAATGTGTTAGTGTGCTGTAAGTAGTGTGTTGGTGTACGGTAACTCAGTAAGTGTAATGCGTTAGTGTGCTGTAAGTAGTGTGTTGGTGTACAGTAACTCAGTAAGTGTAATGCGTTAGTGTGCTGTAAGTAGTGTGTTGGTGTACGGTAACTCAGTAAGTGTAATGTGTTAGTGTGCTGTAAGTAGCGTGTCGGTGTACATTAACTCACAAACATCCACAACACAAACTGGTATGTTCAATTCCTAACTTATGTCACGACTTCTTTGGAATTGGGTTTAAATCTCAAATTCCCAGTATTCCCACTAGCTGGCTGGGTTCCCCAGTAGCAATTATTCCCACTTCCCCATGGCACAATGCTAAATTCTGAGAAGGTGAAGACAAGCAAGTGTTTTCTCCAAGACAGGTGAGGCACCAACTGCTGCCAGCACAGTGGCTTTGCTCCTAACATCATGCTGAGTGATGGAAGGACGGTGGTGGGGGCCTCACACCTATCCCAACCACCCAGCGAGAGCAGGGCTAATTATGTTGCCTTGGAGTCCTGGCTGCGAAGGCTGTGGCATTACCCGGGATCGAACCTGTGCCCTCCCAACAATATGCTAAGACAGTAGCCCACACGGGTACACCACTCTTCCGGTCTGTTCACCATGTTTTGACGGATAGCTGGCTAGGTTAATGGCAGTCTTGTGAAGGTGTTGCAAGCGGCTGTTGAGCTTTGTTTCCAATTAAAACAGATCAACGCTGTTGACATGCGAGGCGCTGGAAATGGTGCCGGAAAGCCGGAAGGTGTGGATAATGTCTCGTTGCATCACCTCTACAACAGCAATGCGAAACAGAGACCAATAGGGTCAAAGAGCCCTAATAAAAGACTAGCCAATTCCGATGGATTCGGATATGTCTGGATCTGCTCCCATACTGATATTTCCGGATGAACTGCGACATTCCTCGTTCACAAAGAGAGGCTGTCAATCACCCACCCACCAAAATCATCACATTCGGGACAGGGCTGGTAAAAAACTGAGAGGAACCACTATTCCATTTCCCTCCATCTGCAGTCAGCGGAATGAAAAGGACCGTGCCGACTTCCACCGAGAAACATTTCTGAGGTATTCATAGAATCATGCCGGGAAAAAAAAAAAAGAGGCCCCTTTCCTCTTCACAACCTGTCTGAAAAAGCCACGGATCGTCACGCACACACCTTCGCAACACGCACGCTCCCGCCTGTGCATGGAATGGCAAGGAATACTCCTAATATTTGATCTATTTCAGCTGTGCTAATGCCGGAACGCGTGTTCGCGGTACACAGCTTTAAAATATTACGATTTGAGTCAGTGTGCAGTTCTTAGTGGTGCGCAGGAGGGGGGGAACCTACAGTGGAGACGGAACTTAAAAAAAACATGAAGAAGAGAGCTGGGATAGAGAGAGAAACAGAGAGAGAGAAGTGAAAAAAAAGAGAGAGAGGAAAAAAAGCGAGGCGAAGAGAGTGAGGAGTTCTCCGTCTCCTGGTTTTATTTGCACCCTCATTTGTTTGGATCATATTTATATAGGCCACCGCTTTATCCGTAGTGACGGAGGGCCTGAACGAGGACGGGAATGATGAGGAGCAGGCGATGACTGGGAGTTCCGATTCGGAAAACAAAGGCACACTCACTGTGTGTCTGAAATTAACTATGCACTTCAATAGTATTATTAACATCTCTGTGCTGAGTCAGGCCTGCAGAAGCGTGCAGCACTTACAGAAAGGAAGGAGGAGATAACGAGCAAACTTTTCAATAAGGCTAACTCAGCTAGCCTAGCCTCAGTCAGCTCATTAGCTCGCTAAGCAAACTTTGTCAGACAAACTGAGCACAGCATATATACCTGACTAGCTTTAGCTAGCGTGAAGTTTAGACGGAAGCTCTACCCTTTATCCTGGGTGTTGCTAGCTGTGAGGGACATTTACTAGCAAGCTAACTGAGTGAAGTAGCATGGCTTGTGTAATGCGTTAGTGTACTGTAAGTAGTGTGTTGGTGTACGGTAACTCAGTAAGTGTAATGCGTTAGTGTACTGTAAGTAGCGTGTTGGTGTACAGTAACTCAGTAAGTGTAATGTGTTAGTGTGCTGTAAGTAGCGTGTTGGTGTACAGTAACTCAGTAAGTGTAATGTGTTAGTGTACTGTAAGTAGCGTGTTGGTGTACGGTAACTCAGTAAGTGTAATGCGTTAGTGTACTGTAAGTAGCGTGTTGGTGTACAGTAACTCAGTAAGTGTGATGTGTTAGTGTGCTGTAAGTACTGTGTTGGTGTACAGTAACTCAGTAAGTGTGATGTGTTAGTGTGCTGTAAGTAGTGTGTTGGTGTACGGTAACTCAGTAAGTGTAATGCGTTAGTGTACTGTAAGTAGCGTGTTGGTGTACAGTAACTCAGTAAGTGTGATGTGTTAGTGTGCTGTAAGTACTGTGTTGGTGTACAGTAACTCAGTAAGTGTGATGTGTTAGTGTACTGTAAGTAGCGTGTCGGTGTACAGTAACTCAGTAAGTGTGATGTGTTAGTGTGCTGTAAGTAGTGTGTTGGTGTACGGTAAGTAGCACGGCTTGGTTGTGTATAACAGACACAGCAGTTACAAAATGTCTGGTTTGACTGTAGTCAACAAAGACTGCAATGGTGTCGTGCCACACTGTCATGGAGTGAATGGCAGCGGGTCATCTTCAATGATGAGTCCTCTTTAGTCTTGGTGGAGACGACCAACGAATCCGTGTGTGGAGGCACCGTGGTCAATGCCAAGATGAACGGTTTGGTGTCACACGTCCAGAAGGCCTGGTGTCACTCCACCTCCACCCCTACCGCACCATCTGCAGGAACTGTGTGAGGATATTCAAGCTGCATGGGATGGATTATCACAGGACACCATTGGGAACCTCTACAGCTCCATACCGAGACGTCTGACGCCATACTGAGAAACACTACTTCTGTATGTGTAGCTCAATAAATATTGATCATATCAGTCTACAGGTATCATCATGTATTGTTCCTGGTAACCTTTATCTTCCTTCCCAACAGCACTTTAATCCCTCACTTTCTTCTGGGTGCAGCTGTTCTTTTGACGATGAGTGTAGCTGTAGCCATATAAATGTGTGTAGCAGTGTGTGGAGGCTTCAAATCACCACTGCAATGGAGAGAATGAATTCCTCACAGTAGAGGAACGAACACTAGAGCTTAAAGCCAGTTAGCAGGCTGAAAGAGAACTTCCATCGTCCATGTGGTGTTGAGTGCAGACAGAATCATTCGTAACTGTAAGTGAATTTTCTTTTCAGTTTAGCTTGACAACCCAGGTGAGTTCTGCTAATGCTAGTTTGGTAGTATTTATAAGCCTAAAGATCAATGGCTAGCATAAGTAGTCAGGACTGGCTGCTTGTTAGACGTCTTCTCTGGCTATTGTAGTGAGAGAACCCCGATGAAAACATGAAAAGGATGCCGAATTGTGAATTCTGCCAACAGAGCTTTTCAGCTAGCACCCTAGCTCGCAAGCCGCTGGGGTGGGAGCCCATTTCTCTTCCACAGCCCCTCTTCACATGCTTCCTCGTCGGTTACGCAGATACAGAGAAGTCAGCGGGGAAAAAAGACATGGAAAATTGGGGCTAGTGAAAAAATAACAAGCTCAAATCGCTACTCAGACTGCTCCCATCCCGCGTAGCAAGGTGCCGAATAAGCCTCCTTAACTGACCCGGCGGTTCGACAGTGATGTGTTTGATGAAGGGGCCTTGCAGTTGCGCTTCCTTTTCCCTGCGACATTTCAATTGGGTTTTTCGGTTGATGGACTAGGTGGGGATGGACGTGGCAGTGTGGAGAGCTGTTAACAAACAAAAGCTCGGAACCCTTAATCAGCGAGCGGAGAGTGTGTCAGCTCTCATAAGACCTTTTTGGAAATGAAGCGGCTTCTTTGTGATTTGAGGCTCGGCCAAAAGAATGACAACCTGTGTCGGTGCAGATGCTTTCTGCAGAAAGCTATTAAATCTAATCGCCACTCCAGTTCAACCCTGTGTGTGCGTGCGTGAGAGACAAGAAGTGTGTGTGTGTGGGTGTGTATGCAAATATCTTCTTATGCTTGGTGCCAATGCGAGGCGTTAGAGAGAGCTGGGCCTATACGTTGCATGTACATGAATGAATGTTGCATGTGTGCATCAAAGGCAGGCATACGCTGCTCGATGTTAGCCTGTACTCTAAGGTGATTTGGTTGTAGCTGACTGAGACCATATTGCCCAACGAGCTGCTACAGCAACGAGCTGCTGTTTTCCAGTGGCAGGATGTTAAATGGCGCCCCCTTTACCTACGTAGTACATTACGTGATATATGAAATACTTGCTTCTACATCCAAACCGTGGAATGTTTCCCCAGTGTGCGATTGCGCACACATGACTGAATCCCAAATGGCTGATTGTTAACCATACTATGCGCTGTCTGGGTTCAGGAGCCAGTCTTTCAGTTCCTACATTATGTGCTATATAGAGAACAGGGGGCTATTTGAGATGTAGGGGTTGCGTGTCAGTCAGTGTCCTATTAGTCTGACTGATCAGTTGCTTTGACAGGTTGTTCACCTGCTGTATGGCAGCATCCTGTGCTCATGCTGCTCCACTGACATTCACAATCAAATCTGAGCACCCACCTGGGACACTGGCAATAACACTTTGCATGAAATTAGCAACCTCTAGCAAACAACAGCTTTACAACTGCCTGGAACACCACAGCAACAGCTCAGCAACACCATAGCAACCACCTGGAACAGTGAAAGAATAGCTTATCAACAGCTTGGCAATCACCTGGAATACTAAAGAAACAGCTTATTAATCACCATAGCAACACATTAGCCACCACCACAGCAACAGCCTAGCAATACCTTAGCAACAACTCGGAACACTGAAGGAATGACTTATCACCAGAATAGCAACCAACTGAGATATTGTCACAACAGCCAAACAACAACGAAGCAACCACCCGGAACAGCATAGCAACAACCTAGCAACATGTAGCAACAGCTTTGCAACACCTTAACAACTACCTAGTAAGCCATAGCACCAACTGCTAAACAACACTTTAGTAAGCACCTGGAACAGAATAGCAACAGCTTTGCAACACATTAACAACCACCTGGAACAGCATAGCAACAGCTTACCAACACATTAACAACCACCTGGAACAGCATAGCAACAGCTTACCAGAACATTAACAACCACCTGGAACAGCATAGCAACAGCTTACCAACACATTAACAACCACCTGGAACAGTATAGCAACAGCTTACCAGAACATTAACAACCACCCGGAACATTAAAATAATGGTTTATCAACAATTTGCTACCACTTAGGATACCGCAGCCCTAGGCAAACAAATCCTGGCCAGCCACCCAGGTGGGCTGAGTGGTCTGCTCTGGGTCCTCTCACTTGGAAGCCATACCTATGTTCCTGGTGTGCACGTGTGGATCACCCATCTGGACGCCGTGCCCTGATGTGGCTGCTCTTCTAAGTGTTATAACCAAAAGCTCCTTCAAAGTGCTAAAACTAGAGCAGCCTGTGACTCACTGGAGGCAGGACAAGAGGCTCATCAGTGTCGGACTGACCGTTAAACACCACTTACAGGCTACCAGCACGAGCCTGATTGCCCGATTGTGTTAACTTAACCGATTAGGTCTTTCGAACTTATGTAGCAAATAACAGACTGGCACATGGAGCGCTATTATATCGATACTGCCAGTCCACTGGAGCATTCATCAGTCTTATCAAACGAAATTCACCAGCTCTTAAATTCAGGGAGCATTAAATCTGATACGCATTACAAGGACAAGCCCACCGTCTCAATTATGGCTCTCATATCCTGGACAGTCACTCAGAACTCAGAACATTACAAAGCTTCGTCTGTTGTGCCCACAGTGTGTCAGATACTACGATGCATCGAATGTGGAACTTGCCAGAGCTAACCACTGACCTTAGCCACGCTCGGAATACGAGGCCCATCTGAATGCGCCAACAAACCTGTGCTGGTTTTCTCCTTTCTAATTATGCACATAGCAACCGCTCGCGTGCCAACGGCGTCCCTTTGCGGACAGTCTTAGCCTAAAAGCGAATGAATGAGTGAATCACTCCCTAGCCGGGTTAATGAGGTGAGGTTACCTTTTCACACTATCCCTATACACCTCCTACCCTCACATCAGGCACACAGTAGTGTGTGTTGGGCTGCTGGTGCTCATTTATCAGAGTGATGTAATAACGTGTCTGTGTGGGTATCTCGATGCCGTGGGAGCGGTGATTCGGACACCTAAAGCTATTCAGTAAATGATGATTTATGCCCTTCCCGGTGCCTCGGTGAGTCGGGACACAGATGGAATTTTTAAGACAGTGCAGTTGTCTCAGTGTATCTTTGTTCCGTGATAAATGTGTGGTAGGAGTCACCTGCGTGCTCAGGCACATGCTAAACCTGTCCTCTGACCGCTTCGGACGTCCCGTTATCTGTAAAAATAGAGGGCCCAGGCATGGATACGATGCACAGTTCAAGTTGGCTACTGCTACTGGTGTAGCTATGTGATGTCCTTACAGTCATTAAAGGAAAGCTGCAGAAGGAGGTGTGGGAGTGCAGGTGTGTTGGGAAGGAAGATAAAGGTGACCAGGATCAATAACTGATGATAAATTTAGACTGATATGATCAATATTTATTGAGCTACACATACAGAAGTCTGTCTCTCAGTATGGCGTCGGGCCGCCATGTTTGCTAACCGAACAGGCCAGACGTCTCGGTATGGAGCTGTAGAGGTTCCTAATGGTGTCCTGTGATAATCCATCCCATGCAGCTTGAACATCCTCACACAGTTCCTGCCGATGGCGCAGTAGGGGTGGAGGTGGAGGGACACCAGACCTTCTGGACATCACGGTTCTGACCACGGTGCCTCCACACACGGATTCGTTGGGCGTCTCCACCAAGACTGAAGCAGGACTCGTCACTGAAGATGACCTGCTGCCATTCATGGAGCCACTCCATGACAGTCTGGCCCGACACCACTGCAGTCTGGTGATGGTGACGTGGTGTTAAGGGCAGTCAGTGTAACAGCCTAAGTACATCTCGTCCGGTGTTGTGCAGCCGTCTGCCGATGGTGCTGGCACTAACAGGAGACTCATGGTGGACATCACTGCTCACTGAATGTCCGTAATCAAGGCTGTTGGGTCAGTGAGTTGGGACAGCGATAAGACCCGTCCTTGCCTACGTCACTTTGAATTCTTTGAACCACTCACATGTCTCATAATGTCAAACCCACCCCCAGGTTTCATTCCTGTAGGCTGATTCCTTCTGGGTGTAGCTATTTGTGTTCTTTCGATGATGAGTGTATATCTTAGGCCCCCTCTTATGAATAACTTCTACTCCATGTTCTCCACATCGGCCTAAAAAACTTCAGGCACCCAGCCTGTCTTGGCTGATTGACTCTATTTGGGGTAAGAGGAACACAGTGCCAGGTTGTCGCTGGAAGGCCTGGAGCTGTCCGAGCATGTCTCTGCATTGATGAATGTTTGTGAGGAGTTGCTAACCCTCTGGAGAGCGTGCTAAACCCATCCGCTGCCCGTTTCAGACAGGGTGCACGGCTAACTCAACCTTGGCCGGGACACGCTAGCGTCGAACTGTGTCCTGGGCCCGAGCTCTGGGTGAGTCAGGGAAACATACACGACCCTGAGAAAAATTATACCTCCAGGGACAACATAGCCAAGACCCTGAAAACAAGCCTCAGCCCAAAAAACTCTCTCCCCCCTCCTTCCATCTTTCTTTTCATTCTAAAGGAACAGTTTAGGAAAACTGTATTCACATTCCCACATCTTCTGAAATATAATCAATCAGATGGGTCACGTTTAGTAAAAATGGTTACAGGCCTGTCTCATTTACGGCATTTAGCTGACGCTCTTATCCAGAGCAACTTCCAAGGTTAATGGGAGGCCAATGTAGTGTTAGGAGTCTTGCCCAAGGACTCTTATTGGTGTAGCACAGCATAGTCACCCAGACCAGGATTCGAACCCCAGTCTCCCACGTGTGGTGGTGGCTACTTGGCGGGTAGTGGTGTTATCCACTGAGCTACACCAACCACTTTCCCCTTTACCAAACTTGTTTAAACACACTTCCAACTTTCTGTTGACTTTTTAATAGACCCAGCTATCATAACATTAACATAAAAAAACATTAATCATGAATCTAATTTTTTCAGTTTTAGTAATAATAATAAAAAAAATAGAAATAGTCAAAAAAATGAAAAAGGGGAAGTATTATTCATTATGTGTCGGTGTAAATGTAGGAGTTAGGGTTTGGGACTGTAAGTTTCCAATAGAAAAAATACCCCACAAGTTATGATATTGTATAGTGTTGCTGTCCAAAGCCATAAGTCAATGGAACAAAGCCATAAGTCAATGGAACCAGACTTTTCCCAAGCACTGTGAATTTTAAACACAGTGTAAACAGCAGCTGTGGTGTGGCTAGGTGTAGACTGTCATGGAGTGACTCAGAATGGCAGCGGGTCATCTTCAGTAACGAGTCCTGCTTTCGCCTTGGCGGAGACGACCAACGAATTCGTGTGTGGAGGCACCGTGGTCAGCACCACGATGAGCGGTTTGTTGTCGCACGTCCAGAAGGCCTGGTGTCCCTCCACCTCCACCCCTACCGCACCATCAGCAGGAACTGTGTGAGGATATTCAAGCTGCATGGGATGGATTATCACAGGTCACCATTAGGAACCTCTACAGCTCCATACCGAGACGTCTGGCATGTTGGGTTAGCAAACATGGCGGCCCGACGCCATACTGAGAGACAGACTTCTGTATGTGTAGCTCAATATATATTGATCATATCAGTCTAAACTTATCATCAGCTATTGATCCTGGTCACCTTTATCTTTCTTCCCAACACCACCGCACTCCCACACCTCCTTCTGGGTGCAGCTGTTCTTTTGAAAATCAGAGAATTCCAGTAGAATGGTCCGTGTAGAGACTTTAGGTGGTTGAACGTTCTGATGGTTGTGCAGATATTCACCATTTGCATTAATCTGAGTTCATGATGAATCATCTGATACAGTGTAGATACTACGGCAGGATCTAGGCCTCGTCAAAGGGTTAACAGCCCGGCACAGTTTCTCCTCCATCCTCCTCCTCCTTCCCTTCTCCCATCAGATTCCCCTGCTGTCTTATTCACATTTCCACCTTCCTCGTTCCTTCTCTCCTCTTCACTTCTCACATTCGCCCTCCACTTCCTGTTTCTCCCTCGCTACCTCGTTGCCTCCCTCTTCCCCGCGCTCCTTTCTCCCTCCCTCCACCTCTCCAGGATGTTTCTACACAGTGATGCTATTCGTGCCCTAATCATGTGAAATCCATCCACGCGCTAAACTCCCCGCGGAGTGCGGCGATGTTTTCTGAAGCTCTGTTACTTACGGTGCTGCGTAAAGGTGATGTCTGATTAAATTACACTGTGTGTTTTGCGCTGAAACAGGAGAAAGGCTTAAGTAGCTCAACCCTGCTCATGGTAGAAGGGGGTGGCAGACAATGCAGAGCTTCAGCTGACAAGCAGGCTTGGTTTCCTCCGCCCGTTTACTGAGCACTAGCATTTTCCAGCAGGCGCTAATGCCTTCGTAATGCTGTTTTAGGGATGACCGACACAGTCGACCCCGTCCCCCGGACCACTCTGGTGGTGTTAGGAGGGGTGGGCATTTAAATATGTAATGTGGACAACTTTAGTGGACATGAAAAAAGGTCAGCAACCCAATACAGCGATAGCGGACATGCTAACAAAGGCTTAGCAAATGTGCTAGACACTGTAGAGGGGGCCTCATGGTGTGCGGTTGCATCTACACATTCTACATTGTTCACGGTAACTAAAGTAGGGGGGGCCTCTCACAGCTAACACCTGAATGCATCTTCCAATGTGCAAAGAACCAAGAACTGGAGCTGTTCTTGTTCTGGTACTGTCTCAAAGGTTCCAGTTTTATGTGGGTTTACCAGACAACCCCAGTCTATGGTGGTGGCCCGACTCCAAAAGTGTCACCGTTTTTCACCTGTCAGTTGACGAAGTACGGTGGGCAAGAAGTGCTAAACAAATTTTTTTTACAAATTACAAAAATGAAAAAAAAAATTGGAAAACAAAAATTTACATTCAAAAAAACAAAATTACAAAGGTGAACTTTAACCAGTACCGAAACACTTTTACCAACTGTGAATTCTAATGGGAAGAGTAGGTCTAACACACAGGAAGTGCGGACCCTGGTGGTAGAGTGGGTGGAGTTTGGGATGGTCATGACGCTAAAGCATGATTTCTCCATTTCGTGTTGTGTGTTTGTCTAGCTGGCACGCTTTTGCTTTTCTATTTGAAGGTCTTTAGAGGTTTTTAAAAGAGCAGACGGAAGGCAGAGCCGAACAGACGACTCTAAACCACGTGGGCTGCTAAACGTGGACTGTTCTGTAAAAGCTCTCAGCCATTTTAAAGCCGGCTAGCTGGTTCTCCACTACAGCTAGCGTTACAGCCCACTGATGTTCCTTAACATTTCCAACTCTGAGTGGTTTAGATGTGGCCTGTTCGTCTCTTTCTTCCACTTACTCTACCAACGCCAAACAGTTTGATTGACAAGGGTCTACAGGGTCTACAGGCACTTCCTGTGTGTTAGACCCACCCGTCGGAATTCTGTTTGTAATGGTTCGGTATTGGTAAAAGTGTTTCACGTCTTGTATGGTGTTTTCGCTTTTGAAATTTCGTTGTCTTGAATGTAATTATTTTTTAATTTGTAAATTAAATTATTTTTGTAATTTCGTTTTCCCAAATGCTCATTTGTTTTGCACCTCTTGGCCACTGCACGAAGGATAGACATCTAGTGTTGTGCCAGTTTTGATCAACAGAGGGGCCTAATGCTACCTACTAACCAACTCTACCATTGGCTGGTCTCGTTAAAGAAGACCCTGCCATGTAAAACTCAGTGTCAAGTGTCAACTGAGTCCACAACATCACCACCAACATCTTCTCAAGACAAGAGGTAACCCAGGGATTACAAGCAGGCATACAGGACTTGAATCGTACAACCAGGTGATGGTATCGCTCCATCTGCAGGAACTGTGTGAGGATGTTCAAGCTGCATGGGATGGATTATCACAGGACACCATTAGGAATCTCTACAGCTCCATGCCGAGACGTCTGGCATGTTGGGTTAGCAAACATGGCGGCCCGACACCATACTGAGAGACAGACTTCTGTATGTATAGCTCAGTGATTACAAGAAGGCGTACAGGACTTGAACGGTACTACCAGGTGATGGTATCGTCCCATCTACTTGAATGCAGATGCCATAACATCTACAAACAGTGCATCTCATTTTTCAAACACCCATGTATGATATAGGCCAGATATAGACAGCACCCGTCTCTGTCTCTTCAGAACTGGAGCTAGCCCGGGGGTGTGTTTAGAGTCCGGATACTGGGCAACAGCCACATCTCTTCCTTTATGTAGTCATGTCTCTCTTTCTTCTGCCTAAATATTTAATATGAATATGAAATATGGGCTCTTATAAGCCCTGAATCCCACAGATGTACAGTATCTCCGCCTAAGCTGCGAGACTTAATCACTTTTGGGAGCCTTTTTACTTTAGCAACTTTATTTCTAAAAAAAAGAGAAAAAAAAGACGAGCAACAAACCCCATGAGGTGGAAAGCAAGACCTAGAAATCCTTTATTATTATCTTTTATTATCCCTCTTATTGAGTCTTCTATATTTGCCAGAGCTTCCCTCACCATGGTAGACCACTGTATGATTTTATATATTTGTCATTTTATCTTCGTGATAACCAGA
The DNA here is from genome assembly GCA_024036415.1 of Prochilodus magdalenae. NCBI lineage: Eukaryota > Metazoa > Chordata > Actinopteri > Characiformes > Prochilodontidae > Prochilodus > Prochilodus magdalenae. The sequence continues at coordinate 512,597 of JAMWET010002871.1, forward strand.
GTCATAACACATGAAACTGGTTTTGCCCCGCCCTGTTTCCTAGACTGCCTAGATAACATTCAAAGACGTTCGAATGATATACTGACCACGGAAGATAATATGTCCCCAGCTTTCAGTTCAGAAATCTGGTCACCTTAGTTTTATGGTTGAACTAGAACTCTTACTTCATATCTTCACGCTTGATCGAAAGGAATCTGAGCTATAGGTGTGGCAGCATCAATCATCCAAAAAGAATCATCATTACACATTAGCCACAACTGTAATTCCATTGCTTCCTGTTGGCAGCAGTTCTTGTTGAAGGTGCAGTAGAAAATGCCTTAGGTTAGCCAAATAGGCTAACGACAACCTATTTCAAACTAGCAACACGCTAGCAGCTACGATAAAGATGCTAATCATAGAAGTGCATTGCTTTGTTATGGTTTATGTGCTGAACCACATGTTTTGTGGGAATGGTGGGAAAATGGTGGGAATGGTGTGGAAATGGTGGGAATGGTGTGATTGGTCCATTTCGTGGTATGCTTTGTGCCAACTCTGAGTGGTTTAGATGTGGCCTGTTCGTCTCTTTCTTCCACTTACTCTACCACCGCCAAACAGTTTGATTGGCAAGGGTCTACAGCAAGCACTTCCTGTGTGTTAGACCCGCCTTTTCCATCGGAATTCACAGTTTGTAAAAGTGTTTCACGTCTTGGAAGTGTTTTTTTTTGGCTTTTGTAATTTTGTTTTTATTTTTGTAATTTTGTTTTTAAAAGACAACTCAATCATTACACATTAACCACAACCGTAATTCCATTGTTTCCTGTTTAGAACAGTTCTTGTTGAATGTTGAACTAGCAACACGCTAGCAGCTACGCTAAAGATACTCATACTAGAAGTGCATTACTTTTGTATGGTTTATGTGCTGAACCACGTGATTTGTGGGAATGGTGGGAAAATGGTGGGAATGGTGTGATTGGTCCATTTCGTGGTATGCATTTTATCTAGCTGGCACACTTTGTGCCAACTCTGAGTGGTTTAGATGTGGCCTGTTCGTCTCTTTCTTCCACTTACTCTACCACCGCCAAACAGTTTGATTGGCAAGGGTCTACAGCAAGCACTTCCTGTGTGTTAGACCATTGGAATTCACAGTTTGTAAAAGTGTTCGGTACTGGTAAAAGTGTTTCACGTCATGTAGGGAGTTTTTGTTTTTGTAATTTTGTTTTCAAAGGACAACTCAATCATTACACATTAACCACAACCGTAGTTCCATTGTTTCCTGTTTGGAACAGTTCTTGTTGAATGTTGAACTAGCAACACGCTAGCAGCTACGCTAAAGATGCTAATACTAGAAGTGCCTTTATGTTTTATGGTTTATGGGCTGAAAATGGACGTTAAATGTGGGACGTTTTCTCCGGTTTCTTGGGTGTGTTTTAGATGTTGCTCAATCAGAAACAATATTTATTTATATTTTTTACATTTTATACATTTTAAAATAATGTTTATATAAACCCACTCATATTAAAAAGCCACTGCACCCAATGGTAAAAGTTATCAGGTTCCAGAAACTCTGTAGGCCTACTGTAGGCCCAAAATCCAGGACTGGACACTGGATTGAGGATCTGGATTTGAAGACCTCTGTCAAAAACGTCCCAGCTATAACAGCTCTGATGCTGCTAGTGTCCCAGATTGTTTGCCTTTACGATTTTAAACCGTTCCGTGAGACGCTTTTCCTGTCTGGAGTTCTCACTTCAGTGTGACCCGCTCGGGTCGGCACCCCCTGCCCACCCACAGCTATCCCCCCGACTGAACAAGATCAATAAACACTAAGCAAAAGCTGTCACTCCGTTCTGGTTCTCTTTCTCATTCTCCGTACTCTCTTTGTCAGCCTCTCTTTCTCCATGTCTCAAAGTGTATGTGTGCGCACTTGGTGTGCACCGAGATGCTCCGGCTCCCGGGGCGTAGATGTGGCACGCTGCATTAAATCACTCACTAATGCTCATATTTGCAAGCAGGCCGTAAGTGCAGACGCCACTCGGCTGTGGCCCAAGCCCTGGCTGACTCAATGGAGCTCACACACCCTCTCAGCAAGCGGCTGCGCTCATGTGGCGACGGCAAAGGCGACAGCACACGGCAAACAAAAAGCGTGTTTAGCCATGAATAATTCTGAGCGCTAATCATAAAAAAAAAAGGAAAGGAGACAAAAAACAAACAGGCCAAGCATCCACAGACAACAAACAGCTGCTAAGCAAGCTAAACAGCCTCGTGGTGTGGGATGGGGTGGGGGGTGTATTTGGGTGGGCGCATTGACCTGGTCAGTCTGCTGGGGGTTCGGTGGACAGCTGACCATGCTGGTCCTACAGCAGTTGCTACAGTGCAGTACAGTTTCCTAGCCCCATGGTGCACTAGGGCAGTGGTTCTCAACCAAGCTGCTAGCCCAACCTAGGCTAGACCCTTCTGCTAGCATCCATATTGTGCTAGTAGGTGAGTTACACTGTTACACAAGAATTCATGGAAGAACATGGTATTCCCAAGCACATATGGGAATTTTCACAAATTTCCAAATGCTCTATTCCAACTCAAATGCTAGGTAAGCTAGATAAGTCAAATGGTGAAACATGTCGCTAGGCATGCTAGGCTACGTACTGCTGTACACTGTGTGAGTTAGGAACCTGAACTTGTGTACATGCCTTCTCCCAAGAAGGTACGACTCGTATGGGAGGGTTTAGGGAAAAGTCGTACAGCCCTAAGCACGTTCCCGCCACCGACCAGAAGATCTCTTGATGTTGAGAACCACTGCACTAGAACCCGAGCACGAGTGGGCGGTTTACCTGGACAGGTAGCTGTGCAGGCGCTCGTCTGGACGCTCTGGCCCTCGCAGGCGGTGCCTCCGTTCAGAGGGGCGGGGTTAGTACAGCTCCGGCTCCTCTTCTGCCAGCCACGGCCGCAGACGGCACTGCAAGCTGACCAGGTGGCCCACGTGGACCAGCCGCCATTCACTGCTCGCCCGCCGCCCCGGGAGAAACGAACACAGCAGGTCAGGGTTACCCGACGAGCGGCAACAACCGAACAGCTTTAACACCCTGTCTTAAAGGAACAGGGGGGGGTGTAGGTAAGCCCCCCAGATCTTAGGCTGGCTGTTTGTTTTGGTCTGCTTTTGCCGGATTCTTTTGCCAATTGAACTAAAAGACCAGAGGCCAGAGGAGACACTCGTGCCAACAAGGGTACAGCAAGGACGGTGATGCGCCAGTCAATTTGGTAATGCTTTGAGCTGATTTAGTGGGATCCAAATGAAACCCCCTGCACCTTTAAGGCAAAACTCAGTCAACAACGGTGGGCAACAGGGAAATGCTAACCCCAAACTTGCCAACCTTGAGAGTTCAGGAAGACTGAGATTATGGACAACTACACTCATCATCAATGGAATAGCTGCACCCAGAAGGAAGTGTGGGATTGGGAATGCTGTTGGGAAGGAAGATGAAGGTCACCAGGATCAATAACTGATGATAAATTTAGACTGATATGATCAATATTTATTGAGCTACACATACAGAAGTAGTGTCTCTCAGTATGGCGTCGGGCCGCCATGTTTGCTAAGGTTACATGCCAGACGTCTCGGCATGTAGAGGTTCCTGATGGTGTCCTGTGATAGGGGGACCAAAGTGACCCCCTGCCAATCTGAGTACCTCCATGACAATCTGGCACGACACCATTGCAGCCTTTGGTGACGTTGACATGGTTTCAGGAACAGTCATCGTACCGGTCTGCATGCATGTAGTCCTGCATCGTGCAGTCGTCCGCCGATGGTGCTTGTACTAACAGGACGACTCATGGAGGACATTACTCCTCACTGAATGTCCATAGTCATGGCTATTGGCTCTGTCCACGCTTAGATCACAAGCTTGGCCGAGTGGGAAACAGGTATCATTGGCATGTCTCATGATATCAAACCTACCCACCAAGTTTCATTCCTCTCGATTGATTCCTTCTGGGTGCAGCTATTTATGCAGCTACTCGTTTTTGGGAATGGGTGTATTTGGGTTCTCCAAAAGACACATAGGAATTTCACTGTGGAACCTCGATTCTAGTATCTTGTACAAAAAAAACCAAAACTGACCAATGTCTCAAATGACATGGCCAGCAGTGTGACCATTTCTATGATATCAAAGGAGCACCTCTCCAGCGGAGAGATAAAATAGAGCATGATGGCTTTCACAGTGGTACATAGTGGTCTCCTCTAAGGATTAAATTACAGTTAGCCGGCTCGCTTCACAAACCAGACTGGGGTCAAAAAAAGACGCAGAAAATTGATCCCAAAACTGGACGAATTTTAACCCCAAGAGATCAAAAATAAAAGACAATGGAAATCTGGGCTCGTCTGGGAGAATCCGGAGGGTTGGCGAGTGTGGCTAACACTAAGCTAAGTCATATGCTTGGGCCGTGGGTGGTGCCCAACGAAATGGCTGCACCGAGGGAGCCGGGACAATTACGGTACATCGCGCCACTCCATGCTGTTGCCCTTGTCAAACCACGACGACGGCAATCAATCAACCTCCCTGACACCGCCCAACATTTACGGATACTAATGCAAACCTGGGTCTGGGTTGATTCAGAAGGGCGGGCCCAGACAAAAAGTAAGTTGTCCTGCTTTCCTTTCTCGAAGCTCATACGATGTGCAGTGGTGGCCCTTGCGTGTACCAGCGCTGCGGCGTATTTTGCGACACCAATATATTTCCCGCGAACCGCTTAAGCCTGGCGGATTTCTGCCGTGATCCCAGACCTAAAGTTCACACTGTGTTTTTAATCAAGTCCCATGTCTACGCTCTCTCTCTTCCTCTCCTCCCTCTATCTCTCTGCCTTTCCTTGTGTGGCTCAAAGCAAATCTGATTTCTTCTGTTCTGGAGCAGTCGGGGCTGATTTGTTGTCTGGGAGCCTTGATCACCAGTCAGGTTTGCGTCGGGGCCGCTGAGGGCTCCTAATTCGCGGGCTGAATCACTTCCGTAGCCTCTCTAGCTCCAGTGATTGCCCACCGCCGAGAGGGAAATTGCGCGGCGACTGGCGCGGGGGCCCTGATTACCTCTTAGCACACAGTTGAGCCATGTCAAAGCCGGCCTCGTTAAAATGCATCTCCACCCTGCCTTCCGCGGCTCTAATAACAGCCCTTACCCCACCTACGGCACGGCCAATGAGAGAGCCGGCAAAGCTTCACAGGAGTAAACTGACATTTTAATGCGAAGCCATAGGGAAACGAAGGAAGGACAAAAAAAAAGGGGGAGAGGGACGTAGGGACCTGGTCTAATAGTTCCTTTTGATCAAAAGCTATTCACTGGGAATTTTCTTCATAATTAATTTCTACAATGGCGGCAAATTGGCCATTGCTTTGGCGAACGCTGCGCAATTTGAACCCTGCCAGATTGTACAGTGAAGGCAGCCCACCACTTATTTGCTATTTTCCTGCCTCTGTATGAGGGCCTCGCCGTGATTGACAGCACAAAAAGCAAACAATAGGCTGAGATTTGTACTCGGTTCACTGCTCCAGTCCCCTCACTGAGTCCTCTATCACAAAAACCTTCCAAAAAAAAAAAAATCTAGCAATTCAATCAAACAGGCCAATCTAATCTCACAATAATTGGCTTCATTTTTTGCCCATTGTTGTTTCCTTCCCTGCTAATAAAATACCACACCCTGATTGCCGTGTTGGGCAGATACCGCCTTAAAGAAGTGCTCTCCTTCGTCCTCGCCGACATTTATTCCATTTGAAAGTCGTACAGGTGCCCCGTCCTTCTAATTACGGCTTGCTAACCGGTTTGATAAGCTGCAAATGAAATATTTAATAAAGAGCAAAGCTCAAATCCTTGAGTGCCCTCTTCGGTGTCCCTCCGGAGGGCCGGAACCCTTGATTTCTGCCACTTTCCGCTCTGTTCACAGTGACTGATTGACTGTCCTGATTAGCTGAGAGCATTATGTGTCTTTAATGTATGCTACCTTCGTCGGTCCGAGGGAGTCCGGGGACCTCCCGCCGGAACAAGGAATGGGCAAGGGCTGTGCATAGTAATAAAGGTCAGCCGGCTTATCAAGCCAATTCGTTATCCGCCTTCAGTGCAAGCCCAACTACAGTGTACAGGTGGGAGAGCCGGGCTAGCGCTGTCGGAGTTTCTCCGACAATCATGCCTGTACCTTCAATTGTGTTGGGATTCTGCAGGGCCTAGCAAGTGCTCCTGCTAGGGAGGTTAATGGTTAGCAGTTCTAGCGGTGTAGTTAGTGCTAGGCAGGTCTTGGTTAGCATGAATTTGCTCCAGACTGCTTATTAGCTTGGTCGGCATGGGTTCCAATTTTGAGCTATTTCTCGAAACCCTCAAAGAGAGCTGTCTATCAAGCCGCCCTCAGTGAATTACTCTTGACTCGTGGGTCAAAACCCATCTCCAACTTTTGTGTAACCGCTGAAAAGGGATGGGAAAGGGAGAGGCTTGGAGAGGAGACGCACCGTAGACAATCACGGCGGCCGACGAGCTTTTGCGGCGGGCCACAATGTTCTTGGCCACGCAGGTGTAGTTGCCAGTGTCGGCCAGCCGGGCTTGTTTGATGATGAGATTATGGTCCACTGTGATGAAGAAATTGGGGTCAGCCTTGGGGTCGATCAGTTCCTCGTTCTTCTGCCACTCCACCTGAAGAAACACATGCAAGTGCAGACACACACACACATACACATGCACCCACACACACATATAACAGGGGAAAAAGAAGAAAGAAAGGCATTCACGTTTAATCTGGAGCTGCTGCTGGGCTCGGACTGCGGCTCTGGGCCGTTCTCAAGGCCGCTCCTGGGGTGCAGGGGTTTAGATGCTGGCAGGAGTTTCAGTTTGCCATTGGGGAGGAGTGCTGGGGATTAGCTTCCCTCTTTTTCTTTCCTACCCAAAGCCGAAGATTCGCTTGGAAACAAAGACCCGGCCCCTTGTGGAATAGTTTAAGAACCGGCGTAATTACCACGCGGCATTCACTGTCCTACTACACCCATCTTTGATTGGGCCTGTTTAATTTTAATAGGGTACCAAAGTATTAGGGCAGCCATGTGGAAAAATTGAAACGTATTCAGTCAAAAAGTCATTCTGTTACTCTTTTGGAAGGGGAAATAAAACACGAGTCAGCTCGGAGTTAAATATTTCATGTGGTGGTGGTGGTGGTCTGCCGGGGCCACCGAGGGAGAGCACGGTAACTGCTGTTGTTATTGGGCCGGCTGGGGGCTCCGGTGGGCAGCGTTGAGCCAAAACAGCTGGCCACAGTCTGGTCCAGTCCTGCTACCTCCGCAAACTTGCATGCATTATTAATGGAGGTAGCGGAGCTGCCAAAGCAGAGAGCCCGGCCTCTCGTCCGTGTCCAGCTGACAGGACAGACGCCACACCGTTACACGCGGTGAAGTATTGTCTGGCTCATACAGACGCGAAGATGAATCAACTAGCAGGATAATCAGCTGAGGACCAAACGAGCTCTCTTGTCTCACTCACCTCTGCCGTGGGCACGCCCTCTGGGGGGTGGCAGCGGAGTAGCACTTCCTGGTCCAGTGCCACTTCTTTACCCAGTGGTTCCTCCTCAAAGTTCTTCCTAAGATCTGCGGACCAAAGGTAGCAATTAGCGCGGTCGGGCTAAGCTGATGGCCTCCGAAACATCTTAAGCAAAGCTACTGGTACAGCTGGGGACTCTTGAGTAATTAAAAAGTTGGGGGGTTTCAGTCTCAGAACTGCCCTAGAAGTTACCCTTCAAATGCCCTCTAAGAGCAACCCAAGCTGCACAACATAGCATGCCTAGTTTAGGGCACCAAACTGATGACAGTGATCAGATAAGACCTTATGAATATACACTTCTGGCCTGACTCTATTATCCTGTTCTTTAGTGGTCAGGACCCCCAGAGGACCACCACAGAGCAGGTATTATGTGGGTGGTGGATCATTCTTACCACTGCAGTGACATTGATGTGGTGGTGGTGTGTTAGTGTGTGTGGTGCTGGTGTGAGTGGATCAGACACAGCAGTGCTGCTGGAGTGTTTAGACACTGTGTCCACTCACTGTCCACTCTATTAGACACTCCTACCTTGCTGGTCCACATTGTAGATGTACAGTCAGAGACAATAGCTCATCTGCTGCTGCACAGTGCAGTGTTGGTCATCCTCTAGTCTGTCAGGAATGTGGATGCATGCTTTATTGGGGAATGTGGATGCATGCCTTTTTGGGGAATGTGGATGCATGCCTTATTGGGAAATGTGGATGCATGCCTTATTGGGGAATGCGGATGCATGCTTTATTGGGGAATGCGGATGCATGCTTTATTGGGGAATGTGGATGCATGCCTTATTGGGGAATGCGGATGCATGCTTTATTGGGAAATGTGGATGCATGCCTTATTGGGGAATGTAGATGCATGCCTTATTGGGGGATGAGGATGCATGCCTTATTGGGGAATGTAGATGTATGCCTTATTGGGGGATGAGGATGCATGCCTTATTGGGGAATGTAGATGCATGCCTTATTGGGGGATGAGGATGCATGCCTTATTGGGGAATGTAGATGCATGCTTTATTGGGGGATGAGGATGCATGCCTTATTGGGGAATGTAGATGCCTGCCTTATTGGGGAATGTGGATGCATGCCTTATTGGGGAATGTGGATGCATGCCTTATTGGTGAATGCGGATGCATGCCTTATTGGGGAATGTGGATGCATGCCTTATTGGGGAATGTGGATGCATGCCTTATTGGGGGATGAGGATGCATGCCTTATTGGGGAATGTAGATGCATGCCTTATTGGGGGATGAGGATGCATGCCTTATTGGGGGATGAGGATGCATGCCTTATTGGGGAATGTAGATGCATGCTTTATTGGGGGATGAGGATGCATGCCTTATTGGGGAATGTAGATGCATGTCTTATTGGGGATGTAGATGCATGTCGTATTGGGGAATGTGGATGCATGCCTTATTGGGGAATGCGGATGCATGCCTTATTGGGGAATGTGGATGCATGCCTTATTGGGGGATGAGGATGCATGCCTTATTGGGGAATGTGGATGCATGCCTTATTGGGGAATGTGGATGCATGCCTTATTGGGGAATGTGGATGCATGCCTTATTGGGGAATGTAGATGCATGCCTTATTGGGGAATGTGGATGCATGCCTTATTGGGGAATGTAGATGCATGCTTTATTGGGGAATGTGGATGCATGTCTTATTGGGGAATGTAGATGCATGCCTTATTGGGGAATGTGGATGAATGCCTTATTGGGCAATGTGGATGCATGCCTTATTTGGGAATGTAGATGCATGCCTTATTGGGGGATGAGGATGCATGCCTTATTGGGGAATGTAGATGCATGCTTTATAGGTAATTATTGCATTGGTGTTGGGATTGTGTTAATCAGTACACTTTGTTAATGTTGGTGTAACTCTGCTATTTTTTGGATCCACTGGTAAAAAATTGCACTAATACAATGCATGCGTTATTGGTAAATATGGATGCATGCTGTATTGGGAAATGCGACATTGCATGCTAGGTTTGTGTTACCCAGTGCTCTTGTTAATATGCACGTAGTCTCGCTATTATTTCTTCTCTATTGGAAAAAAACAATATGTACGTTGACGCGCCCAACACCGCGGTTAATATGCTGCTGTGTAGGCCTCGTGTAACCTGATGTGATATTATAAAAAATGTCCTATCCAATCAAAAATAGTAGCAAGGTAGGGGCCCCGGGGCCTTATAACTTACCATTCTGAGCCATGAATGTGGTAATGCACATGTTAAATCGTTCAATCGAAAAAACAGTTGATGCCTTAAGTACAGAAATCACGGTTAGCCGCGGCGCTCAGTGAATTATTACAGTAAAGGAGATGTTCCTCCAGAGCCAGGTGTGTTCTTCAGCTTGTGTTTGTTTGTTCAGGAGCTACAAGCGTATGAGAAGCGCTGGGCCCGCGCTTATTTGGTGCTGCTTGGCTGCGTTAGAGAATGGCTGTCTGAGGCCCCGGGGCCAGGCATCAACTGAGAGCAATTGCATTATCCCACCCCCGCCCCTCCGCACACACGCACCACACACACCACTCTATGATGGGGTATCCACACGCCCCTCCACCCCGCGGGCTACTGAGACAAGTGTTGATGCGAGTCAGATTGCATTTGCTCCTCCAAATTACGTTACTGCTGATAAAGACGGTTTGAGTCATAGTGGCAATGGACGGTAAAATGCTTTCAAAACAATCTTTGCATAAATGTTTACGACTGGTGAAATGGAGGACGGCTTGAGTGAGGAGGCGCCTATGGAGACAGCCGTCCTTGGGGAATATCTGCTTGTGCGTAGCGTGGCTTGGCTTGGAGGAGTAACCGAAGGCTAACTGGCTACGATTCCCAGAGACAGTTGGTAATGTAAATATTCTGCTGTATCTGGGTATTTGTTCACATAAGTGAACACGTCACTGAACGCTATATGGAACAATCTATAACGTCCCTTAATATAAAGAATTATGTAACCGTGCAGAAGCATGAAAATGGTTCCTTGAGTGTTCATGGCTTCATGGCTGTAGTAGCTGCGCCCAGAAGAAACCAACCAACAGGACTGAAACTTGGTGGGTAGGTTTGACATTGGGAGCCAAGCGAGTGATCCAAGTTTCAGGCCCACTCTATAATGCTAAACGGCACCACACCCCAACTACGGGTGTCCAGCTAGCTATAAAAAGAAGCTAGCCCTGTATTCCCAGTATGGCCATCATGGCATAGGCTGAAAAGAGACCAAAGAAGATGCTGGAGGAAGTGAGAGAGACCGGACATGAGTACCCATATCTGTGTCATCCCTTTTCTCACTGGGACCTCGGTTAAGTTTCTGGCTAGCAAGCAAAGAAACAGATTCCTCTCATGCCAGAATGTTTGGTCAGTGTTTGTCCATGCCAGATAAGCCTTGGGAGTCTCTGGTAATGGAATCCCGAATACTGCTCTTCGTTATGAACCGACATTCTGATGTTGTTTTTGACGGCACTGTGCCGAATTCGGGCTCCTCGGCAGAATCCAACTCCCATTCGCATGCACACAAGCCATACAGGCACTACAGATTACACTTGCAATTTTGGTTATTGGCACATAGAACCAACTGTAATCGTGGGTGGAACCTGCAGCACACTTGGGCCTGGAGGATGCACATGCATACCAATTCAGGGAGTCGGATTCTGCATTCATCAACAGCTCGTCAACAAATGCTACACGGAGACCCTGCCACTGTAAGGGGACTCCAAGACCAGAAATATCCAATACCTGGATTACCATGACTCGCAATTTTGGTTATTGGCACATAGAACCAACTGAAATGGTGGGTGGAACCTGTAGCACACTTGGGCCTGGAGGATGCGCATGCCTACCGAGTCAGGGAGTCGGATGCTACAAGGAGACCCTGCAACTGTAGGGGGACTCCAAGACCACAAATACCCAATACCTGGATTACCATGGCTGGGAAGGCAGTGATGGTCTGCAGGGATGGTATTTACATTGGTGATGATAGGTACTCTATCTGCTCCAGATGATGTTAGCTAGATCCAGAAACAGAGGGATTGTGTCCATCGAGGAGAAGCACCTTTAGAAGACAGCAGGGACTGCTTGGACTTTCAACCAGTCGACTGTTTCTCATCTGATGCAATACACTACCAATTGTCATTGGCTAGTTTGGAATAATACCACAGGTTGTCGGTGTCCTTGGCGTTACCGATACAAGAGCAAGCGTTCAGCCCAACATTATTTCCAGATATCCTGCTTTATCTGGGCCTTCATTGTGAATAGTCCATTCAAGAACTCTAACGGAGACTCCAAATATATTCGGAATGCAGGTCACTAATGGAGACAGTCGTCTTGCGGAATATCCGTGAAGTAACGTCAAGAGGTAACCAGCAGCTAACAGGCCCGCTCTCTATGAAGACATCACTGCTAGTCATTTCACCCTTTAAGAAAAAGCCCATGTCATGCCTGTCCATAGCAATCAAGCCGTACCGAACGCTGAGCGCTAAAGAGGGCTCCAGCGTGTTCGATTTAATTAAACTGGATTTAACGGGTCTGGGCAGCACTGCGGGCAGCGCGGCGGTCGTGGGAGGTATGAAAAAAAAAAAAAGAAAGAAAGCCACCGTCCTCATCCAACTCTTTCCATGACTTTGAAGGCAGGACTGGAATGAGGTTGAGTTTAAAGCGTCTGTGGGGGGTCCTGTTCCTTTCAGCGCTTCTGTGTGACGTCCTGGTTTTAAATGATGCATGTTTATGAGGAGATTAATAGAGGAGAGGTTGTAAAAAAAAAAAAAAAAAGCACAGGAGCTTAATGGCTTCTTTTCCTTTCGGATCTGAGGCCACCGAGGTGGGGAGTGATAGCCCTCTTTGTTCTCCCGGCAGATTTATATGCCGGCACGAGTAGGGATACATCATAAATCGGGTCTGATTGCGAGGAGCTTTCATCATTGTTTTCCGGCTACGAACGTGGCTCCTTCGAGGGGGACTCTTCCTGTACGCTCTCAGACGCCGAGCCTTTAAAAGAGTGTTCCCTTCCTCCACTTTCGGGACGCTGTTCCTCCCAAACGAGGCGGCCAGGGGCCCTCCTGGAGCCCTAATCGTATTATCGCGTTGCTAGATTTGGGAAGCCGCATGGCCTCTCGAGGCAATTACCGCATGTTACGTCGCAGATTAGCGGCTTACCATGCCACGGGCTGGTTTTGATCAAACTTCCCAATCAAAACCGTTAAATAAGTCATACAAACCCATCTGAATCAATCAGCCTCGGGGAACACACACACAGCTGAAGTGCTCGGATTGATTGGACTAAATGCAATTTGGAAATCATTTTTATTCGAGAGCGTATCAGCCGCAGGATTTGGAGGAGGAAAATCTGCTGCTCTGCAAAGCGGCCTTCGAAAAACGAAGAGATACTCCAGCCCAAGCCTTGCTGAATTGCGAACGTTTTCCCCTGGACATACTGACGGGCTAAGCCTCCCCCCCCGCCCCACCCGCTACCCCCACACTCATGCCCCAGATTCCGAAGAGTTGGCTGGTCCAGACGTGTTAGGATAACTCACAGGCAATTCGCACGTAAGCCTTTTGGCTCTTCTGGGTTCCTGTAGTGCTCCAGGCCACACACTGACACCAGTAATCCTCCAGGCCAAAGATTTTCTCCACCTGCTGCCTGGAGATGTCAATCTTCACCTGCATCACCGGGAGACCTGCAGAGCAGAGCGGAGAATATAAATATAAACATGTTCAAGGCAAGAAACGGGCTGTTCCTGCTTTTTAATCTACACCTCTCCTTCTACTAACATGGTCATCCAATGCTCGGTGCTGTCTACATACATAAAGAACATGATTTATTAAATGATTCATCAGCAAACATGAGCTCACAGACACAAAAATGAATCCCCTGTGACTGAACCATACCCAACAGCATGCAATACCTCCACCAGCACCAGTAACAGCTGGCATTGGATTGGGCATGGACTGGACAAGTTTCTGAATGTAGCCACATCAGTGTTCCGACACTCCTACATCGAAGAAGTGTGCAGTTGGGCCAGATTTGGTGGATGTCTTCCCTGGCTCAATTCCGAGGAGAATTCCCTGTAGACTGGGATTTTCCCACTGCTGGTAGACCCGTATGACGGTACGCTTCCATACACCTGCAGATTCAGCTACTTCCTTCATACTATGGTCTTTGGCCACGCCCACATGCTCAGTCGCTCCTTTTAGCCAATCATTAAGATCTGCTCTGGAGCGTTTTCCACACATGGAACGAGACATTCCCTGCACTGTACCACCTCTTCGCCATCTATGGATCCCGTCACTCACACCCCACAGGTATTTGTAGCCCCGTCATCCTCATGCAGCGAAGCCTGGTGTTACTACCACCTGAACTCTGCAAGCAAGGTCTGGTGAGCTCATATGTTGCACTTATATTCATAATCTCCTTCCTTCTCTATAGGTATGAGGGCCGGGCTGGGGTTGCCAGGTAGTGCACATTTGTTTTATATATGTCTGTGTATTGATCTCTCTAGGTATCAGCTCTGGCCCATGTTCGGGAAGTGCCTGAGCTTATGGCAAGTTTAGACTCTAACCTTCCTGTACTAGCTGGGAAATATTATCCAACGAAACACCAAGCACGGCTGTACGTCACTCTGGATAAGAGTGTCTGCTAAATGCCTTAAATGTAAATATCATGTACACTATATGCCCAACAGTTTGTAGATACTTGCTCATTCGGTGGTCGAAATCCAGTGTTCTATCGGGAGTTGGATTCTATTGGCAGCCTCGGCTCCTCTAGAATGGCTTTACAGTAGAAGTTGCTGCGAGGATTTGCGGTCGGAAGAGGTCAAGAGCTGATATAAGAATCATAAACATGACTTCAAGTCATCCTAAAGGTATTGGATTGAGCTCCATCACACTGGAGTACTGGGTTCAACTGCTCAACAGCCCTTTGCTGGGTAACAATAATACGCATAGTGTGGCCTCTATAGTAGAGCGACCTATTCTGTTTCCAATGCTTTCCTATGGAAACTGCACACGCTGTGCACAACTGAACACCTGTATCATTAGCGGGATGACCTTAAAGCGGTGAATTCATTACCAACAAGAGGTGTCTGGATACCTGTGGACATTTAAAGGTCTTGGCACCTCGTCCGTCCCCCTTTTTCATTACTCTGATGAAGCACATCCATAATATGCATTTTCCATAATAACGGTGGTTCAGAAACTATTACAGTACATGGGGGGCAGACTTCAAGTAGTCAAGTAGTTAAGTAGGTTGGGTTCTAGCTTCACTGGCAGATACAGTGAGCGTCTGGTTCATAAGACCAAGGTGAAGCAGCAAACACACAGGACAACACAGCTACAGACTGGCAGAGGGCCAAACCCACTTTCTACTGACCGTGATGAGCGCCACCTCATTCCAGTGTCCCTTACTCACCCTAAGATGACCTCAAGTGACCTACAGAGAGACTGGCGAGCGGTGGCTGGGGTGAAACGCACAGCGAGCATGGTTCTAAAAACAGGCTTCTGGAGGTCATTAGTGATTTTCTAAATAAACAGATCTGATACAATATCTGATCTGGAGTTTGGGAGACATGGTTCCAGTAGTGTAGAGAATCAAACAGAACTGAGGAATTCTGGTCCAACACACACCCAGAACCTGTACAGCTGGAGACACTGATCATTTTATTATTCTACATTACATATTACTCTATAGTGGCCCATATGCATATTATTGCTACCCAGCAAAGGGCTGTTGAACAGTTGAACTGTTTACCCCAGAGTGATGGAGCTCCACCCCATACCTTTATGACCTTTCTAGCAACGCCCCAGACCTTGCTAGCAATGTCTTGTGTAGCAACTTCTAATGTTAAGCCATTACAGAGGAGCTAAGGCTGCAGATGGAATGGATTAGCATTGAATAAGAAAGTGTGTACAAACTTATCTATGTGTTCAGATAAGATCAGCCATTTTTGTCGATTTGTACTTTTCTGCATCATTTGAACAGAGCAGCTGCTGTTTATACCGTGTGGGAATTTCATGATGAATGGACCAACGAAAATGACCCAAAACTGCTCGGAAAGACGTCTGGTTCCATTGACTTCCATTAGAATTAAATGACGCTTTTGGCCTATCCTGTAAAGTTGCCATTTTGGAGATATGTGTTTTTCTTTGGACAGCGACGACATACAAAAAGTACAGAAAATAGAAAAAAAATACTAAATCTTTAAATTCAGGAGACTAAGATCAGAGCTATGTCTAATTTAGAGGGCATCAAGAGGTCACAACATCTGGCAGACTCATTGTATAATAATATAATAAGCATTTACATCAAGAGCACGATCCAATACACAACATAGAGCATCCAGTGTAGAGTTAGGATTTAGGACCATTGACCAATAAACACAGAAAAATCTGACCTCGGCATTTAACCAATCCATGCAGTGAAACATCCAGGTACACACATGCTAGTGAACACACCCACCCACCCACACGAGGCAGCAGTGAGCACACTTGCTCTGAGCAGTGGGCAGCCCTATCTATAGCACCTGGGGAGCAGCAGGGGAGCGGGTGTGTTGGGCGTCCTGCCGGGTCAGGGAATTGAACCGGTGGCTTTCTGGTCACAAAGCTGGATGATGAGGGTGTTTTGCTAGAATATCGATGATTATGATAAATGTCTTAATAACAGCATATCTAAACTTCTATGAGCCGTCAAAACATGTGTCTGCCAGATGCTGCGACCTCTTGATGCCCTCTAAATGAGATGTAGCTCGGTATCCACTATCCATTTACGGCATTTAGCTGATGCTCTTATCCAGAGCGACTTACAGGGTTAATCATATTACAGGTGGGCCAATGTAGTGTTAGCAGTCTTGCCCAAGAACTCTTATTGGTGTAGCACAGCTTAGTCACTCAGCCTGGGATTCAAACCCCAGTCTCCCACGTGTGGTGGTGGCTACCTGGCAGGTAATGGTGTTATCCGCTGAGCTACACCAACACCAACCATCCACCCACTCAGCTGAAACATCAACTGATATGGTTGTTTAACACACCTGTATATACACTCCTATGCACACTAATTGACAGTGCCAGACTGGTCTAGAAAGTTCTTGAAAATTCTCCCAAGTTCTAGAAAATTCCAGACAGTTCTGGAGAGTTCTCACAGTTCCAGAAGCTACTAGAAGTCGACATAGCGCTGAAGGTATCGCAGAAGTTCTGGACAATAGAGAACCCTTCCAAACCCCATTGTCCTGACCACAAGAGCATGGTTCCTGGGGACCAGTAGCCATTTACTGAAGGGCCTACGGAGTTAACAGAGCACACTTCGTACCCGGAGCAACTTTTGTTATACGGTGTAAACAGATCTATGTGTATTTATGACGGCTATGATTATCTGTAAGCGACTATACACCATCGGGTTGACGATGGCACCTCATTAAAGCCTAAATGAATGAAATTTTAGAACTCCCCCCAAAAAAACGGAGATTAAAACTCACAAGAGATCATTTCATGTCGTGACAATCTGTCAGCGCTCTGGCTGATTGCGTAATCTCGACAGCAACAGCGTGAAGCCGGCCTACGAAATAATTCAATTTCTGACAATTATGAATGAACGTCCTCGGAGTTAAGCAGCGGAGAACGGCCTGTCACACGTTATATATTCTCCTCTAGGGTGGAGGGTGCGCATATGTGTATTTGGAGTAGGATGGGGTGTTGGGGGGGTAGGGGTGGGGTGACGGCGGGGTTTTAGCCAAAGATAATGCAATGAAGAATTATCTCGCCGGCTCTCTGATATCTTCCCCCAGGCTATCGCTCATCTCTTAATACAAAAGCATGACCTTGAGGATGGCCACGTCTCCCTTTTTCTCATCCGACCACCCCCCCCCCCATCAGCTCCCCCTCTATTTTTCTCCTCGCCCCTCCTCTCCCCCCCTTTCTTCACCCCTGGGAAGCCTTGTATCTCTGTCGTTCTCTCTTTCCTGCTCTTAAGAGGCTTTACCCTGTTTTCTACCCTGTGTATGTGGCACCCCAGGCCTGCTCTCCAGGCCTGCTCTTGATCCTCAGGAGCACTGCGCCTGGATGTTTGACAAAACCAGGTGTGGTGACCCACATCTTTCATGCTAGGTGCTGTTCAGGCTGTGCCTGGTGGGTCTCAGTGCAGGTGTGTGCAGGTAGCCTTGGCAACACACACACAGCAACGGGATAGCGAGGCGGAGCTGCTGTATTTAGCTCCGCGCTGCACGGTGAAAACGAGCTAACCACAATTGAAGGCACTGGAAACGACATATTAACATCAACCTGAAACCTGGGACCGCTCCTGTTTACCGTGCTTTGCTAATTGGGAATATATAAGCTCCCGCAAAAATGATGAGTCACCTTGTGGGTCTAAAGAGGTAGCAACTTCAGGCTCCTGCAGATGGCGCTGCATGAGAATGATGGGGCTATAAATACTGTGGGGTGTGAGTCACGGGATCCATAGATTGAGAAGAGGTGGTACAGTGCAGGGAATGTCTCATTCCATGTGTGGAAGATGGCTCCAGAGCAGATGTTAATGATTGGCTAAAAGGAGTGACTGAGCATGTGGGCGTGGCCAAAGACCATAGTGTGAAGGAAGTAGCCGAATCTGCAGGTGTATGGAAGCGTACGATCATACGGGTCTACCAGCAGTGGCTAAAATCCCAGTCTACAGGGAATTCTCCTCGGAATTGTGCCAGGGAATGCATCCACCACATCTGGACCAACTGGGCAATTCCTTGATGTAAGAGTCTCTGAACATTGATGTGGCTACATCCAGAGACTTGACCAGTCCATGCCCAATCCAGTCACAGCTGTTACCGGTGCTGGTGGAGGTACTACTACACGCTATTAGGTATGCTTCATTCACAGGTGACTAATGGTTTTGACTGGTGAGCTTTTGTGCCACACACTCCACAGTATTGGGTAAGTATATTTGGGTAGAAGAATGGCATGTAGATAAGAGTGCTACAAAACCTCACTCCTAAAAAATCTATACTTCAGATATGTCAACTCGAATTCAGACGCACCCGATCAAGTGTTAATGCTTAGACTACTATTAGCGAAAAACATGGAGGAGCTTGTCTTATTTAAGAGTCCCATATCTGATCTAGCTTGTTCTTTGATATCGAAGAGTGTGCTACCATGATGCCTAGTTGAGGCCTCCAGAAAGCAAGTTGTAGATGCCTGTGAGTCTGAGTTTAAAGGTTTCAGAGGATATCTCAAATATTGGAAATCAATTGTTCCACTCTGAAAGATCTTCTACAAGTGGAGAAGATTTGAAGCCACAGCAAACTTTAGGCCAGGCTTCCCTAGCAAAATAAGCCCACCCAGGAGCAGATGGTAGGATGATGTGGATGGAAAATCTTTAGGAGGAAGGCCTAAAAGAACACCGGGGCTAAAACTTGTTAACGCATATCGTCGCTGTCCAAAGAAAAACAGGTATCTCCAAAATGGCTACTTTACAGGAGAGGCCAAAAACCTCATTTAATTTGAATGGAAGTCAATGGAACCAGACGTCTTTCCGAGCTGTTTTGGGCCATTTCCGGGGGTCCATTCTTCATGAAATTTTCCCAAAGTGTAAACAGCAACTCATGTGATCAAATGAGGCATAAAAGTAAAAATCAACAAAAATGGAGATACATGTGTTTCTTTGGACAGTGATGATATGTAGGGAAGAACTAGGACTGCTGGAAGAATGTCGTGTGGTCAGTTAAGTCAAAGATAGAACCCACAGTACCCAAAGCCAGGTTTGGTAACAACCAAAGAACTTCATACCACCTGTATCCCACCAAGCATACTTCCACCGCTATCATGGTTCAGAGCTACTGTGCTGCTTCAGGGCCTGACCCGGTTGCAGTCATAGACTTGGCCAAGAATTCTCATTTAGGAATGACCCAGGCAAATCCCACTGACCCAACACTGAGTCATCCTGTTAGTGCAGCACCATTGCCTGATGGCTGCACGACTACATGCAGTTACGATGACTGTCCTTATCACCACGTCACCAAAGCCTGTGGTATGGTATTGTGCCAGACTGTCATGGAGTGACTCAGAATGGCAGCGGGTCATCTTCAGTGACGAGTCCCACTTTTGTCTTGGTGAAGACGACCAACGAATTGGTGTGTGGGGGCACCGTAGTCAGCACCAAGACAGGGCCTGGTGTTACTCCATCTCCACCCCCACTGAATTCCACTGAAATGTTGTAAGGTGAATTGAAATGGGTTGTGTAAGCAAAACCCCTCAAAATGAATGGGCAAAGTCTTTTTCCAGTAAATGTCAGAAAGTAATATGCAGTTATAGGAAACACCTACTTGGAGTTGTTTCAGTTTAAGCCAGTGTTGTACTAGCTTAATGCATTTTTATATGAATGCAAAAGACAAATGTTATTATGTTTACTCTGTTATATAGCATTATCTATACATACCATACCATTCAACTGCGAATCATCTGCAAATATCGCTATATCCAAATAGGTAAAAGAAGCGTAGTGTTGTACAAAAGTAGTACTGACTATTTAACATGGTTGTCTACTAAGAATTGGAATTATACAGTCCACCTTAAAACCCTCCAGAGTGGACCTTTACAGGAGGATGTACCAGCTTCCTTACCCTGCAGTGGAGCTGATAGAACAAGGTTTATTACTAAGCAGGTTTGGAGCAATTCTATTGGTCGGTCCATCATGAATATTCACTAACCTGAAAGGAGAGCTAGAGCTTTTACACTGGGCAGAAAGAGAGATCAAAGTTTTTACACCACTAAATATATATTAGAGGTGGAGATATGGAGGAGTATCATACTGTGCTACATCAGGAGTAGATGTGGTGTATCAGGATATGGACTGGTTCAGACTCTCATCAGTTGGAGCTGTTAAGTGTGAGACTGTAGAGTCTTTAAGATCACCAACTACATCCGTTTAGAGGGGTGTGTCTGAACTTTTGATTGGCAGTGAAGCTCTAGAATGAACAGCTCAGTAGAGAAATACCAGGCTAACAGGCGACTCCTGTAATATGTCTTTTTTAAATTTCCAGGGCTTTAAATGACCTTGTGTAGAACTTGTTTGCTATCGTGGACACTAAAACCCTCATAATATATTAATATAATCCCCTGTATATACAAATACTGCTATAAACTGATATGCACAGCGATGGCAAGTTCTCAAAATGCATTACAACAGACTTGATTCATAAATAATTAGTAGATAACTCAGTAGCTAATATAATCAGTAGTGAAAGCCCAATATATCCTCATTACTAAAAGAATAACTGCACCCAGAAGGAAGTGTGGGATTGCGATGCTATTGGGAAGGAAGATAAAGGTGACCAGGAACAATAAACGACGATCAATTTAGAATGATATGAACAATACTTATTGAGCTACACATACAGAAGTAGTGTCTCTCGGTATGGAGGTTCCTGCAGATAGTGAGGTAGGGGTGGAGGTGGTGTGACACCAGGCCATCTGGACGTATATGCATGTAGTCCTGCGTGGTGCAGTTGCCTGCCAATGGTGCTAGCATTAACAGGATGACTCATGGAGGACACCACCTCTCACCCCTCTCTCG
This sequence comes from Prochilodus magdalenae, assembly GCA_024036415.1. Taxonomy (NCBI): domain Eukaryota; kingdom Metazoa; phylum Chordata; class Actinopteri; order Characiformes; family Prochilodontidae; genus Prochilodus; species Prochilodus magdalenae. The sequence continues at coordinate 533,661 of JAMWET010002871.1, forward strand.
TCTACAATCGTGACTCTCCATCAGCTTGTCTCACAATGTCCCACCACGTTTCATTCGTGTCGGTAGATTCCTTCTGGGTGTAGCTATTTGCTCGAATATGCAAATACATTCCATTTTACATATGACTGTATGTAGTGCTGTTAATGTGGGCTGTCTTGTGAATGTGTCAGCCAATCAGAAGAGAGATATCCACAAATACAAGCCTAGTCAATGAACATCCTTATAAAGCTCTCTTTGGTCCAAAGGGAACATGGATGTTGGGTATATACCTACTGGGGAGGGATGGAGTAGACCGAAGACCCATGCCGAATATGGGTTCTCTAATTCTATTTGCGGCAGTCTGTTGGAAGGGAACAATACACAAGAGTGAGATGTAGCATAATGGAAACGCACCTCATAATGACAGGCTGGCAGACAGGAGGAACACGTGAATACCATTAGATCTGAACCTGCCGCACTCCGAGTGTCAACAACCCAATTGGTTTCTCTCCGCTCCGAGCAAACACAGCCCTCGCTCTCACGGCTGAACCGCAAGCTGGCTCTATCGCAGCGGCGTCTGAGAGGGATGCAGTGCGGATGCAGGACGCGTCATGCGACACGTAGCGGTTTTGCTCCGTATTAATTACTGTTTGCAACAAAATGTGAAAACACAATTATTACGAGGAGCTCGGCTCCGAAACGCTGCGAGTGAAAAGCCATTTTAAACCCTGATTGCTTTCGTAATTGCGTGCCGTTCCTTCGCCCTCCTCTTTTTTCATAATTACCTGTACCTTTTTTTCCCCTCATAGAGCTTCCCTGAAAACATCCTCGTCTGCCTGGACAAGAAAAACACATCACATGGCAAACAGCAGTAGCAGCCAACTGGAGCCTGAATGTAGTCCAAGGCTGTCAAACCATTGAAACGATCACGCTGGATGGCTTTGTTGGGTGCTGTTAATTGTGATGAATTACTTTTGTCTTAATCGCTCAAACTGTCCCCTAAAACGACAGAGACCACCCAGCAAAAACATGATACTGAATGTTTTATCTTATTAACTGCCTGTGTTTAAGGTGGTAGTAACTTCGGGCTCCAGCAGATGGCGCTGCATGAGGATGATGGGGCTATAAATACCTGCGGGGTGTGAGTGACGGGATCCATAGATTGGGAAAAGGTGGTACTGTGCAGTGAATGCCTCGATCCATGTGTGGAACATGGCTCCCAAGTAGATGTTAATGATGTTTAGACCATAGTGTGAAGGAAGTAGCGGAATCTGGTGGTGTTTGGAAGCGTATGGTCATACGCGTCTACCAGCAGTGGATAAAATCCCAGTCTACAGGGAATTCTCCTTGGAATTGTGCCAGGGATGGCATCCACCAGATCTGGACCAACTGCCCAATGCTCCGGTGCAAGAGTGTCTGAACATTGATGAGGCCTACATCCAGAACCTAGTCCAGTCCATGCCAAACCAATGTTCAGTGGTGACTAATGTTTTGTCCGTTAAGCTGATATGCTTGTTCTGATAGTAATGCCTGCAACGCATTCCGGAAAAGACGAGACAGGAGCAGAGTAGAATATCGAGACATGCCGTGAAGTCTTGAATAGATGATGCAGTCATGCTTGGCTGAATCAAAGAAAGACCTGGCCCGGTGTGAGCAAGCATGGGTCGAGGCTCGCCACTCTGCCATCAATGCATCAGCGAAAAACCTTTATGTTTCAAAATAACGTCTTCAGCCAGGCACTGCAAGGATTTTCAGTATCTCACTCTCCACAGAGCATAATATCATCTAAACGTTCACAGAAACCAGAGAAATCTCCATGCGTGGCGGACAAGGCCGAAAACCTCAAACGGAAAAGCCCCTGACCTTCAGCTCCTCCGGCGGCACTGCATTAAAACCAGCCATGGTTCTGTGATTGATACTACCGCATGGGCTCGACTCACAGCATCCACAAACGCCAGTTAAGACTGTACTATGGACTGCTGAGGTCATATGCCAACAAAGTCCAAAAAATGCTGCTGCCTCTGGATTGTGCATTGTGGTCTGATGGTCCCACCTTTCAGACTGGTAATGGAAATCAAGGACGTTGTGGGGTGGCACCGTGGGTAGCGATGTCGCCTCCCAGTAAGAAGGGCCTAGGTTTGATTCACGGCCAGGGCATCTGGGGTCCTTTCTGTGTCTTCCTGTGTCTGGGACTCGTCTGTGTGCTCTGGTTTCCTCTCACAGTCCAAAGACTGATGCTCCTAGTGGTGTATGACTCTACGACTTGCAGCCTGTCCACGGTGTTCCCTACCTTCTGACCAATGAGAGCTGAGATAGGCTAAGTTCAAAAGCCAGGTCCTGATATTGGGTTAGTGGGCAACCTGCACACCTGCGAAAGCCTATTTCACCCCTGACTCATATGTTGCCTTTTAAACGCCGTCTTTTTCAGGGACACCCGGGTTTATTTCAGTATGACAACACCAAGACACGTCCTGCCCATGTTACAATCACTAGACTGAATTGAGAATGTGTGTCTCATTAAGCTTCATTGGGTGAACATGAAACTGACATGATCCTGGGCACAGTGGACACAGTTGTTTGTCCAGCTTAGCCTGCTAACGATGCTGAAGGTTTGGTTTTAAAAGACGTTAGAAAGGTGCATCCGAACCAGAGAGCCTCAGCATGCCTTGCAATGTCTGAAACCGCAAAAGTGCAGATGTATGTGAGATAACCGAACAGCTCGATACAGTTCAAGGCAAGTTAGGGATCGTTTAGGAATCTACGTCTTGAATTGCTAATAGGCAATGCATAGGCTTACTTCTCTACATTAGCCTGTTAGCTACATAAGCCATACAGACTGGTGCAAAACAAAACCGGCCACGTTTGAGCTTTCGGGGGAAGAGATCTGACATTTTGTCGAACTCTCTCTATGCACAGTAAAGTGCACTTGTATTGCGTGACAGGCAGAACTGCATTGATAAAGCATGAAATACAGCAGCGTGAATCTTTAAAGCGAGTGATTAACCAGGGAACTGAGTCTCGGGTTGGGAAAGCCATTATAATCTTCACCCTGGAGCCCTTAGCTAAGGTCGCTTTGGCAACCTTCCCTGTGGGACGGGGGGGAGGTCAGGCAGTCAAAGCGTAATTGAAGCAAAGACTGAGGGTCGCATTTGAGATGCAGACTGAGCCGAGAGTCCCCCCGCCGCCCACCCTTCCATGGATGGTGGGTAAGGTTCCCGTATCCTCACGAACTCATTAGGCCTGAAGAGACTGAAGCGGTGCCTAGAGAAGTCAGCTTAATATGTGATCTATATCATGGAAAACTTGGTAACCATGGACGTCACTAATTAGGAGGGGCGTCTACATACTTTTGGCCATTAATGTCATACCAGAATATTATGAGTACCTGCTTCTATCTACACTGACCACATGGGACACTCTGTAGGTGTACAGTTCCAGAGTGTAGTCCATCTGTTTTTCTGTGTACTGTATTACCCTGCTCTTTAGTGGTAAGGACCCCCATAGGACCACCACAGACCAGGTGTTATGTGGGTGGTGGATCATACTCAGCACTGCAGTGACACTGACGTGGTGGATGGTGGTGTGTTAGTGTGTGGTGCTGGTGTGAGTGGATCAGACACAGCAGTGCTGCTGGAGTGTTTAAACACTGTGTCCACTCACTGTCCACTCTATTAGACACTCCTACCTTACTGGTCCACCTTGTAGATGTACAGTCAGAGACGATAGCTCATCTGCTGCTGCACAGTGCAGTGATGGTCATCCTCTAGTCCTTCATCAGTGGACACAGGATGTTGGTGGATGGTTCTCAGTTCGGCACTGTCTGATTCACTCACACCAGCACAACATGCACTAACACACCACCCCCAGTGCCGCTGCTGAGAATGATCCACCACCCACATAATACCTGCTCTGTGGTGGTCCTGTGGGGGTCCTGACCATTGAAGAACAGGGTAATACAGTATACAGAGAAACAGATGGACTACAGTCTGAAACTGCTGAACTACAGAGTGTCCTGTATGGTCAGTGAAGCTGATAAAACGGACACTGAGTGCATTCGGATATAACCATTATATGGCCAAAAGTATGTGGACAGAATTTCAATAGATCAGAATGGGTTGTACTGACCGGGTCACTGGGATGCCACCTTCTCTGGCATTTCTGCCCTGCTAGATCTGCCCTGGTCAACTGTAAGAGCTTTGGTTGTGAAATGGAGGTATCTAGGAGCAGCAAAATCTCTGGCAGAAGGTGGTCGACCATGCCAACGAGCAGAACCAGAATGAGAAGTGCTGAAGCACATAGCATGGGTAGAACTGCCTATTCTCCAACTACACAGGCAACATCGGCTCATTAACCGTGTGCTCCGTGGCTGAGCATTGGCTGGATCTCCAAATCTCTGAGAATCCACCGGTTCTCTGGAGTGATGAATCATGCTTTACTATCTGGCAGATATCGAGAAAACACCACCTACTGAAAGACATAGCGCCAACAGTAAAGTCCAGTGGAGGAGGAATAATGATCTGGAGCAGTTATTCTGGGTTCGGGCTCCTTCTACAGCACACAAAGACATTTTACACAACTGCATTGCCTTCAACTTTGGGGCAATGGTTTGGAGGAGACCCTCCATCATGGCTGTGCTCCTGTACACAAAGTGAGCTCCATTAAGATACATTGCTTGATGAGCACGGAGCCCTGACCTCCACCCACTGAACCCCTTTGGGATGAATGTTGATTGCGATCCTGGCCTTCTCGTCCGACATCAGGGTTTGACCTCGCAAATGATCTTTTGACTGAACGGCCACAAACTCCCACAGACACGTTCCAAACAGGAGGACGCGTCTCCATTAACGCCCATGGTCATGGAATGGATTGTCCAACGAACTCCTGAGGGTGTGATGCCCATGTGTCCACGTACATTTGCATTATGGGTGCATCCATCTACTGATCTCAGGCTGCTTTTTGTACAAGCAGCAATACAAAGTAGCCAATCAGAGCAGAGCTCATGCCCTCACCTGACAGACAGCAGCCAATCAGAAGCAGGATGGTTTGGCGATATAACCGACTGTTTAATGGTGGGTGACTGACAGCGGGGTGCGGTCAGGTCTAAATGAAGTGAGTTACAGCTGTTTTGTATATGTGCTGTTGCAGTGTTGGTATAAAGGTGGGCTGCGGTCATCTTGGGCTTGGACTGTTTTGGGGGCCGGTGGGTTTCCTGCCGAGACTGTAGCGCGCTGACTGAACTGCTGAGCAGGGCGTTCAGACGGGTGATTAAATAACGATGAGGGTTCCTGGAGCTCCGGGTTAAAGCCCAGCGCCGCTACATCTTTCATAACCACCCGAAAGCCTCAGCTAATTCTGAGGTAACCCACAACACCATGAGGAGGGCACGGAGGGGTCTGGGAAAGCAGGACCTCGCTCTAACCCTTGTCTGCCACGGCTTGCTTCTCCCACATGTCTCTGCTCTCGCTCTTTTTCTCTTCTCTTTCTTTCTCTCCTTTACTTCTCTTCATGTATTTCCTCCGATTTCCCTGCCCTGTTTCTATCTCTCATTCTGCTTTTTCGTTTTCTCTCTTTATTTTCTCTCTCTTTCTATATATCCGTTTTTCCTTCCTCCCCACTTCCTGTCTGTTTTTCTCGCTTTCTCTTTCTCCTATTTCATCTTCTTCTCTTTCTTCTTACTCTCTCACCTTCTCTCTTCCCTGTTTGTATCCTGGTCTTGTCTTTCTTTCTCTCCTCCTCTCTGTCTTTTCTCTCTCTTTTCACACACTCTTTTCACCTCACTTTTTCTCTTGTACTCTTTTGTTCGTCTTTGTTCTTTCTCGTTTTTCTTTTTTCCTCTCTTTCTTCTCTTTTTCTCTGTCTCCATTGTCCCTGACTTGTTACAAATCTCCCTGTCTGTCTTTCTCTGCTCTCTTTTCATTTGTATTAATCTTTTGCTTTGTTTTCTCTCTCCCCAGTTATATCAGTTTTCTGTCTCTTTATCTCCACCGTCTCTCTTTTACTTTCTAGCTTCTCTCTCTTTCTCCCTTGTCTCTATATCTGTCTCTTTCTTTTTCTGCACCCTTTTTTTCTCTTTCACTTCTCATTCTATGTTTTTCCTTCTTGTTTCTCTCTCTTTCCCTTTACGCTCTCTACAAATCTGTTTTTTCTTCCTTGTTTCTATCTCTCTCTCTCTCTGTATCTCTCAGGTAGCTCAGATTAAACTAGACATTCCCTCCTCTGCTTCTTGAAATTCTTTTTTGTCTCTCCTACATACACACACACACACAAACACACACACACACACACACACACACACACAGAAACACACACACACAGAAACACACACACACACACACAAACACACACACACACACACACACACACACACACACAGAAACACACACACTCTCTTGCACACACACAAACACACACACTCACTCAGACACACACACACACACACAAACACACACACACACACACACACAGAAACACACACACACACACACACACACACAGAAACACACACACTCTCTTGCACACACACAAACACACACACTCACTCAGACACACACACACACACACACACAGAAACACACACACTCTCTTGCACACACACAAACACACACACTCACTCAGACACACACTCACACACACACACACACACAGACACAGAAACACACACTCTCTTGCACACACACAAACACACACACTCAGACACACACACACACAGAAACACACACACTCACACACACACACACACACTCACTCACTCAGACACACACACACACTCACTCACTCACTCAGACACACACACACACACACAACACACACACTCACTCACTCAGACACACACACACACACACACAACACACACACTCACTCACTCAGACACACACACACACACACTCACTCACTCACTCAGACACACACACACACACACACACACACACACACACACAAACACACACACACTCTCTCTCACACACACACACACACACACACACAGAAACACACACACACTCTCTCTCTCACACACACACACACACACACACAGAAACACACACAAACACACACACATACACACAGCAACACACACACACACACACACTCTCTCTCTCACAAACCCAACACACACACAGAACCTTGAGGTAGAATAAAGCTCCTGACTGAATAAGCAGAACCTAACTGAGCCTGAGATAACGGAGCTCTGGAGACGTGAAATGAAAATGACTATATGAACAGATAATCTCCATGTCAGCGTCTGTGATGCCGATAAGCCGTGTGATTTCACGCATGGAGGGATAAATAAGCATGATGTGGTTTAATATAACCCGTTTAAGCTGAAGGAATGGAAAAGGAAACTTCCGGCTCCTCCTTACATGTCCTGAGACAGGTGGTTATGGTCCCGGCCGCGTCCGTGTATCTGAGGCAGGAATTAATTAACCCTCCATCCTATCAGCCTAATATCATATCAGCCAAACCTTCATATCTGACTGATAGGCATCAGAGTTAGATACGGCAGATCACAAAGCCCCGGAGCAGCACTGTCTCTTCCACAAAGAGCTGCAGCTCAGTCCTGCCACACAGTGACACCCCTGACTGAACTGATCAAGCCACGACTGTCATGAAGCAACACTTTAATTAGCTGAATCAGACGCGCTGCTGAAAGCCTAGAACAAAAGCTTTCGCCCACCGGGTCTTCGTGAATGACGCCGAGGTGCAGGGTCCTGCAGGGTTCAGCTGCGGCGCTTCTCGCTAACTTTCTCCCTCTGTTATTTCAAGATGATTGTGCTACTAATTACAGCTCATCTGCGTTTGACCCAAAGGCCCTTTTTTCCAGATTCTGAACTTCTCATACATTTAGTCTGGAGACGTTTTCACAATGTTAGCCATGTACTTGTTAAGTGCTAAACCCTACTTCATTACACATGCTACACTCAACACTACCCTGAAAAGCAGTTTAGGTCAAACAAACTTAACATTCTTTTGGCTACACCTTCCCAATTACGTTTCACGTTGGTTTTCATGAGCATGGGCATCTGGTACCTTGAAAATCCAAATGTAGCTTCAGCCAAGTTTTACATTAATGCTCTTTATATATCACTTTTATCAATAAGGGTTCTGGGGCTCTCACAACGACAAAGCATATCCTTAGATGTGGTGTGCCCCCAAGCCTTCTTTGATAGAATTCTTAGCTGGCTAGCTACTTTACGACCTAAATGAAAAACTGCATAGCAAAATAAATGTTTAAGCTAGCAGCTCAAAGAATAACTTCTTAGCTGGCTAGCTGGTTCACAATGTAACCAATGAAAAACTGCATAACGAAAAAAAAAAAAAACTGCTCTTGAGCTTGCTAGCTAGCTATCCATGCAAACAATGAGAGCTACAGTTAGTAGTTTAAAAGTATCGCATCCAAGCTGGCTTGCTAGTTTACAATGCAACCAGTGAAAACCGTGAGATGAACGCAAAAGCTAGCAGCCCAAAGGTATAGCTTCTAGGCTGGTTAGCTAGTTTTCAACATAACCAAAACAAAAACTACATAGCGAGCTAAATGTTTCAGCTAGCAGCCCAAAAATACACTTGTTAACCTGCCTGGCTAGCCAACCACACAAACAGAGAGCTGAATAGAGAGATAAAGGATTATGGTAGCAGCTCAAAGAATAGCTTCTTAGTTGCTAGCTAGTTCACAATGTAAGGGATGAAAAACAGCATGGTGAAAAATACTGGTCTTGAGCTTGCTAGCTAGCTATCCACCCAAACAATGAGAGCTACAGTTAGTAGTTTAAAATATCGCATCCAAGCTGGCTTGCTAGTTTACAATGTAACCAATGAAAACCGTGAGATAAATGCATAAGCTAGCAGCCCAAAGGTATAGCTTCTTAGCTGGCTAGCTAGTTTACAACCTAATCAATGAAAAACTACATAGCGAGATAAATGTTTAAGATAGCAGCCCAAAAACACAGCCGATAACCTGCCTAGCTAGCTAACCACACAAACAGAGAGTTACATAGAGAGATAAATGGTTAAGGTAGCAGCTCAAAGAATAGCTTCTTAGTTGCTAGCTAGTTCACAATGTAACAGATGAAAAACAGCATAGCGAAAAATACTGCTGTTGAGCTTGCTAGCTAGCTAACCACCCAAACAATGAGAGCTACAGCTAGTAGTCTAAAAGTATTGCATCTCAGCTGGCTAGCTAGTTTATAATGTAACCCATGAAAATCGTGAGATAAATGCATAAGCTAGCAGGCCAAATGTATAGCTTCTTAGCTGGCTAGCTAGTTTACAACATAACCAATGAAAAACTACATAGCAAAATAAATGTTTCAGCTAGCAGCCCAAAAAAACAGCCGTTACCCTGCCTAGCTAGCTAACCACACAAACAGAGAGTTGCATAGAGAGATAAATGGTTAAGATAGCAGCTCAAAAATAACCTTTGTGGCTGGCTAGCTAGTCCACAATGTAACCAATGAAAAACTGCACAGCAAAAAAAAAAAATGCTGCTCTTGAGCTTGCTAGCTAGCTAACCACCCAAACAATGAGAGCTACAGCTAGTAGTCTAAAAGTATTGCATCTCAGCTGGCTAGCTAGTTTACAATGTAACCCATGAAAACCGTGAGATAAATGCATAAGCTAGCAGGCCAAAGGTATAGCTTCTTAGCTGGCTAGCTAGTTTACAACATAGCCAATGAAAAACTACATAGCGAGATAAATGCTTAAGCTGTCACCACAAAAATACAGCTGTTGACTGCAGCTGTTTACCTGGCTAGTTGCAGTCAAAGAGAACTGCTTAGCTAAATGCATGCTAACTACAAAGAGCAATGGCTAACAATGTAATCAATGAGAACTACACGTCCACCTGCCTTCCTTTCTTCTTGCCCCAAACTTTGCCCTGAAGGTGAACTTAGTTGGGGCACCTGGTGTTGTTTTACGGTCTTCTTGCTGCACACTACAGCGTGTAACATGGAGCACTATCAGTTTCTCAGTACAAAGGTGGCAATAGGATGCATTATTCAGAGCCGGAACCCATTAAACGTGAGACTAACACTTCCCCTCTATGCCTCCAAAGGCCCTCGTTTGGGGAGCCAGGAGTGGTAGAGATCTGCCTCTGGTGGGCTCATAAGTGTGTGCGTGTATGCGAAGACCCTCCAGAACTCCAGAGCGAGTGCTCTCACACCCTGGAAAAACATCACTAGAGCCGTTCCTCGGCGAGTCGATTTGGGGCTCGTCTCGGCAAGAGCCTTTTTATTTTTCTAGCTCGCTCTTGTTTTTGCTGCCGCTGACCTCAATTCCACGGGGGTCATTTGCTTATCAAAGGCACGGGCCGAATCTGGCAGGTTAGAGTGTGTTTTCATTGTGACCGGGGAGATTCAATTAGGACTCCAAGCAGACGGACAGGGCGCCGGGACTCATCAGTGGGGATCTGGATTAGGGGAGAAAGCGCAACGGACAGACACGAACATCCCGCCCCCCCATGTCCCCGCAACCAACGCACCCACCCACCGAATCAGGGCGACGGTGTTGCTCATCACAAGAAAAAGGCCCCATTTTATCACTACCCCCTCCCTCCCATCCCCCCATCTCTATACAATGATGGCTCCAGCAATGAAGCACCACACTCCAATACACTTGACCTTATAGATAATGAGCACCATCACCTGCATTATCATCCCAAAGCCAGTAATGATGTTTATCATTAGCGCTGCATTTCAGGGGTAAACAAACAATGCATTTAAAACGCATTAACGGGCCGAACCGCGTTAAATAACGCTACGCCGAACGTAAAATATATTCGCCGCCTCGTGTGACTAACAACTGCACACTTTAATTACATTATTGTGTTTTCAGCCGTGCCATCCCGGCAACCACTGTTCGCGTTCCTATCCATTTCACAAGCATGAGCAAAGATCCCGAAGGGTAAGCAACACCCAGACGCAGCCGATAGCACAAAGCGATAGAACGCGGTTGTTGAAAACGGTTCTCAAACAAACCAGACTCGGGATCAAACGTGAGGCTGTCTACCAAACGGACAAGCAGGGCTGTAGGGCTAGATATCAAAGGCGTCTGGTGCTTATAAGCTCTGGAGTGCGATATGTGTGGTCCGGGACAGCCGACGGGTGGAGGAAAATCCGAGCTGCTTTCTCCAGTAAGAAAACTCTAATGAGATGCGTTCTCGGAGGGGTCATGTGAGTACTGCTTCTGAGCATCTGGGGCTTGGATCCGTTGCTGCCTGTCCTAATACTTAAAGAAGTACTTTATCAGTTTATAAGAAAGCATAGCAACAGTATAGCTAAAGGGTGCAGTGAGCAGCTAATTTAGAAGCTGCGCTAAGTTGTCACTGTAGTTGTAGAATGCCCGAATTAAAAATTCAACAGAAAACTTTTTGTATTTTTATTTTTCTATTTTATTGATTTGCATATGCCCAATGAAAAACAGGTACCTCCACTTTTTGTCGATTTTTACTTTTCTACATCATTTGAACACAGCAGCTGCTGTTTAAACTGTGTGAGAAATTAATGGCGAATGGACCAACAGAAACGGTCTGGTTCTGGTCTAGTTAGTCTGGTTCCATTGACTTAGATTACAATTAAGTTTGGTTTTTGCTCTCTCCTGTAAAGTTGCCATTTGGAAGACACTTGTTTGTCTTTGGACAACGACCATATCGTCGCTGTCCAAGGAAAAACATGTATCTCCATTTTTGTTGATTTTTACTTTTAGGTCTCATTTGATCACATGACCTGCTGTTTACACTGTGAGGAAATTTCAAAACGAATGGACCAACAGAAATGGGCCAAAGCGGCTTGAAAAGACGTCTGGTTCCATTGACTTCCATTCAGGTTAAATGAGGTTTTTGGCCTCTACCGTAAAGTTGCCAGTTTGGAGATACATTTCTTTGGACAACGACCATATGAATCATCCAGCTGGATTAGTTCAAGAGTTCAGAGCTTACGTAGCTCAAAGAAAGGATTGGGCGTTCCATTATATGACTACTAATACAAAAAAAATGAATGGCTCCAAAACTTCACCAAACGTTTCAGTAGTGACCGGTTTAGCCAATTTTTGAACTCAAAGGCATTACCCACATGTGATAAAGCGCGTCCCTCGACCGGACGGTATGTTGTAGTAGGGGTGCCCTTTATGGGTAGTGTTGGGCAAGTAGTCGTGAGGCCTGAAAAGAGTGCGGTTTGCACAAGAGTCCTTTTCCCTTTCACCTTTATTCACACACCAACAAAGATCATTTACATATTTACAAGTACCCGCACACATTCAGAGACAAACAAAACGAAAACAATATTCTCTATTAGCTAGGGGCATGTGGATCCAATCACTGCAAAGTCTGATCTCTGTCTGTCCTGGCAGGAAGCCTCCTCCAGTACCCCCAATAACCCCACATATAAGCGGGTTGCCCCTCCCCTGGGCTAAACCATTAATGGGCTGAGGTGATACTGGAGTTCACAAATCTAATTTGCTTTGTCCCACCTGCCCGGTTCTCCCCTCCTCTTCTACAGAGGTTGGACTCACTCAGGTAGGTAAAGCTAAGGTGACCCTTCAGTAGAGCAGTTTACAGGTAAGTATAGGTGAACTCTAATTATTCTGGGATGTGTACCGAACCTTACATCATTACACCACACCAATCATAAAATCTTTATTAAAAAGTTTACTTGATTGCAGAAAAAATGTTTCCATAGTGACAGTTGCTTAATGTTCGAAACTGATTTTCACACTTTGGGACACGTAAATGAACAATATAGGATATCGGTGCTCACCATGGACCAAGACAATGGGAACTCTTAATCTGTCAAATTCAGTTTAAAAGAATTATATATTTTTAAAAACAACTTTAAAAGCAAAATGCCAAAATACCAGTACTACTTTTAGAGATGTACATTTGCGTACAGATCAGGGTTTAGGATGTACACACTATAAGCCTACAGTAGATGATTAGGTGCAGTAGATTCTAAGATCATTTTGAAATTAATTTAATGTTATTATTTAAACTAACTCAATAGATTGGTCCATTGAATATGCGGTGTTGGAAAATCTACAGTGGTAAACTGTACTACAGCTAAACCTTCAGTGTGGCCCTATAATGTTAAAGCAAGATAAAGACAGATTGAAGAAAATACAAATATCTTTTTTTTATGTATGCAATATTTTGATATGTTACATTGATATTGGTAGAGTTGGCGCTGTTTGGGAAACAGCACTTGCTTTGTTGTTCTGGGGCACATGTCTGCTGTGTTAAGACATCCCATCAGACAAAGCATTGGCAAGGATGGCGGCACCGCCCCCCAGTCGATGGGACACTGTTTTAGGTCAAGGCTTGCCTCTAATCATGACAGGTTCTTCAGGCTTGGCTTTGATTGAACCGCCAATTTGCCATGGTAAGTGCAGTGTCCATGGCCTTGTAATAGGGCTACGCGCTAAGACTGCCATTAAAGACGCGTCTCAAGGCTGGTGAGGTAGTATGCACGCCTATCAATCCAAGCTAGTTCAGGGTAATGCTTCTTCAAGGTGACATAATGCTTTGGTGACACCAGGTGTGTGTTAGAGGTTTGGTGGGTGCGGTAAGAGGGGTGGTGGTAAAATCACAGTAATGTATCTAATGCCACATACCAGCTAAATTGAGTATACACATTGACATGTCACAATGTAAGTTATAGAATTTTTAAAATCACATATAAACCATAACTGAGAAAAGTGCATTCAGAGATTCGACAGTTATTCCAGAAAGACGGGCACTTCAGGCCAAGAAGGGAAGTTCAGAAATGTTGCCCAGGCCTCTGAAGGCAGGGTTATTATCCGTAGTGAAAAGTTAAAGTCAGCTGATTTCCAGAACATACTGAATGACCAGGTTTTCCCATCCATAACTGGCACAGACATATTTCAGGAGAACAAGGTCAAGATTTCAGGGTGCATGAGAAATCACATGACTTGTGCCACAGCATATTGGATTTAGAATGCCACGGTGTAATACCTTCACGAGGACCAATAACAATTGTGATTGGGTTTGGATGCAGGCCACCTCAATGTTCAGACACTTCGGCATCAGAGAATTGGGCAGTTGGCCCAGATGTCTGGGAGTTTAGCCACTGCTGGTAGACCCGTATGACTGTACACTTCCATACACCTGCAGATTCAGCGACTTCCTCCACACTATGGTCTTTGGCCACGCCCAAATGCTCAGTCCCTCCTTTTAGCCAATCATTAACATCTGCTCTGGAGCCATTTACCACACATGGAACGAGACATTCCCTGCACCGTAGCACCTCTTCTCAATCTATGGATCCCGTCACTCACACACCGCAGGTATTTACAGCCCCATCGTTCTTGTGCAGCAGCGCCATCTGCAGAAGCCTGAAGTTACTACCACCTTAAACACGCAAAACTGCTAAATAAAATTTGCCAGTTTGACAGAAGATTTACCTTCCAATGGATTTTTTCATTCCTGGAAGAGTCCATATACTCTATGTGGTCTTTTTTTCCCAAATAGCTACTAGAGTAATTGGAATTAACCTATACAAAACCACAAACCAGATCTAAAACAAAGGGTCTATAGATATAGAGAGAAGACACAAAGTGCCTGAGAACAGTAACTACTGAAATGAGTTAGAAACCGCAGATGGGGCAGGGAAGGCTCTGCCAGTCCAGAGTATTAAAAGAGGATTACTGATTTACAACAGTCCGTCTAAATAGTTCTGCAAAGACGTACCATTTGTGACTTATGTCTATGGCTTGCATGGCTGAAACTGGCTACGCGGCTTATGCAGATGGTGGTAACACAGTGGTAAGAGTTCCGATCCAGCACCTATAAAGACTCAGATGCTCAAATAGCAGCACTGCCGGCAGGAACGCTCCCAGCCACAGCTCAGCACTGGTGTGAACGAGGTGAGACTGAGTCAACACGCTCCAACTACCTGCCAGCATTGTGCACACGAGGAAGACGCTTCAGCCGTATGCGCTCTGAGGGGCGCGGTAGAGTGGCCAGGCCTATGGTAGAATGGAAATGCAAATCGAATGGATTCAAAATCTTTATGAGGCTGTGCTGGGGCTAAAGAGCTCCACTGTGTTGGAGAACACGTCACTGTACAACAAGCAGGGAGAGATTTACACAGGGAGGTGAGCTTTCTCAGTGGTAGCAGGCTTGTTTCAATCAATCATGCCAATAATTGAAGGTTTGGTGCACTTTCATGTCAGTAAAGAAAACACTGTAGACATAATCCCGGCCTGTAGACATAATCCCGGCCTGTAGACATAACCCCAGGCTATGTTTTTACCATATGAGTACACATTCTACTATATCCTATGGAAAAGGACTTTTGGACTTAATCTTAGGTATGAGGGTACGTAAGTGTTGCCTTGGTCTAACCGAAAAACAAATTTGTTACAAGCCAATGAATTTGTCAAATGGGAGTCGAGATGAGGAGGCAGGATATAGACGCAAGGATTTAATGGACAGAACAAATGAGACAAAACAAAACCAAAGAAAGACTAAACCAGCTTACAAAAACAACCAACATGGGGACTAACGGCCGGCAGGGAGACAAAACACCAGGAGGAAGACAAAACACCAAGCAAGAACACAGGGGACTACAGGGAGTATAAGGGAACAAAGACTAACAAGAAACACCTGGGAAGGGGCGGAGCTACAAACCAAGGACAGGTGAGGGGATTGACAAGGGGACGGAGAAGGAGGAGCCACATGGACATGACAAGACAGAAACAGAAAGCCAGAGAAGACAGACAAGCATGAACGGGACAGGGCAGGATGTGACAGCAGTAGGTGAATGACACTGAACGAATGATTCTTCGTTGAGTTGAGTAAAACGAATTCAGCTGCTCGTAACAAATCACAGCTATTTTACCATTGCACTTTACACTGCAAAGAGATGCCTTGAGTAATAAGTCATGGTAGCTTCATTTTTTAATTCCCCCTAACGCTTAAAATTATCAATGTTTTCACAAATATCAGTTTTGTGATTAAATTTAGAATTTATACCTTTCAGTCCATCAGCTTGAGTTTTTTAAAGACTTCAATGAAGTGGAAATTCAAAGGCGTCAAATGAACTTGACGTTCTGAGCCAATCCAAATTTACAGTACAGATGACTTATTAATAATTTTTGTCAGTGTTCTCAATTATTCTCCTTAACTTACATATTTAAGATGGAGACAGTATTGACAGGTTGTTGTTTCCCAGTGGCAACATCTATTTGCATATTGTTTTACTCACCCGCTTCATGTTGTCTTCCTCCGACCTACCCTCCATTGTCTCAGGTTAACTTCAGAGCCACATTGCTGTTGGCTGTTAATGCAAGTTATTGGGAGTTGGTTTGCAGAAATCCACCTACTCCCAGTTCAATTAATTTTCAGCCCTGGCCCACTTTAACACAAAGAGAGTGAGCAAAACAATATGCAAATAAATCTTGCCAGGAGCCAATGGAAAAGAGGATTTGCGCTTGTAACAATCAATCAGTTCTTCCTTTAACCTAAATGAATGAAGTAAAGCCAATAACTGAGTCTAGTGGCAAAAGCTGATGTTAATAAATCATCTGTACCATAAACCTGCATTGCTAAGTTGAAACATCAAGGGCTATATACTCAAATCAAACAATTTCTGACGTTTTTTAATTTTTTTTCTTTTTTACTGATTAAAAGCATATACAAAATCACTATTAAATTCAATACTGTGACATGTTTTCTATATGTAAAACACTGAACCTTTTTGCATATGGAATCTTTTTGGTATGGCAGTGAAGCAGAAATTCAGCCGCCACTCCCAGTGCATGTTATCCTACACTGTAAAATGTGTTTAGTTGGTCCAACCTAAAATAAAAAGTACTCTAATGTGTTACAAGTAACTAAATAAGGTTGATTCAACCTAAAAATCTGACTTTGAACAACTGATTCTTTCAATTAAAATAAAATAATTTGAGTAAAAATTGGTTGTAACAAATTTAAATAATTTTTTATGTGGCGCTTTTTACACTACATGCAACGGTCACAAACCCACCGAAACTTACATTTGCTTTACCAAGACTTTAACAGTAGGGTACTGACATATGACATAACCCTATGTAAATGTTTATCTAACAGGACTATTATCTTTCAGGACAGGATTATGTAATTGTCTTGTAGGCTAATGAACAGTATCCTACAGTACAGCATTCCTCTTGTTTTAAACACATTCAAATAATGATTGCAGGATCCCCGACCTGGTAGACCACCACACCACCCACCCCTCCACTATGAGAAGACATCTTAATTCTATGAACGTGATTGGATACGTGCTAGTCCAGAAAGCATTTAACGGGGAAACAGCATTCCGCAACAATAAGCCAATCTGAAAACCCAACATAGAAGCTGAAGAACAATAGACTGGGGCCAAATGGGGCCAAGTGTCTGGGATCACTTAGACCATGAGAAGCAGAGAGCGCACCCAACCTCCAAGACTGAACTCAGAAGTGTGGAAAAACTGAAATCAAATACTCCATATACATTCCTCAGATATTCATCCCTGGCCTCAGGTTATTGACTAAGCCGTGGTTTTGATGCTAGGTCCTCCACTTTTATTTTTTTGATAGGGGTTTGTTGATTTCCTACTACATTTGATCATCGCACTTCAACTGCTAAAGTTAAAGTACGGTAGTGCTCTGCTATTGGCTTATATGACTGTTGGTGCACGAGGGTTCATGGGAAGTGGTGGACTAACAGGAACAGGGCCTTGTAAATAACTATAGCTGTTAGCTGAACATTGTGCGATATGTTGCATGGGCTCTCCGGCAGTGCTTGCACCCACTGTCAGATTGAACCAGCACTGAAACCAATGTCCTTGCAGATTTCTTTGAAAAACTAAAGGCGGCTCTCCAGAGAAAAACATGAAAGCTGTAATAAAGGCAAAGCATGAAATGCTAAATGCTAAAAATCTGATACTTATGCATTTAGCTATTTAGTTATTGAGGCTCATGTGTCATTTTCTTTTTCTGAAACATGGATTCTACCTAGACCTGTTACTTGTACTGCTTTATCTGAAAACCTAGCAAGCCGTATATGGTTTTTAAAGAACTTGGAGGTTCTTGCGTTTCCAAGATGCTAAGATCTTAGCCACTGACCAAAAACATGACTCTGAAAAGTTTGCCTCAAGAAACTTCGATTTCTAATAACACACTGACTCTACCTTCTCCTCTAAAGTATTTCACGACCATGAGGCTTGATAGGAACGGCAACGTTTTCATTTCAAACCCGGGAATTGCCCAGGATTAGCAGGCCGTATTTAGAGATTATACATTTCAGGTGTGGATTAGAGGTATTATTATGAAAACCCCAATGACAGCTGTACAGATAACACCAACTTCTTAGCCTCATGGTAACAAGAGAAGTCCAATTTAGGGCAACACCCCAGTGAAATCAGGAACCTATAGCGCCCAACGACAAAGGTTAAGCCTCGTCGACCTCAATGCTATGCGACGCCGGACCGAATTTCTCATTTTCCAGCTAAAAACAACAAATTCTCTCAAATCGACTCAAATAAGCAGCCAGTCAAGGTTAGCGGAAGTTCGGTTCGACGCTGTTCTGCTGATTGATTTTTTATCTCTGAGCATCAACACCTGCAGGTGAGGAGCGTGGTATTGGATTGCCAATGTCAATTGTCTTTATCTGTTTACACTTTTCACGGTAAATTGCCCCTCTGAGAGCGTGTGGTTTGGTTTGTTATGATATCAGAGCACAGTGTGACTATCATGACAGCGCTTGTCACTATGCCGTGACTGGAATGAAGCACGAGCTGCCTTTTTTAGGCGCTCAGGTGTTCGCGGCTTTCTAGGCTGTGATAAGGTGTTAATTTGCTCCGCCGTCGCTCCGCAGAGGGGAAGGAAGACGCGGCCTACGCTCCGCCGACCTGCGTGCTGCTAACAAAGGAATAAGGCCACGCGTCTTGTTAGTTACATCTGAAAGTGCTTAGAGCACTCGCTCGAGTGGGGTAGCAGTGAAAGTGCTGGTGATGGCACTTCATATGACTCCCTTTCTTTGAATCACGTCTACAGAAGGAAGCGTGCAAACCTTAGAAAGAGCAGCAGGATGTTAACTTTGGAACCTGTTTGTTTTGGTAAGTGGTAGAGGTTTAATGAGAACCAGAAATCGCTCTGAAAGTTATTGTTGCCTTGTTTGGCAGATTAAAGAACATTCTTTGAATTTTGTCAGGTTTTATCAAAGGAAGTCAGAAGAGCAGGCAGTAGCTTGATATGAAATATGAAATGAAATAGGAAGTAACGTTAATACCTATGTAATAACTATATAAGGAAGGTGTAATTACACTGCCATTAAAAAAGTTGGTAATTCTGTGTTATATAAATAATATTTGCTATTGTGCATGCAATAATAACTTTTTTACAAGCTTGAAAGCAAAATGTATTTTAGAAGGTTTGTGTTAATATTTAAAAAATACTAAATTATGCTGATAATAATCATTATTTATTTTCTGCACTATGCGTTTATCATACTTTTACTAATCTCCACTTTTCCAATAATGAGCATTATTATTTTATTTTATTTTATTTTATTTTATTTTATTTTATTTTTTCTGTTGTACAGGTTTCTTGGTTATTTCTAAACCTTCCTAGTCTCATTATTAATGACCAATTATTATGGAATACACATAACTAGCATACTAAGATCATGTAATGAATTGGAACCCAAAATCTTTTGCATAGTTTAGAAAGTATTGATCTCAAGCTGTCATTAATGTAAAGACAATGTAATAATTATGCAATGTCAGGTTTTATTAATGGAAGAAAGTCAACAGAGCAGGCAGTAGCTTGATATGAAATATGAAATTAAATGTAAGGAAATTATGAAATAACGTTAATACCTATGTAATAACTATATAAGGAAGGTGTAATTACACTGCCATTCAAAAGTTGGGAATTCTGTGTTATATAAATAACATTTGCTATTGTGTATGCAGTAATAACTTTTTTACAAGCTTGAAAGCAAAATGTATTTTAGATGGTTTGCCTTAATATTTAAAGAATACTAAGCTATGCTGTTAATAATCATTTTCTATTTACTGTTTGTATCTATTCATCTATGTAATGTGTTTATTATATTTTTTCTGATCTCCACTTTAACAATATAGAGCATTATTATTTTTAAATTATTATTATTATTATTATTATTATTATTATTATTATTATTATTATTATTATTATTATACAATTTATTTGAAAAAAATTAACATAAAATTTTATTTTATTTATTTATTTATTTTTCTAAATAGAACCTATACTCTCAATGTTGTACAGGTTATTTCTAAACCTTCCTAGTCTCATTATTAATGATCAGTTATTATGGAATACACATAACTAGCATACTACGATCCCGTAATGAATCTGAACTCAAAATCTTTTGCATAGTTTTGAAAACATAGATTTCAAGCTGTAATTAATGTAATGACAATGTAATAATTATGTAATGCATATAAAACGTATATTATAACAATAACAACTCATTTTAATCATCCAAATAAGTAAAATGAATACTGGAACCTAACTCACTCTGGACATCCTAACCATCAAGACGACCAATGCAATGATACCTTTGGGGATCTGGGCAAAGGACAGTCAAGCAAATGATGCCCAATGTCTTTTCAGCATCATTAGCCACATTAGCATCCAGGAACACATACAGCTGCTGCATATTCATTTCTCTCCACACTGAAAAGTCAACATGAGTCCAAAGTCTCGGTAACATTTACATGCTGTAGTGCTCCAGGAGACCATAATGAGTCCTGTACTGACAGCAGGCTCACCGCTAGCCCTCCCCCTTTGATAAGCACCTCGGGTAATAAATTAGCAATGCTACAGGTAGGCACTGAGGGTGTCCATCTGGTAGCAGATAGCTCCGGAGCATCCAAAACCTCATCAGTGCTGCTCTCTTTGCCCAACACCTTCATCTCAGTAGGTCTTTTAACCAGAAGGGGCTTCTGTCAGCAAGACGCACTTCAGGTAATCCAATTAAAGCCTATGTGTCAGTCGAAATATTCCAAATAGCTCCGAGCAGGGACTGAGCAAGCGGGCGATGCCAGCAAACACCTTTTCTGAATGATCTAGCATTCCATGGAGTGGGAATCCGGAAACTGCACTAACGCTTGGACTTTGAGAGTTTTGTCTTTTTGCTATACTAATTTAATGCCACGTGATAATCATGGAATTTTAATTATAGTCGTTTACATAGTATATTACCTTTGATTCACACGGTATCTACACGTTTGTGGTTTTTTCAGATTTTCTCCATTTCAGTGTGAAACTGTGTAAACTCATTGTTGTGACCTTCTCAGGTGTGTTTTTTTCTAACTGAATTTCTTAATACCAAGTTCTTATCATAAAATATATCACACCTTGGACGTATAAGCGTAAATGTGGTGCCTGCACATGTAGAGTTTGCAAAAAATGAAAATAATTTCTCTATTATTAAATACTCTATAAAGACTCTATAACACTCTATAAAGACTCTATAACATTCTATAAAGACTCTACAATACTCTATAAAGACTCTATAACACTCTATAAAGACTCTATAACACTCTATAAAGACTCTACAATACTCTATAAAGACTCTATAACACTATAAAGACTCTACAATACTTTATAAAGACTCTACAATACTCTATAAAGACTCTACAATACTTTATAAAGACACTACAATAGTCTATAAAGACTCTATAACACTCTATAAAGACTCTACAATACTCTATAAAGATTCTATAATACTCTATAAAGACTCTAAAACACTCTATAAAGACTCTATAACACTCTATAGACTCTACAATACTCTATAAAGACTCTACAATACTCTATAAAGACTACAATACTCTATAAAGACTCTACAATACTCTATAAAGACTACAATACTCTATAAAGACACTACAATACTCTATAAAGACTCTATAACACTCTATAAAGACTACATTACTCTATAAAGACTCTACAATACTCTATAAAGACTCTATAACACTCTATAAAGACTCTACAGTACTCTATAAAGACACTACAATACTCTATAAAGACTCTATAACACTCTATAAATACTCTACATTACTCTATAAAGACTCTACAATACTCTATAAAGACTCTATAATACTCTATAAAGACTCTATAACACTATAAAGACTCTATAACACTCTATAAAGACTCTATAACACTCTATAAAGACTCTACAATACTCTATAAAGACTCTATAACACAAATTATTATTAGCTCTGTGATTTTAACTATGGGCTGAACATCATGCCGGAATAAGACATGACCCTGAACGACAACATTTAGATAAATGCAATTGCTCATGGTGGTAGCCCAAGGCATGTGGGACTAGCTCCCCCTTTTATCACTGTGTTTACCATTAGAGTTAAAGCTGTTCTTGGAAAAGATGATTCAATGGGTTTTCCCAATGGAAGTTTTTACCGAACATCATTCTTTACTCTCACTTTTATTCGGAAGTTAGCGAGCCATCTTTGGCTTTGCATGGTAGCCAATGACAAAAGCTATGACATATTATACCAGTCAAAAGTTTAGGCACCCCCATCTAAATGGATGTAGCTGGTGATCTTAAAGACTCTACAGTCTCACACTTAACAGCTCCACCAGATGAGAGTCTGAACCAGTCCGTATCCTGATACACCACATCTACTCCTGATGTACACAGTATGATACTCCTCCATACCTCCACCTCTAATATATATTTAGTGGTGTAAAAACTTTTATCTTTTTCTGCACAGTGTAAAAGCTCTAGTTCTCCTTTCAGGTTAGTGAATATTCATGATGGGCCGACCAATAGAATCGCTCCAAACCTGCCTAGTAATAAACCTTGTTCTATCAGCTCCACTGCAGGGTAAGAGAGCTGGTTGCTCCTCCTGTAAAGGTCCACTCTGGAGGGTTTTAAGGTGGACCGTATAATTCCATGAGGGCTATTTCATAATTTGAGGTCTTCACTTTTATTCTACAGTAAGGCATTAAGACAAACATAAGGAGAACCTCCTAGGAGGAGCCAGGTCTGAACTGTTGACTGTTCTGTGTATATACGTTCCTGTGAAAGTGCTTGCTGTCTTTGACCTCCACACCTTCTCAATTCATCAGCTTTTCCCAACTGTTTGTCCCGCTAGTCCTAGCTGTTACGCAACCCGCCGCCTTTGGACGCGACTCCGCCATGTCTAACTGTAAGAGATGCTAATGTGAGATGAAAGCGAGGAGGCAAACGGAACGCCGCGATGCCAATACCCAGTCTGATATCACAGATTTCCCCGAGACTGCGGGCCCTACCGCAAAAACCCCCTGTCAAAACTGCACCCTGCCCGAAACCGTCAGCACCTTGCTCGCGCGAACGGCGGAGACAAGTGGAGCGCTTCTGCCTGACAGCGACGGAGTCACATGCTTTGATATTTGCCTGAGCGCTCCGTCGGGGAGTGTGCCGAAGCGTTCCTCGGGGCTAACGTGCGCCGAGCACAAACTGCCAGCAGCCCGCTTCCGCTGTCGATCAAAAATCTCCACGGACTATTTAGCCGTCACGTCTCCGCCGCTGCCTCCCTGTGGCTCCTCTATTTATAAACCAGGTGCTGATGAGCCCTGAGAAAACAGCGCACCTGATAGGTGATAAATACTGGAACCGCCTGGTAAGAAGCTGCACGTTAACTTCAGAGCCGAGAGAAGAGTTTCCAGAGAGGTTCGGCTCGTCAGGGCCTCAGAAGTCCCACAGTCTTACTACATACATACATACTACATACATAACCATAACATATTAATAACTGAGGCTGCCTTATGATTTTAATTCTCATTCAGTACTGCGTTAGAATAAGGCTACCCTTACAAGACAGCCTTACGCTCACGGATAGTCCAAACTGTGTTTATTAATGGTTATTAATTAGATTATTAACACTTTAAAATCAGTAATAAGTTACAACACATGAACAAGAACGGCAAGGCTGACCTCTTGCTAGTCCAATCTGTGAACCCACGTTCTGTTATACTGCTAAAGCTGAGATTGCTGACCTTGTAAGGGTGAGGTGAAGGAGCCAGACCCGGGAAAAGGCACGGGTCCCGGGACTCTCTAAAGACACAAGCCTAGGACACACTCCATGCGGGGTGGAAGTGGTGTTTATTGGCCCAAGCAACCACACATCTCACCATTACTGTCCGGAGAAACTTAGAAGCAGCTGCGTCAGACGGGAGGCTAGGCTACAACTAGCTCCTTCGTCCCGCGCTGAGCTGTAGCATGCGCAATAGTCAAGTGCACATAATCAACCGTTACAACCTTTACTGATGTTTACTGACCTTACTTTCCCTTTTTTCACTGGTCCGCATTCAACCAGTCAGCTTCAACACCTATTCACATACGTCATAGCGTCGCTGTCCAATGAAAAACATGTATCTCCATTTTTGTTGATTTTTACTTTTATGCCTCATTGGATCACATGACCTGCTGTTTACACTGTGTGGAAATTTCATGAACACTGGACCAACAGAAACGGCCCAAAACTGCTTAGGAGGACGTCTGGTTCCATTGACTTCCATTCAAATTAAATGAGGTTTTTGGCCTCTCCTGTAAAGTTGCCATTTTGGAGATCCTGTTTTCCTTTCCCTCCAGCGACGATATGCAAGAGCCACTTGACCCGTTTGTTAATGTGTTATAACTGCTTATTAATGCTTTGTTAATGAATAAACCCTTAATAAACTAATTTGAATTAATTGATAAACGTACTATCAGGGTAGCCTTGTTCTTAAGTGGTAACAGACTCACTGTTGGACCAGCAACAGGTCACTATTGTCCTCCTCATGTTAGGGTTGTAACTGCTTAATAATCATATCTAAGGGGTTTATTATCTAATTAATAAACATTAATGAACGAATTGTAAACCATTCATAAACTCCGTAATAGGAGTGCTTACTGTTGGACTAACAACAAGCCAAAGCTGCTGTTTTTATTTTTGTGTTCTAACTGCTTATTAATAAGAATTATAAAGGTGTTTTTTTTTAATTAATAACCATTTATGATTATTATTTATATCATCACTCTAAAGGCCTCAATGTAAAGTGGTACCATTCTTTGATATTATCAAAGTTCAGATTTCGATCTTTACTGACCTTACCTTGACCTTTGTATATTGTTTGTGTTTTTATTTATCATATGGAAGATGTAACTAATAAGCATTAATAAACTAATTATAAACATTCATAGACTTTTCATAAGGGTAGCCTTATTGTAAAGTGTTAGTGCTCAGTTATACCGTATAGATTTAACTGAGCGTTCTTTAATTTATTTATATATTCCTACAAATTCGGATTAGTTGTAGAGTAGTGCTGTCATAAAGAATAATTCCCTGTCACGTTCGCTCTTATATCTATATCTCACTAGGGCTACAAATGAGAAATAACTGACTTGATCATCCATCCACTGTACCACATGTTTATTGCATGCATTGTGAATGTGTAACTGCACAGTTATAATAAAACTACTGCCTGCCATTTTTTTATGAAGTGTCTCAAATAACCATATGGTCACACAATAACAATGCATGCGCAAATGGTGGAACTAGTGCTGCTGTATCCCTTGTTACAGATGCATTCCAGAACTATAGCTTATGCACTTACACATATACCTCAACTCCAGTCTTTACAGCATATATACCAGCAAACATTGCCTCATGTAGGTAAGACTGTCTAAAGGGTGAACTGAGGACCTTCCTGATTATAACAGCAGGTGTTATATTTGGATTATGACATCCACATATGTTTGGGTTATTACCTACATTTATATACACTTCAAGATCCACATGTGTAATTAATTGAATAAATGTGAATTTAAGGCGTTACATGAGCTATTCTGCTGTAACAGTAACTACATCAGCAGTAGGTACATTGATTTACATGTATTGTTAATGTGTAACTACACAGATGTAAAAACATTATACGTCTGTAATAACCGTATATTATTATTATTATTATTATTAGTAGTAGTAGTAGTAGTAGTAGTAATAGTAGTATAACTGTACATTATTATTATTATTATTATAACTATAACTATAACTTATTAGTATAACTGTACATTATTATTATTATTATTATTATTATTATTACTACTACTACAACTGTGCTTATTAAATATTATTATTATTATTATTATTATTAGTAGTAGTAGTAATAGTAGTATAACTGTACATTACTATTATTATTATTATTATTACAACTGTGCTAATTAAATATTATTATTATTATTATTATTATTATTATTATTATTATTATTAGCAGTAGTAGTAGTAGTAATAGTAGTATAACTGTACATTATTATTATTATTATTATCATTATTATTATTAAAACTGTGCTAATTAAATATTATTATTATTATTATTAGCAGTAGTAGTAGTAGTAATAGTAGTATAACTGTACATTATTATTATTATTATTATTATTATTATTATTAAAACTGTGCTAATTAAATATTATTATTATTATTATTATTATTATTATTATTATTATTATTATTATTATTAGCAGTAGTAGTAGTAGTAATAGTAATATAACTGTACATTATTATTATTATCATTATTATTATTAAAACCGTGCTATTTAAATATTATTATTATTATTGGTAGTAGTAGTAGTATGAGTAGTAATAGTAGTATAACTGTACATTATTATTATCATTATTATTATTAAAACTGTGCTAATTAAATAATATTATTATTATGATTATTACTACATTATAAAAACTCTGCAGCAAAAATGTAACTACTGGTAATGTACTATTTGTTACAGATTATTTTTTTACTCCACTGTCACTATTACTTGTAACACAGCTGTTCCACTGGGATTACAACATCAGTAGTTACATTATTAAATGTATTGTTACTATGTAACTACACAGTTCCCAGTTTACATTGTGCCTAACCACTGTATAGTTACACATAACAGCGCATGCAACAACACTGAAACTATAGGTGATGTATTATTTGTTCCAGAGGGATTACAGTATAGTACTACTGTAACCGTGACTACAGCAGCAGTAGATACATCCTTTTACTTATTGTTAATGTGTAACTACACAGTTATTAAAGACCTCTGAAATAAAGTGGGACCAAAACAGTTTATATAAAGTGAGACCTACAAATAGACATCACTATGGACTACCAGCAGAGCAGCAGAACCAATGACAGGACTGGTAATGTCAAGCTACACCCTTAATAGTGACAGCTCAAATAAAGTGAGGTACTGGTACATGACTAACTAGAAGAGTAGTCCAGCATCACCTGAGCATTCCTTAGCAAATTCTTTACATAATCACATGATCAAACATCGGTTTAAATATCAGGCAAGCCTAAAGGTCCACCCGACGACTGTCTTTAGCAGATATCCGCTAATACTGCTGTTTGATCATCAGATCAAAGTGACAATACAGCTCAACGCATATGAACCGCCACCAACCTTAGGCAGCGCAGCCTTGACAGTTCTCAGGTGCTCTTGTGTAAATTTGCACGGAATGAGAAATAAATGGTTTGGAATGGGTACCACGCTCCTGCTGTTGGTCCAGATTGCATTCCACACAACAACAAGGACACCGCTCTTGACCAAAAGTAATTACTTACTCCCTGCAAGCTACGGGTGGAACTGAAATGGATTTGTGTGGGAGTGGACACTATGCTGAGGGATACAAGAGGCTTCTATTGTTGTTTATACAGCGATGCTAAAAACAAAATAAAGAACCAGAAGTGATTACACTAATAGCAGATGACTTGGCATCGTCAGGCATCTGAATCATCCCGGCTTAAGGCTAACCTTTCTTGTTTTGTTGACTTGAGAAATGAGCACGAATCAAGCGACGGAGAGCGGCTCTTCCCACCGCCGGTTCAGAGGTATAATTAGGATGCTTTGGAGCCAAATTGACCAGTGCAGGCCTACTCGGTGCCCCAGCCATGATGAAATCAGATTTCGGTATGAGTATCCTGCATGAAGAACGGCTATTTAAAAAGTGCTGATAACAATGACTCAAAGACGACATCGGCAAAAAGGCTTAGCGTGGTCCACTTGCTTGCGCTGCATACTGTCTACACTGTAAATAAATGTGCTTAGTTGGCTCAACCTAAAATATGACTGCTTGTGATAGGCCATTAAGCCAAATTTTATTCCACCTAAGACAGAGTTTAGTATGAGAGACTGTTTCAATCAAAGTTCAATTGAAGTTCAATCAGAGTTCAATTGTTATTCAATTGAAATAAATTAAAATTGAGTTGGGTAATACTCGTGTAGTTCCTTTTCTTGCTAGCACAGAAGGATGGAGTCAGGAGACTGAAGGCTGGAGATGTTGGAGTAGTTCATTTCAAGGCCATCGCAGTTCACTCACATCTCTCGTCCCAAGCCAGGCCAGTCCAGTACTGTCTGAACTCAGTCCAACTCAGTCCTGCGCAGTCCTGCTATCCTATGCAGTCCTACTCAGTCTAAAGACAGAACCGTGTCACCACACCCTAAATGTAAGAAGAATGGGTCTGGTTCGACCAGATGGGTCAGCTTATCTCCAAATTGCTTTTGACTTATAACCTCTACAGCCTTGATGGCAACATTCGCCCAGGGCTCTGCATACAATTAAGGTTCTGTTCTAGGAATGCAGTTGTTGCCACATGGAAAACTTTATACAGGGGTTGGACAATGAAACTGAAACACCTGGTTTTAGACCACAATCATTTATTAGTATGGTGTAGGGCCTCCTTTTGCGGCCAATACAGAGTCAGTTGGTCTTGGGAATGACATATACTGCGTCCTGCACAGTGGTCAGAGGGAGTTTAAGCCATTCTTCTTGCAGGATAGTGGCCAGGTCACTACGTGATGCTGGTGGAGGTTCGTCCTTCTTGGTGGTATGCTGACGTTACGCTGGATACCGTGGCTCCTGATACATCACAAAGACTTGCTGTCTTGATCACAGATGCGCCAGCAAGACGTGCACCAACAATCTGTCCTCTTTTGAACTCTGGTATGTCACCCATAATGTTGTGTGCATTGCAGTATTTTGAGCAGAACTGTGCTCTTACCTGCTAACTGAACCTTCACACTCTGCTCTTACTGGAGCAATGTGCAGTTAATGAAGATTGGCCACCAGGCTGGTCCAATTTAGCCGTGAGACCTCCCACACTAAAATGACAGGTGGTTCAGTTTCATTGTCCAACCCCTGTACACCAATGAAGTCATCAGTATAGGTTGAACTAGTGACACTGTAAGTAGTTGCATCCTCAGAACCCCAGAAAATGAAGGAAACAAGTACTGTACAGGAAGTCAGTCAAGTGAAACCAGTTCCAACATGGAGAGCAATCAGACAAACCAAGATGATCAAAGGTTCCAATATGAAAAATATATTTTTGGGCTTGTTGGAATTGTTGAAGTTGAGTTTTGCTGAGGTTATTTGGTTTTTCCGGCGAATGCTAGGGAAAGCATGCTGTTCCTCTCAGAAAACCATCAGAGATTATATCGTATTGGGACCCCTGATATCCTTGGTCCCCCCGGTAGCCAATTTCAGGTATGGCATGGTTGCACTTTTGGCCGTGGAAAGGACCTGACTGGGCCAAACTGGCCTGCTTGGTGGACAAAGACCTTACTGTCAATGCCAGCATCCTTCCTTTTGTGCATGCACAGCAAGAACCTCAAATAATATACTTATGAATACTGGTCTGAATTTGTTTTGTGAGAGGAGTCAACCTTAAACCTGAGAAAATCTGATATATAGCCATATATGTCTGTATATCGTCACTGTCCAAAGAAAAACAGGTATCTCCAAAATGTCAACTTTACAGGAGAGGCCAAAAACCTCATTTAATTTGAATGGAAGTCAATGGAACCAGACGTCTTTCCAAGCAGTTTTGGGCCGTTTCTGTTGGTCCATTCTTCAGGAAATTTCCTCACAGTGTAAACAGCAGCTCTTGTGATCAAATGAGGCCTAAAAGTAAAAATCAACAAAAATGAAGATACATGTTTTTCTTTGGACAGCGACGATATTTTATACGTCCTATGTGAATTTCATATATATTCACACCCACAGTCACATGAAAAAGCAACAACAATGTAAAATGTAGTTGTATGAATAGAAAACATATATATACGTAATATATTGTTGTATTTAAAATATAAACAATAGTTGTATATTACAAATATGAACAAATTTGGAATTTGACACACTGAATATTAGATATAACTTAAACTCAAAACAGCGACAGCGACAAAATAAGAGTGAACTTTATATTATAAAGGTTTATGAACTATTTAAGTTATACCATTTTGAAACACTCCACACAATAAGCAGGTGGACTGGTAACAGGTGAAGGTAACATGATGGGGTATATCATGGGAGCATTCCCTAAAGGTTTAGTCCTTGCTTCCCATTTGGTACTTGATTGTCAACAGTACACAATGAACATTTCTCAATTTCTAAGCTTACAAAAATTCGAAAATGACAAAAAACCTAATTACATTTCTATCTACCATTCAAAGGTCAAAGGTTAAATGGAATCCTGATAATACCCAGTCAATATAGGGCAAGACTGGAAACGGCCATTGAAGGCACATGCCCTTTGAGCTCTTAGACGGCATTGTGTGAGAATCTGTCATGCTACTGAATTAAATTTAGCCACATAGGCTATTGGGAAAACTGGATATTGACTTTTCTGTGGCAATGATGAAAGGTGCCAAAGCCAACATCTTTTACGGTGGGGGGGCATCAGTTCCCACTGCATGGATGACTTGTGTATGTGTGAAGGTACTATTGAGGCACAGGCATGTATGTTGAATGCGGTCCTGATCTGTCTCCTATTGAGAAAGTATGGCACGTCGGAGGGATAGATGATGAGCACAGGCTGTTGAGCAGCTGAAGTGTTGTATCAATCTAGAATGAGCAAAAAATAAAATCACTGGTAAAACGGCAAAGCATAGGTGATGCAACCCAGAGGTAAACATGCCTCTGTCCCGATTTTAATAAGCGCACGGCAGGTATCGAATTCTGAGTCTGTTTATAGGTCTATCTATAAAACGCAATAAGGGTCAGTGTTCACCGGCCCTGGAAATCTTCCTTCTATCTTTCTTGTAACTGGGTATATCCTACATCGGTGATGAAATGAAATACCTGAACTACAACCACAGTAGCAGGCATTGTCAATCACACTGCTGTAATGCGTCTATCCCCGCCATCACGTTAGCTACTGTGCAAAGTTTGAGGTCGAGGTGGAACTTCTACAAAAAAAAGGCCAGTAGTTACTGCAACACTCAGAAACTCAGGAGATAAAAGATCAAGGCCAACCCCCGACACGCCTAAGATTTACAATGCCGCTAAAGGGCAGGGATATTACCTCCGCACGGGCCGCCTCCAGATTTCAGCTATCGGCCTCGCTTGGAAAGGTGTGCAGCAATGCAGATTGAGCCATTGGCACTGACCTGCAAAAGGCCAGTTAATGGGCCGGCCTGGCAGCTGGAATACTGGCGCGGTTGACCTTGCCATCTGTTTTCCGGTACCTCGTCACCAACCTCAACGCCCATCACCCGCACGGACAGGATGAAATACAATGCCCATTACAGAGAATGCTGCTAATAATGCCTTATCAATTAGCCCTATCGCTATTGATCGATGCCCCGCAGCTGGCAGGAGCCCATTATAACTCATTTAGGAATAGACCGCGCGCTTTCTCCTTCTCCGGTTTCCTCCTGTTCATTAGCCGACGGCGTATAGACGTCTCGTCTCCTCCTTAAACGCCAGGCTTGATCCTTCTCTGATGGCCCATTAAAGATCATGTTTAAATCATTGCTGGATGTGATATTTGCATTTCAGAAAGACCTACGCGCTCCCAGATGTCTGATAATGCCTGAGTGTTTCATATCCCCGGCTAGGTGTAGAATTTCATTTAACTCGTAGGTTAAAGCCAACCCTGTAGGATGCCAGACCGCATAAATAAACAGTTGCTCTGGTGCAACCATGTCAATAAAGCAATTTAAAACCAAAGCGTCTGGATAGATCCTTCGAAATTTGACTCAGATTGAGTTGTTTTGTGCCCGGGCAGTGGACATGAAAGCAATGAAAAGAGCTGTCTGAGAACCGAAATCTTGTTTCCAATTAGGCCACTCTTACTTAGGCTTTATTATGCCGGCAATTACATTCAATACAAATTATTCCTCAGAAATATATTTCGACTTCGGGCTCAGCAAAGCCATGCGGATGAAACGCCGGCAGAAAAGAGAGAGCTTGGCCTGTAATGTAGGTCACTTTCTCTTCTCCTGCTTTACCTCAGACGTACGGCTTCACCGTGTACCTTATGTCAGATATAAGCCAGGGAGACCGTCAACCTGAGAAATTCCACTCTAATTAATTCAAGTACCAGCCTTAGTGTTCATCATAGCCCCCAACTGGGGCCTGAGGAGCTGCTGACAAGCAGAGGAGGCTTGAATGTGTAGGCCTCTAACCTTTTCCTACATCACTGTACCAATAACGGCGAGCATCTGTCATTCATTTCTGGTTTTAATGCATCATTTAATACTTTCATCCTCAAAAGAAAAGAAGAGCTGAATGAAAATTGGTGGGTAGGTTCATTAGCATCATTAGCATGAGACATGCTAATGGTTCAAGTAAGCAAGGACAGGCCCTTATCGCTGTACCATGATTGAGGACGTTCGGCGAGCAGTGGTGCCCTCCATGAGCCATCCTGTTAGTGCCAGCACCATTGGCAGACGGCTGCATGATGCAAGACTAGATGTTCGCAGACCCTTACACGAACCATGCAATGGTGTCATGCCAGACTATCACGTTGTCACTCCACCTACACCCCTACCGCACCATCTGCACGAACTGTGTGAGGATATATAAGCAGCATGGGATGGATTATCACAGGACACCATTAGGAACCTCTACAGCTCCATACCGAGACGTCGTTGGGTTAGCCATACAAGAGACAGACTTCTGTAGGTGTAGCTCAATGAATATTGATCATATCAGTCTAAATGTATCATCAGTTATTGATCCTGGTCACCTTTATCTCCCTTCCCAACCGCACAGCAAGCCCACACTTCCTTCTTTCGATGATCAGTGCACATTAAATCATCCGGGAATGAATTATATTATTAGAAAGCTTGAAATCTTGCAAGGCATCGGTTCTTGCAAACCGTTTTATGATCCACTGTTCACTGTTACAGTCGTCTAATTTGCAACATAAGCACGAACTGAGTAAATACTAGCAACTCTGTAAGGTAAGGCCTGGCCTGTGGGCCAACTGGGCCTCTGAGGTGAAGAAGCCTGAAAGAATAGGCATTGATCAGTTTAGAGAAAAATCTGTGGTGAATATCAAGAAAAGCATTCTAAAGCGTCATTGGTAAACTAGGCCTGTTCTTTTCACTGTTGCTAAAGAAGTGCTTAGATCATGCGGTTAGTAGATGGCAGCGAAATGCCTGTTACAGGTCTTGGAATGGAGCTTGATGGGAAATTGGATTGAATCGTTTGGAAATTCCCATTCCCAGTGGTGGTTGAATAGCGGCAACAATGGTGGAATAAAGAGGATTTAGTATTCTTCTTAACATGGCCTCCAAACAATCCAGGCCTACAGTCATGTGACTTTCCATATACACCAAATAAACTCTTGTGCAATACCAACATGAAATTATCCAGCATCTCAAATAACTACAAATCTAAGACACTGATTCCTGTAATCCATTTTATGATCCGCGATTCAGAGTTACCATCATCTAATTGATCTAAATCATCAAATGGCTTGATCTGACATAAGCACCAAACAAACGCAGCTCTAAGATAAGGCTTAACCTGTGGCTCAGCTGCGTTTCCGAGGTAAAGTAGGTTTGATAACCCAGGAATATGCGTCTTGTTTCTACAGTTGCAAAAAATTGTACTCACATCATTACCAGTTGGTACACAGCAGTAAGATACTGTATATCTTCCACTGAATGGAACCGTACATAGCGGTGGAGTTAAGAGGATGCTGAACCTGTCTGAAACATGGGCTCTAAACAATCCAACATATCGTCGCTGTCCAAAGAAAAACAAGTATCTCCAAAATGGCAACTTTACAGGAGAGGCCAAAAACCTCATTTAACCTTAATGTAAGTCAATGGAACCAGACATCTTTCCAAACAGTTTTGGGCCATTTCTGTTGGTCCATTCATCATGAGATTCTCACTCTGTGTAAACAGCTGCTGATGTCTTCAAATGATGGATAAAAGTAGAAATGGAGATACAGGGGGTGGACAATGAAACTGAAACACCTGTCGTTTTAGTGTGGGAGGTCTCATGGCTAAACTGGACCAGCCTGGTGGCCAATCTTCATTAACTGCACATTGCACCAGTAAGAGCAGAGTGTGAAGGTTCAGTTAGCAGGTAAGAGCACAGTTCTGCTCAAAATACTGCAATGCACACAGCATTATGGGTGACATACCAGAGTTCAAAAGAGGACAAACTGTTGGTGCACGTCTTGCTGGCGCATCTGTGACCAAGACAGAAGGTCTTTGTGATGTATCAAGAGCCACGGTATCCAGGGTAATGTCAGCATACCACCAAGAAGGACGAACCTCCACCAGCATCACGTAGTGACCTGGCCACTATCCTGCAAGAAGAATGGCTTGAAATCCCTCTGACCACTGTGCAGGACGCAGTATATGTCATTCCCAAGACCAACT
The DNA here is from genome assembly GCA_024036415.1 of Prochilodus magdalenae. NCBI lineage: Eukaryota > Metazoa > Chordata > Actinopteri > Characiformes > Prochilodontidae > Prochilodus > Prochilodus magdalenae. The sequence goes on from JAMWET010002871.1 coordinate 568,303, forward strand.
GACGCTGTATTGGCCGCAAAAGGAGGCCCTACACCATACTAATAAATGACTGTGGTCTAAAACCAGGTGTTTCAGTTTCATTGTCCAACCCCTGTACATGTTTTTCATTAGACAGTGACGATATCAACCAACTCTCCATCAACCACAAAAAAGATCATGCCAAGTAGAGAAATTCTACCAACAAAAGACACTACCAAAAGTTCGGAGACACAAAATGTGTGTCGTGTGTTCACCAAATGGATGTTATGTTTGATCTTAAAGACACTACAGTAATGAGAGTCTGAACCAGTCCGTATCCTGATACACCACATCTACTCCTGATGTACACAGTATGATACTCCTCCATATCTCCACCTCTAATATATATTTAGTGGTGTAAAAACTTTGATCTTTTTCTGCACAGTGTAAAAGCTCTAGTCCTCCTTTCAGGTTAGTGAATATTCATGATGGACCGACCAATAGAATCGCTCCAAACCTGCTTAGTAATAAACCTTGTTCTATCAGCTCCACTGCAGGGTAAGAAAGCTGGTACATCCTCCTGTAAAGGTCCACTCTGGAGGTGTTTAAGGTGGACTGTATAATTCCATGAGGGCTATTTTAGTCTAGACTTTTGACTTTTAGTGTATATGACTGTGTAATTACTTGCAATAATTACGGTATATTATCATAATAATTACGCTCAATTAATAGATAGAACATAATGCTATACCATATGCTGAGAAAAGGCAGAGCAACCAGGAGATGGACTATATTGTACCTTAGGGGCACTGCGGCCTTTCAGAGAACTTCTATACGATGCAGCAGTTGTGGGATTCTGAGGTTGAGGAACTCCCATGACACGGATCAACATCTGCTGATGCCTGTCAGCCTTTGAGGTTGCTGGGAGGAGGATAAAACCAGGTCAGACTGAAGGTGAGAGCAACTGAGCAAAGTCATTACGTACTACAATGTTTCACTCTGCCCTAGAGGCAGTGCTGCCTTCAGGTCACTTGCTAGAGAGTCAGGTTGTGATGGGTACTGGCCCGACTCCAGGTGCTCTTGCATTACACAGTTGAGGTGACCCAGATCAACATCTGCTGATGGCTGTCAGCCAGTACATCGTCTTTAGCAGAGAGTCTTCCATGGTAGAAACCTATGGGCAGAAGCCACCACACCCTGCCTTGAGGGCACTTGCCTGGGCATTCAGTCGCAGCATGATGGCTGGTGGGACTGAGTTCAGCATTGACTGAACAACAGCTTGGCAAACAGTGAATCTAAATGACATATTATTTCTTCCTGCCTCAAAGTAGCGGTTGCACAACTTTAGATAAAAGTAGACTCATAGCCAACGACGTCATGAATAAAACCACTGGAGAAGGGAAGGCTTTTTGACTTTTTTGACCAATTCCTGAATTCCACTGCTAGCACTCAGGGAATCAGAGACATGGACCCTGGAATCACTAGGCCTATTGTTGTGAGAGTCATAATCACATGGCCAGTGACTTCTCTATGCAGTCACGTAGCTAGACAAGCCTTACAATAAATATGTCTTGGCTAAGAATTAAGATATGCTTGTACAAACGGGATGCTAACACCATAAACTGCCGGAGACCAACTCAAACAGGCTTGCCTATGTGGCTTCTCAGATTGTAGGACATATTGATTGAAGGAATCGAACAACTGGAATAAAGCTTGGTGGGTAGATTTGACATTGTGAGACATATGGATGATTCAAGTTTCACACTCGGCCGGGCAGGCAATGTAAACAAGGACGACCTTAACGCTGTACCTGACTGGCCCAACAGCCATGGTGGCGGACATTTGATGAGCAGTGATGCCCTCCAAGAGTCATCTTGCTCTATGATGCATAGACCAAAATATACGACCTAAAATCAGTCAAAGAAATAAAGAAAGAAGGAAAGGAAGACAGAAAGTTTTTACAGAACTCAGGGAAGCCAAGAGCAACGCTAGCAAGGGAAAACTCCCCCTGAGCAAGAAGAAGGAACCTTAAGAGGAACCAAGACACAAGATGCGAATCAAGGGTGACAGTGGCAAGGAAAAACGCCCTTAGAGCAGAAGGAAGGAACCTTCAAATAAACCAAGACTCATCAATAGGTCCTACAGTCTGAGAGACCACATAGCCAAGTCTGTTTGAGTTGGTCTGAGGGAAGTGATGATGTTAGTGTGCAGATTGCATTTTACAAGCTTGCCGTTCTGTTTTGATGTTATGTTTTTCATCCTCCTCTGGTCCATACCAGATAGCAAGAAAACCACAACAATAAAGTAAAATTAAGGACTGAAAGTAAAGGATTGAAAGTAAAGATTTGAAAGTAAAGGGTTGAAAGTGAAGATTTGAAAGTAAAGGTTTGAAAGTAAAGGATTGAAAGTGAAGGATTGAAAGTGAAGGCTTGAAAGTAAAGGATTGAAAGTAAAGGATTGAAAGTGAAGGCTTGAAAGTAAAGGATTGAAAGTAAAGGATTGAAAGTAAAGGATTGAAAGTAAAGGGTTGAAAGTGAAGGATTGAAAGTAAAGGATTGAAAGTAAAGGATTGAAAGTGAAGGATTGAAAGTAAAGGATTGAAAGTAAAGGATTGAAAGTAAAGGATTGAAAGTAAAGGGTTGAAAGTGAAGGCTTGAAAGTAAAGGATTGAAAGTAAAGGATTGAAAGTAAAGGGTTGAAAGTGAAGGATTGAAAGTAAAGGATTGAAAGTAAAGGATTGAAAGTAAAGGATTGAAAGTAAAGGATTGAAAGTGAAGGCTTGAAAGTAAAGGATTGAAAGTGAAGGATTGAAAGTGAAGGACTGAAAGTAAAGGATGGAAAGTGAAGGATTGAAAGTAAAGGATTGAAAGTAAAGGATTGAAAGTGAAGGCTTGAAAGTAAAGGATTGAAAGTAAAGGATTGAAAGTAAAGGATTGAAAGTGAAGGATTGAAAGTAAAGGATTGAAAGTAAAGGATTGAAAGTAAAGGGTTGAAAGTGAAGGATTGAAAGTAAAGGATTGAAAGTAAAGGATTGAAAGTGAAGGATTGAAAGTAAAGGATTGAAAGTAAAGGATTGAAAGTAAAGGATTGAAAGTAAAGGATTGAAAGTGAGTCTATAAACTCTCTACACACGGCTCTGCTCAAGCCGTAATAACCGATTGTGGCATGTAAGACCGTAAAGACTAAATGATGCATTGATCATGTGACCCATGTTACTAAGCCTTGGCTATGTTGTAGGGATGCAGTCCTACTGTACGTCACTAAGACAAATCAACAGCTAGAACTGAAGAATGGGTTGAGCTGAAGCCAAGTCAGAATTTCAGACTGAATGTTCTAACCCAGTAACCCCACTAGTGTTATCTTACGCTGCTATCTATTGACCCGCTGAGGCAAATCACACAGGTGGGACCTTATTTGTGAAACGGCTCATTAGCTGTCATGAGGGGTTTTCCCACTGGGTTGATTTTTACAGATTACACACTGAAACCTTCATATACAGGTCTGGTTTCTGGACTATGCATCTATCTATCTATCTATCTATCTATCTATCTATCTATCTATCTATCTATCTATCTATCTATCTCTCTCTCTCTCTCTCTCTCTCTCTCTCTCTCTCTCTCTCTCTCTCTATATATATATATATATATATATATATATATATATATATATATATATATATATTACATATATATACACACACACACACATTTAAGCCAGAATACTAAATATTACTTGATTACAAATACAGCCAGGGCTTTTTTAGTGAATCTGTGTTTTATGCCCAGAAATGTACTATTTCAAATTCAAATAACTCAATTATAACTCCATTATACAACTTCCTTATTATTTTGCAGTTTGAAAAACGGAAATGATATAAATAACACAGAACTGTAAAACCACTTAAGTGTTCAGTATTGCCTATTTTCCCAGTCATATTATCTAATAGAGTCCCTACCAATGATATTGTCTTTGATCAAGTCCTTCTACAACAGTATGGACAAATTAGGCCTATAGTCTGGAGACGTTCCTTTTCCATATCAAATGTACCATCTACTGGTAAGGCGTGCAGGTGTGCTTTTCAGAAGTAATGATCGCCCATCTCTCGTCTTCCGAGGGAAAGGTCCGTTCGTGTAAATGAAAGTTTTTCTGCTAACCTTTTCTTTTCCATTCAAACGTCTGCCACTTTACACAACCCAGAAGATGAAAAAGGCCAGTTCGGAGAGTCCCCCTGCCTACTTCTTCACACTTCACTCCACAAGCGTCGGAACGAGAGGGATAAGGCCGGATCCAGCAGGTGAGACCATCACCTCGCCGTCGGAAAGCAGCGGTCACATTTAATCAAAGAGATTAGAGTCTAGGTGGACTTAATTACACTGTTCAGAGCGAGTGGACAGGACAGCAATAGCTCTCACCAATTTCAGAGAATTGCCTATAATTCACTCTCCCTCAGGCTGTTCGTGCACGCTCTTCACGCGCTCCTCCCGAGCCTGCCTGGCGTTCTAATGTAAGAACCCGTAATTAAGACAGCGTGGCAGGCCACCGCAAATGTCTTGTTCGTGACTGAATTCCTCCAGAACGCATGACTGCGGGTTTGCTTTGCTATATCCGGCGCATCAATTAAAAGCGATTGTGCTAATCATCTCCGTTCGCTCCCAGCCTCGGCCGCTGCCCAGGAGCTTTCGGGCGAGAGGAGCGAAAACAAGCCAGGCTCCGGCACGCGCCCAGAGCCGGCGTGATTCGCTCGTTTAAGAAATTAAATGAAAGTAAAGAAATCTGTTCGGCTGGAAGTTAGCTAATTTACTTAATACATGCGCCGCACTTTCGTTTCCGAGCGTGGAGGAGGAGGGGTGGGGGCGTACGGAGGAAACTCATGCCCGAAAACCTGAACAAATGAATTCAAATTAAGCGGTTGAGGAAGCGAAATGTGGAATGTCTAATTAGCAGATAAGATCTTGGACAACATTCGATTAGAAACAGCGTTTAATATTCATTACTCTGTTTGTGAGGGATACACTCTGCCAAACGTCTCTCTCCAAAGGGGCTCTTCTTGTTTTTCTTCCCCCCCGTCCCCCCCAACCCCTTATTCCCTGGCAATTAGACTCCGCACTGAACACGGAGACGCTCTCAGGTATGACACATCACGGAAGATCTCAGAGAAAAGGAAAACTGGAAAACCATTGATAACGTTTCAAAGACGCTGAAAGGGAACACATGCGGCGTGCTGAGACGGGCGAGGTGGGTGTCTGCAAGTCTTGGCGGAAGGGGTCGGAATAAAGACGAGGGACGTGGAGGAATTCCACCCGCGATGGAGGCCTGAGCCGGGCCTAATTCGTGCGAACGCGCTGTCAGGATCGATTTCTCTCCGAGCAGATGCGTCTTCATCATCTCCTCGTCTCAAGATCATCTGCCCGAGAGAGGGCCTGCCTTGCGCAAACAGTAGCCCCCTGGACACCCTCCGACTGCCCACGGAGGTACGATTGAGAAGTCATTGCGGGCGGGTCATGAGAACTGATAGACTCCCTGGCAGGAATCAATATCGGACATTGATATGCTGCGAGGAAGGGCGAAGCGCTCTCTGTCATTCCTCGGGCCGATGAAAGCGTTCCAGATGAAGGAGGAGGCTCACAACAAACAGAGGAATCTCGAATGCACGTCAATAAGCTCGCAAAACAGCATGTTTTATGCAAAACGGAATCCAGGGAGATCACAGTGCCCGAGGCTTTCAGCTCTCGCTCTCCGTGAAATCGCACTGCCAGGAGCGCAGACCTGAAGCTTCCAACCAGTCGGGCCGATTAAGACCGCACTTGTTAGCCAGAAGTCCCAGGATGCTCAACTTGATCCCGGCAGGTGCCTCTGACTCCGTACTCCCGATCCTGTTAATTAGGTTCACATGTGTGATGGTAAGGTGAAGACGTACACCATCTGCAGGCTGCAATCAAATCCTTTACATTTACAGTTATGGCACTTAGCTGACGCTCTTATCCAGAGCCACTTACAAGGTTGAGCAGATTACAGGTAGGCCAGTGTAGTGTTAGGAGTCTTGCCCAAGGACTCCAGCATAGTCACCCAGACCCGGATTCCAACCCCAGTCTCCCACATGTGGTGGTGGCTCCCTAGCGGGTAGTGGTCCTATCCGCTGAGCTACACCAACCACATCTAGGACTGCAGTTCTGTCTGTGTTTTGGCATTGAAACATTTTGGGATGTTGAATGCAACTGAAGCTGGCTGAAATGTCGTTTTGTGGCCACCCAATTAGAATGAACCCATAATAGCCCACAGTGTCGTATGTGTCACCAGCCTTTTAAAAGTCTGTAAGGTTCGTTATGCAGCTTTATCCTCCACCTGAACACATAGAGTCCCTGAGTGACCTATACCCAACCTCCTGGATGTAGGCACATGACAGTTGGTGAACATATGACCTCATTTAGAAAATGGCGATGTGCTTGGTTAGTGCAGTTAGAGACTATATATATACCCATATTCTATATAACATACACCCATATCTATATTACTTATACACATATTCTATATTACATATACCCATATTCTATATTACACATACCCATATTCTATAGTACATATACCCATATCCTATATTACATATACCCATATTCTATATAACATATACCAATATTCTATTACATATACCCATATTCTATATTACATATACCCATATCCTATATTATACACACCCTTATTCTATATTACACATACCCCTATTCTATATTACATATACCCATATCCTATATTATACACACCCTTATTCTATATTACACATACCCCTATTCTATATAACATATACCCATATCCTATATTACATATACCCATATTCTATATTATACACACCCTTATTCTATATAACATATACCCCTATTCTATATAACATATACCCATATCCTATATTACATATACCCCTATTCTATATTACATATACCCATATCCTATATTACATATACCCATATTCTATATTATACACACCCTTATTCTATATAACATATACCCCTATTCTATATAACATATACCCATATCCTATATTACATATACCCATATTCTATATTATACACACCCTTATTCTATATAACATATACCCCTATTCTATATAACATATACCCATATCCTATATTACATATACCCATATTCTATATTACATATACCCATTCTGACGCCATTTCTAGAACACCATGACGGAATACCAGTTATGAAATTGTTGTTGTTGTGACATAGCCTACCAGTATTATGGCTCTGTAATGCTTACAGAAGATGTCATGTGACCTCTTTGTCACAATAAGACTGATCTATGATTTTATAACTGACCCTTCATTATTTTCTTCTAAGAGGAAACAGCTCTGGGCTCTTATGGGTGAAGATCCATTTGACATTCGTGCTTAACCCACCCATGAAGTGCAACGCCCACATATACACTAGGGGGCAGTGAGCACACTTGCCTAGAGTGGTGGGCAGTCCCGTCTACAGGGCCTAGGGAGCAATTGGAGGTTAGGGTGCCTTGCTCAAGGGCAACATTCCGGAGATGGAACGGCATCAATATCTCCAAAACCTGTGTGGTTGGTTAGTGCAGAGAAAAATTTGTACAGAGAGAAAAAAGAAAAAAAAAACATATATATATATATAGATAGATAGATAGATAGATAGATAGATAGATAGATAACCAAAGTAGCCTAGCAGCTGGTATCTCCCACTCAGTGTGTTCCCCTCCATTAAATCTCAGTACGTGACGGTAGGCATGATGCAATGGGTTGCCACAATGCATATCAACACTGGATAAACTTTCACTAGGCTCATTCAGAATGAGCGAGCACAGTGAGGGTGTGCATCAGTGGTCTGATGTGTCAGTTATGTGCTGATTAAGGCATGCTTTGTTGTGTGTGATGCTAATCGGTGGGCTATAAGCTTCCTTGCCATGTTAGCTACTAGCCTCAGAGCTCCAATACAAAGCACCAGAAGACCCCTTCGGTAAACTGACTGCAGCGGGCGCGTAGGGGAAATTGTGCAAATTCGATTTTTTGTCCGCGCTATCGCTGTAAGAGAGAGAGCTCCTTAGTGAGTCATATGGCACACCCAGGCTGTAGAGAAAGCCCAGCAGAACCATAATAAGGCTCTTAAGCATCATGTCTCCATGAATATGTTTGGTGTGGGAGCCAGAGAGAAGGAGAGGGGTCGCGATCCGACTTAATGCCAAATATTCCCATTAACTTAATTACTACATAACACTGCCGCTGTATTTGTGGAAGGGCGGAATGGAACTGCTTCATTATGGAGCTTTATTTTCTTCCTTTAATAAAATAATGACATCTCCTGCACTCCTTCGCTGCTGAAGATACACTTTATCATGAGGGGAGGCACATAAAGCTTCAGATACACATGCGCTAGTGAATTAAATAGCTGGCTCCTGCTCCATAATAAAACGTAAGAGAAAGAATCATGGACTCCATGCGGACTGACTGCAGCGGGGAAGAGCATCGCACTCTATTCGGTTCGATCAGCCGATTTAACCCAACTGTAAACATGGTATAACCATGCCTGCTCGTCTCAAGTGGTGGCACATTAGCCCACAGGGAAAGAGTTGCTAGTATTAAGACTAGAGCTGTGTCTGAAACTGTGCCACTATATAGCCCCCTATAGTCCCACCATATATCCCAATCTGCTACTGTGTACCTCACACTGTCAATACTGCTCCTCCTACTAGTTATGTTCAGACTTACTGGTGTTAACTGGTAATACCACATCCGTGTGGTTTCTTTAACATTGTAGGGGGATTCCCAGTGACGTGTTTGCATAATGCATGCTGGGTACCGCAGTGACACTGTATTGTATCTTCACTCACCCAACCAAATCATTGAACTCAAGCTCCAACTCTCAGGAGTTCAGTGAATTGTGCAATCACTAATAGATAGATAGATAGATAGATAGATAGATAGATAGATAGATGGATAGATGGATAGAAAGATGGATAGATGGATAGATAGATAGATAGATAGATAGATAGATAGATAGATAGATAGATAGATAGATAGATAGATAGATAGATAGATAGATAGATGAATAGGTGGATAGAAAGATGGATAGATAGATGGATAGATGGATAGATGGATAGATAGATAGATAGATAGATAGATAGATAGATAGATAGATAGATAGTAAGATGGATAGATAAATAGATAGATATGTCAGTTATGTGCTGATTAAGGCATGCTTTGTTGTGTGTGATGCTAATCGGTGGGCTATAAGCTTCCTGCCATGTTAGCTGTTAGCCTCAGAGTTCCAATACAAAGCAACCCATCACCCATCCAAATCATTGAATTCAAGCTCCAATGACTTCCATGGCCACAGGTATATAAAACGAAGCACCTAGGCATGCAGACTTCTCCGATTAGTGAACGAATGGGTCTCTCTCCGGAGTTCAGTGAATACCAGCAAATTCCAGACCTCCAAACTTCATGTGGCCTTCAGACTAGCTCAGGAACATGTTTCTCCATCTGGCAATCCAATGGACGAGCCTGGGTTTGGTGGTTGCCAGGAGAACGGTACTTTTCTGACTGCATTGTGCCAAATGTAAAGTTTGGTGGAGTGGGGCTCGGCCCTTTAGCTCCAGTGATAGGAACTCTTTATGCTTCAGCAGACCAGGAGACTCTGGACAATCTCATGCTCCCAACGTGTGGGGACAGTTTGGGGACGGCCCCTTCCTGTTCCAACATGACTGGACACCAGTGCACAAAGCAAGCTCCATAAAGACACAGATGAGCGAGTTTGGTGTGGAAGAACTGGACTGGCCTGCACCTCAACCTGACTGAACACCTTTGGGATGAATTAGAGGGGAGACTGCGAGCCAGGACCTCACAAATGACCTCACAAATGACCTCACAAATGACCTCACTCTTCTGGAAGAATGGGCGTAAATTCCCATGAACACATTCCTAAACCTTGTGGAGCGCCTTCCCAGTAGAGTTGGAGGTGTTATAGCTGCAAGGGTGGGCCGACGTCATGTTAAACCCTACAGATGAGGGACTGGAACATGGAATGCTAGCTCAGGGCCTGAACATCTTGAAAGAAGATCTGAACTGTGGTGCACACGTAAAAGATTTCCGGGTTAAAAATGCAAGCTGATGCCGTCACATCTCGAAATCATCTCATCTGTGGAACACGGACACTCAAAGGTTCATCCTCTGCGTAGAGGAAGTCAGTCAGGACCTCCCGCACACTAGGCCGTGTTGTCATTAGAAAGCCAAAGTGCCGGCTCTTCCCTCTGGCTGGCCCAGAAAGCGTTCGAGATAATGGGATTTTTTCCGGACCCTTCAGGAAAACAAGTGCAAGCTGCAAAACTTTTGCTTCGAGTTTGGAGATGAGTTTCCATCTCCATCTCCAGGGGAGTGTGTTGCCATTGGCAGCGCTGCTGACAAAACAGCTTGGAAGCTGGAAGGGATCCACGCGGACACTTCGGGAAACGCTACACCAACAGACATCCATTTGCCCTTCATCTACGGGCCAAACATGGGCCCAGACATCCTCCATACTGGGACCAAAAGAACACGGTGCTCATGTCATGGTGCTCTTGCTGAGACCACAGCAGGTAGCAGGCAGCATTTGTGATAATGGAAAATGCATGTACCGCATCTCTATTATTGATGCTTATTATAACAAAAGCATGGCAGGGTTTTACGTCTATCATGTCTCACTCATAGCTCATCGGAGCAGGCATTTAGAAATGATGCTGAATGTACGGATCTTAAATTTTCATATTTCACCATATTGGGGAAGAAAAACTCGAATAAACATGTGGAAAAGTGGGAACGCAGACTTATATTTCCAAACCTATTTCATCTAAAGGGTTTATGGCCTTTTAAAGGTTTGAATATACAGGGGTTGGACAATGAAACTGAAACACCTGTCATTTTAGTGTGGGAGGTCTCATGGCTAAATTGGACCAGCCTGGTGGCCAATCTTCATTAACTGCACATTGCACCAGTAAGAGCAGAGTGTGAAGGTGCAGTTAGCAGGTAAGAGCACAGTTCTGCTCAAAATACTGCAATGCACACAGCATCATGGGTGACATACCAGAGTTCAAAAGAGGACAAACTGTTGGTGCACGTCTTGCTGGCGCATCTGTGACCAAGACAGCAAGTCTTTGTGATGTATCAAGAGCCACGGTATCCAGGGTAATGTCAGCATACCACCAAGAAGGACGAACCTCCACCAGCATCACGTAGTGACCTGGCCACTATCCTGCAAGAAGAATGGCTTAAACTCCCTCTGACCACTGTGCAGGACGCAGTATATGTCATTCCCAAGACCAACTGACACTGTATTGGCCGCAAAAGGAGGCCCTACACCATACTAATAAATGATTGTGGTCTAAAACCAGGTGTTTCAGTTTCAGTTTTGTCCGACCCCTGTATGTATATATATATATAATTTAGAACTAGGGCTGATTTGTTTAGATTGTAAGTAGCCACAGACGTTTGTGTAGTTGGTGTTGATAAATAGTTAAATAGCAAATTTAAATTTGACCCTAAATAAGATCTATAGCTCTAAAAATGGGCAAAATAAGCCCCTTAGGATTGTATTTACTATAGCCTACTTTCCTATATGAATTCTATTGGGCAAATGAAGCATGTATTTATTGTTCACTAATCTGTGGTAAGAGCAACAGTGGCTAGATGTTCCACCTAACGCACTAATAAATCATATCGCCGATGTCCAAAGAAAAACAGGTATCTCCAAAATGGTAACTTTACAGCATTTTACATTTATAGCATTTATCCAGAGCCACTTTCAACCGTGCTTAGTGTTCAGTTGGATAATATTCCAGTTAGTAGGAAGTTTAGAGCCTAAAACTCACCACGAGCTCAGACACTGCCCGAACAGGGGGCCAGTGCTGGTACCTAGAGATGAAACATTACATTTACATTTCCGGCATTTAGCTGACGCTCTTATCCAGAGCGACTTACAAGGTTAATCATATTACAGGTAGGCCAGTGTAGTGTTAGGAGTCTTGCCCAAGGACCCTTATTGGTGTAGCCCAGCATAGTCACCCAGACCGGGATTCTAACCCATGTGGTAGTGGCTCCCTGACGGGTAGTGGTGTTATCCGCTGAGCTACACCAACCCCCAGCAGAGCCCAAAAACCTCATTTATTTGAATGGAAGTCAATGGAACCAGGCGTTTTTCCAAGCAGCTTTGGGCCATTTCTGTTGGTCTGTTCCTCATAAAATTTCCACACAGTGTAAAAAGCAGCCCATGTGATCAAATGAGGCAGAAAAGTAAAAATCAACAAATATGGAGATACAACGTTTTTCTTTGGACAGCGACAATATGTACCATACATGGTCATACCAGACGGGGCTCTAGTTTTGCTGTCTTGCAATGAACTGAATTCTTGCTATATTGGAGGCTTCTACAACTGAAGCTTTCCACTTTGCTGTTGCTTTTGATAGTTTGCTGCTCATTGTTTTCTGGATCTGTTTGTTGTGGACACTGTCCAGTACTGTCCAGCAAAGCTGTGTAAAGTATTCCTTGGAATGTAAAAGCTTATTTAAACTGGGTGGCTACAACTATGGATCCTATTTGAAGGGTTAAACTGGTAACCTGCAGTATCTGTTATTAATTTACTCCATCAGTGCACTAATAATGTGTTATTAGCATGTTATTAATGCACTATTAATTAGTAATTACATTTAAATAGCATATTAAACTAACAACAATGACTCTAGATTTTTAACAACTTAGTGTTTTTTCCTAACTATGTAGTTTATGATATTAGTTTCATAGTCATGGACATGAAAAGTCACAGCATGGGCAAAAACTGATACCCATACCGTTTAGTGGGGTTATTGTTAGAAATGCATTGTAATGTAATTATACTGTACTGCACATTCCGTAGAGAATTCCTAGCTGAACAGCCACACAGCCATCGCAAATGGCCCGCGGTCATTAGAAGCTGGCAGCCCAGTGCTGCATGCTTAACGAGATGACCTCGTAAACATGATGGCTTTATGGTCCGAAGCATGTTCTTTCAACCAGTGTCACCGCGCACTGCCAAAAAGGGCCGTAATGCGCTACCACCAGGCCTCCGCGAACGGAAAGGTGAACAATGAGCAGAAACGCATCCGCATCAACAGCTACAGGTTAAACCTGCGCTTCGGCGAAACAGAAGAAGAGCTGAGCGCTCAGCCCAGTGCCTGACAAACGGCAGGCGCGCAAAGCTAATAGTTTAATCCATACATGTGTTACAGACAGATGACGGCGACTGATGCAGGTTTCTCGATCGCCTCCTCCATCTTAAGCAGAAGAAACACTTTCCCTCGCTCCCCCGGCATGCCATTTGCACGTCAGAGCCTCACAATCAGCTGTCAAGGCCTTGAATTGGAGGTTTTAGGCTTTTCGGATCGCTGCTGAAATACGAGGGGCGCGTGATATGCATGCCCATGCGCCTCTGTTGCCTCAGCGGAGGAATGCCGGCAAACACACACCAACGTCTAAGCGGCTAATGCCGACGTGAGCGAGGCAGACATTGTGAGAGAGACAGAGGGATACAGGGGACGGATGAAGAGGGAGAGTTAGTAATCAGCCCAAAGGCAAAGACTATCATAATGCCATTAGAAAGGCCTTTTCTTTTCCCAGGAAACACTTTGGCTTCTACCGACCGCGGAAAACAACATGGCAGCCGAGCACAGATGAGCAGGGAACCTGTCAATGGATCATAATCAATCACAAGGTACGGCAGGACGACAGGAAACACGGCACGTCCACTCGGGAACAGGTAGAGCTAAACAAATGATCCCACTTCTGCCAACATCGCAGAAACGTGCGGCTGATTAAACCTCCGGGGAAGGAGAATTCTGCCACTTTCAGACGGAAACATGAAAACTGTTGGTCATTTACTGAAATAAGAGACTATTCATGTGTTATTAGCATGTTATTAATGCATTATTAATGCATACATTTGTTATCACTAGTAATGACATTTAAATTGGTTAGTACAATAACAATAATGACTCTCAAGGACTCATAGACTTTCCCCTGAAGTCTTTAGCTTAGTGTTTGTATGTATATATATATATACATATATAACTTCTGATATTACTGGCCAAATCCAGAAATGAATATAGATTCTAGTGACAGCAGAAAACAACATGGCAGCAAAACACAGACGAGACGAGGGAAAGTTGTCAATGGATCATAATCAATCACAAGGTACACGGCACGTCCACTCGGATACAGGTGGAGTTAAACAAATGAACCCACTTCTGGCAACATCGCAGAAACGTGCGGCTGATTAAACCTCCGGGGAAGGAGAATTCTGCTCAGACGTTCAGACGGAAACAAACTGTTGGTCATTTACTGAAATAAGAGACTATTAATGTGTTATTAGCATGTTATTAATGCATTATTAATGCATTCTTTTGCCATCAGTAGTAATTACATTTAAATTGGTTAGTACAATAACAATAATGACCATCAAGGACTCATAGACTTTCCCCTAAGTCTTTAGCTTAGTGTTTGAATGTATGTATAAATAAATAAATAAATAAATACATACATGTATATATATATATATATATATATATATATATATATATATATATATATATATATATAAAATTTCTGATATTACTGGCCAAATCCAGCAATGAATATAGCTTCTAGTGACAGCAGAAAACAACATGGCAGCAAAACACAGACGAGACGAGGGAAAGTTGTCAATGAATCAATCACAAGGTACGGCAGGACAACAGGAAATCACGGCACGTCCAGCCGGGAAACAGGTAGAGCTAAACAAATGATCCCACTTCTGGCAACATCGCAGAAACATGCGGCTGATTAAACCTCCGGGGGAAGGAGAATTCCGCTCAGACGTTCAAAAGAAAAAAAAGAAATTGTTGGTCTTTTACTGAAATAGGGACTATTAGTGTGTTATTAGCATGTTATTAATGCATTATTAATGCATAAATGTATTATTACTAGTAATTACATTTAAATTGGTGAATAAAATAACAATAATGACTCAAAACCTTTAAGGACTATCCCCTCAAGCCTTTAGCTTAGTGTATGTATATATATATATATATATATATATATATATATATATATATATATATATATATATATATACATACACACACACACACACACACACACACACACACACACACACACACATACACACACACATACACACACACACACACACACACACACATACACACACACACACACACACACACACACACACACACACACACTCACACACACACACACACACACACACTCACACTCACACACACTCACACTCACACACACATCGTCATTGTCAATAGAAATAGGTATCTCCAAAATGGCAACTTCACAGGAGAGGCCAAAAACCTCTTTCAATTTGAATGGAAGTCAATGGAACCAGACGTCTTTCCAAGCTGTTTTGGACCATTTCTGTTGGTCCAATTTTTTTGAAAGTTCCACACAGTGTAAACAGCAGCTCATGTGATCAAATCATGCATAAAAGTAAAAATCAACAAAAAATGGAGATACATGTTTTTCTTTGGACAGCGACGATATATAAGTTCTGCTATTAGTTTCACAGTCTGCGATATGAGAAATTACCACATGGACAAATCCAGAAATGATTTAGTTTCCAGTGACAGCAGAAAACAACATGGCAGCAAACCACAGACGAGACGAGGGAAAGTTGTCAATGGATCATAATCAATCACAAGGTACGGCAGGACGACAGGAAACACGGCACGTCCACTCGGGAACAGGCAGAGCTAAACAAATGATCCCACTTCTGGCAACATCGCAGAAACGTGCGGCTGATTAAACCTCCGGGGAAGGAGAATTCTACCACTTTCAGACGGAGAAGGAGGCTACAATCATTCCGTAAGACGGTGAGGGGTGGTGTTCGTCAGAGCAGTGCAATCTTTCATAAGCATTATGATGCGACGAGACTGCTTTGTTCTGGGTGGGAAAGAAAACAGGTTGGGTTTCATATAGGATAAATTGGATACGTCCATCTCCTCTGACGCACTCGTTACTTTAACCTTCCTCATGAGGCTTCAATAAAACTACCGTCAAAGCCAGGCTCGTATCAGCCCAGCCCTCACAATGCCTGATATTCAAATGGCGAGAACAGAAGCCGCTCGGATGCACAACAAGGGCTGCAGCCACTGTGTAAATTGGTTCGGAAGAGTGCCTTAGCTTCCTGCTGCCTCGGCTCTAGTGAAAGGACGCATTTCCTAAGAGCATCCTTCCTTTGTGCGCTTGCTTCCTCTATCTATACAACCCACCCCCATCAGGAAGCTTGGTTTGCTCAATGCTCTGGGTCAGCTACAACATACCCTCAGGCGTACTTCTCTTCACTGGCCTGCGCTAGTGTCAAGAGCTCACATGCAGTGGTCTCATTGGCTGGTCGAGGGGTCATTCACCTTCAGCAATGAATGTTTCCAACTGCAGCTCCAGCCCCTGGCAATACAAATCCCAACCACAGGTCCATCTCTGAATACAGCCCAACTCTGGTTCTGTCCATCTCCAACACCCATATATTCATCCGTGGCTTCTAGTATCTATCCCCAGCTCCAAAAACTAAATAACGTCCTCCATCCTCAACCAGAAGCTGGCTTTGTAGACTCCCAAGCTCAGATGCATGGTTCCCAAACCTGGTCCTGAAGATCTTTCCCTGTTGTAATAGACCTATGCAACTAATCAGCTAGTTAACCAGCTATTAACCAGCTAGTTAAGCTTTTAATGAACCCAAAACATGAAGCTACTAGTTCAGGACCTCCAGTCCTGGGCACCCACTGCCATTCCCTGTCCCACCAAGCTTTTAAGGAACTGGATCAGGTGCATTTGGGGTAGAAGACTACCTGAAATCTTAAATATCCAGTGAGATCCTAGGACTAGTTTTAAAAACCGCTGCCCTAGACAAAAACCTGGCACGCTGGCACAACCTACATCGCAAACCTGAGGGAGCTGTACCTGTAGCAGCGTCAACGGTGCGCTCGATCAAGTGGTCGTCTTGATGGACCCACTCTCCGTTGCACTTGAAGTAAATCTGCGTAGCAGGCGTCGAGCGGCAGGTGAGAGTGACCGGCTTGTTCTTCACAATGTAAACATCATCCGGCTCCACCAGGAAATGAGGCAACAGATCCGAGAAGGCAGCGGGGAGTGGATGCGTCACCGTGGCAGCGTGTTCTCCACCTGCGATGGGAAAAGAGAAGAGAAAGACGAGTGTTGAAAGGGACAGCTGATGCACTTTTGGACAGCAGACCAGCAGAAGACGTAGTGCCCATTGCGGGTAGGTGTAATGAGCAGGGATAATGAGACTACCGAATCTGATACTCCAGAAAGCCCATGGCGGGGTAGATTGGGTTTGACACACAGACGCTCGTGATGAAGGAAACTGTGCCGTCATATTTGACGAGACAGGACAGACTGCTAACCGCAGATGATGAAATAAAGCCGGGGTGCCGGTGAGCCTGGTCGCCAGGGGTTTTTGAGAAAGCGCCTTTATGAAGCGCCGCTGTGTGTGGCACAGGCTTGTGTTTCTTGATGAGTTCGGTGTTTAGGAGTATTTCGATCCCCCTGTCCGCCGCACTCCGTACCGACAAATGAGAGACGCATGCACACACAAAGGAAAAGAGAGAAAGAGAGAGAGAGAGCAAGAGAAAGAGTCCTCCCTTGTTAACAGGCAGAGTAAAAGGCTTGTGAGTAGTATGGCCTTGTCAGGCTTTGCCCGAAGCGGTTCTGAAGCCCATCTCTGCTCTCTCTCCGTTGTTAATCACAGGCTTTTAAGATCAGAGCTGATGGACCGCAGGCCATAAATCCCCCCTCACTCAGTGACCACAGCACTTCAAAAACCACGCTGGCTGGGCCGCGATTCCGCAGCTTTAACTCGGCTCTCATTACGGCCCGGCTGAACAGACACATAACTTGCTAGCGTCTCTGACTGACAGCTGGTGTCACAAACAGCCTGTGTTACGAGCCAAATCACAAGGCTCTTTATCTGATCCGGTCTTGATAGCGTAATGGTGGTTTGATAGCGGTGCGGTATAAAGGGCTACCTTCTATGGGATCCGAAACGACGCTTTCTGGCGACGGCGGGGGGGGGCGGTTGCCGATTACCGAACTGCCCTCCCTGCTTCCGCATGATTCACAAGCGGAGCTCGTGACTCTAAACTCTAAAGTCATTGTTTCAGAGGCGACTGCCGAGACATAACGGCTAGGCGGTGCTTTGACCCCCTGCAATGTGCGAGAGAGTGATTCTTCTGGGCACAGCGGAGACAAACAGCACCCTATCAGTAATTCCGTTGCTTCATTTGTTAGGCGCAGTGTTTTCTCTGCTCCTGGTAATTAAGAACGAATTGCTAATTCATCCCTTTCCACCCACATTGCAGAACAATCAGGCATCCGTGTTTACTTCCTTTTCAATCCGAAGGCCTGCGCGTTCAGCCTGCACCGCTCCACCCGTGTGGCGCTCCACAACAACTAACCTTAAACGGCCCTCAGGAAGCAAACTCCAAATAGCTAACAAAGCCCAAATCCATTTCAAAAGGGAACTATTGATTACGGAGCCTCGTTTTGCCACTCCACATTTACCTGGCTCTGTGTAAAGTGGAAAAATGGATCAACTCTTAAAACTTCTCGAGTGTGGCCGTGACATTTTGACTGCTTTCAAACAGGGGCGGATGTCGCGGGCGAGCGACGGCGTCGAAAAAGCTCATTTAAACCCTCTTGCAACAACACAGCCTGTTTGGATGGCGGAGTTTGAACTAAATCTCCCGCCTCGACCTCAAAACATTTTAGCGCTATGCTAGCCCAATGCTAATCCAATCCGATAATCCGGTATGGCATCCTCCATCAACATGTATAGCCCCCGGGGTAGGCCGAGTGCAATCTCTCCTAATTAAAGAACGGGGCTAGCGCTGACCTTTCCGCTCACCTTATCATTCTAGCGAGCTGCGTCCAGGTCAGTATACGGTTCTAGCCCGTCTTGATAAACAGCCGCGTCTTAAGGCATTAGCCTTTAGGCCTCAGTGTCGAAACACACGTCACATTAATACCTCTCCTCCCGTTCCCTTCCGTCATCCCGCGTGGTGTGCTGAGTTGCTAATTCATCAGATTGAAATGTGGCGAGGAATCCGAGCGGCGGCCATTGAACCCCCGCTAATGTATCGTGTCCGTGTTTAACTCTTAATGAAAACTAAATGTTCTGTGTCCAATGAAAGTCATACATCACTTACTGCTTTCTGTCTCATTTTCCCGTAACCTCCCCCCAAGCCTCTTCCCACCTACACACAAACACACGTTTAGTGCAGTAACGCAAAAAGGAATTCATCGCTAACAGCTCTTTCTGGCATTCCGAGGAAGGCGCTGCATAAATCCATACAAATACATTAACCTGCTCCACCTACACCAGGCAGGAGAAACGCATTACAGGAAGGTTAAGAGAAGTACAATTAAGACATCCACCTCATCTCAAAAACGCCTTTCATTAACCCAAAGCTGAGCTCTCGCTGGATGTGGTCTACTTAATGAGTCCTAATTTGGTGCCATGATGATTGCCATTAGCTCTCCAGGGTGACCTTTGCTATTGCCACTCGATTGGAAACAAGACAGCTCCCTAAACCTACGGGCAGAACCAGAACACATGCCTTGCGGGTGAAGGCATTGGTGCTGCTCTCTCACCGTCTTACAGGGCTTTGCCATTCCTGGTTGCCAGAGGAGAGCCTTGCATCCGCAAACAGGAAACCAGCAAACAGTGAAGGCCCATTTTGCACAGCTTCCACAGCTCTAAACTCCAACGTACTTGAAGTTACAGTAGAGAATAGCTCCCGGGCAGCTAACCCTACTTGGGTTATTCCAATAAGGAATCGGAATTCCAATAAATACGGCATTAATGCTTAATAATTCCTGCATCTTTCTGGAGAAACCAAGTCAGAATTGCTCAAATGGTTGAGGTGGTGATAGGAACCAGACATCAGATGAGATGGTTCAAGCTACTTTGAATGATGGCACAGTATAAAAGTAGTTATAAGGTATCATTTTTTTTTTTTAGGAAACCATACATGGCGGCGGTAGTGCCAATAGGGAAACATAGTGCTATAGACGAAAGCTCTTCTATCCAACCAGCAGCAGAGCACTGGCTAAAGCAAATTCAACTTGATGGAACGCTGCACTACTAGCTCCACAGTTCCAGACAGCCGACCCATACACATTGTGAACAACAAATAAGATATATGGAGGTTAGAAAACTGAACTAACTGCCATTTGGACAAATATGTGGGAATAAACGGCTCTTATTGATTTACCCCCCTGTCTGAAACGCCGTGCTTCCTGTGAATGCTAGTCTAAATGTTTTCCTTTTGATGCATTTGAGGCATTATCTTAACAAATGCAAGGCACTTTCCTATCGTAACTCACATGGAGCAGCCTTCAGTGTATGTAATAACTCAGGAGTATCTTTTATTAGCTCCTTAAAGATGACAATTCCACACATACTAGACAACGGCCATCATAGCCGTTTGAATAGAAATGGCTGAAAATGTACTTTATTCAAAAAGAGCCCCCAACCAAATCCCAAAACCCTGCTTAAAAAATGACCAGCCGGAAAAACTGAGACGGGGCCAATACGCTTCTGCATAACCACTGCCAAAATAATGTCGCCCTGCTCTGCAGGTTTAAGTGCTTTTCCTGCTCTTGACACACCTAATCCAACTAATCAGCTAATTAAGAACCCCTCACTGAGCTGGAGTAGGTGTATTAGAGCAGGGGGAGCACTAGAGCAAGGGGCCTCTGGACAAGAGCTGGAAAACATCGGTCCAAATACACAAGACACAGTGGCGAATAATCAAAGACGTGTTTTCTTATAGCACTAGCCTCTGCAGAGAAAGAAGAAAGTGCATCATGACCTCTGCAGTTACACCATGTAAACAGAGGGAGAGAACAGCGAGTCAAGGCACGGACAATAAGAAAAGAAGATGGCTAGAATACATGGAGCCTGCATCAGAATCAATGGGGAGTCATATACACTGTCTCTCGGAACTTTATAACCGCTGGTGATTCTCAGTTGGATTGCACTATTACAGTCTATGTATTAGTGCAATGCTGGTAGGACTAACCAGACGCACGCAGAGTCAAAAGGGCAATAGGAGGGCAATATAAACGAGCAGCAGCCAAAACATCCGAGGCACAACAAAGGGATAACCAAAGCCGAAAACCACAACCAGTCCAAAGAAGGGTCAAACCAGGCAAACAGAGCAACAGGGACACAGGGACGATCAGGTGCAGGGGAAGCAATACCTCAAGACTAAACAAGGGAAACAGGGACATATACAGTGGGGTGTGAAAGTTTGGGCAGCGTTGTTCATTTTCCTGATTTACCTTTATGAAGCATTGATTGTTTGGATAAAAAAAAATCCATTAAATATATCATATAGGGGACAAACACAGTGATATCTGAGAAGTGAAATGAAGTTTATATGATTTACAGAAAGTGTGCAATAAGTGGTTAAACAAAAGTAGGCAGGTGCATACATTTGGGCACTGTTGTCATTTTATTGATTTCAAAACCTTTAGAACTAATTATTGGAACTCAGATTTGGTTTGGTAAGTTCAGTGACCCTTGACCTCCACACACAGGTGACTCCAATTATGAGAAAGGGTATTTAAGGGGGCAATTGTAAGTTTTTCTCCTCTTTGCATCTTCTGTGAAGAGTCGCAGCATGGGAGTCTCAAAACGACTTTCAAATGACCTGAAAACAAAGACTGTTCACCGTCATGGTTTAGGGGAAGGATACAGAAAGCTGTCCTAGAGATTTCAGCTTTCAGTCTCCACTGTGAGAAACATTGTGAGAAAATGGAAGACCACAGGCACAGTTCAAGTCAAGGCTCGAAGTGGCAGACCAAGAAAAATCTGGAATAAACAGAAGCGAAGGATGTTGAGAACAGTCAGAGTCAACCCACAGACCAGCACCAAAGACCTACAACATGATCTTGCTGCTGATGGAGTCACTGTGCATCGTTCAACTATTCGGTGCACTTTACACAAGGAGATGCTGTATGGGAGAGTGATGCAGAGGAAGCCTTTTCTCCGCCCACATCACAAACAGAGCCGCTTTATAAAGGAAAATCAGGAAAATTAACAAGGGTGACCAAACTTTCGCACCCCACTGTATATATATATATATATATATATACAAAGAAAAAAGGAGAAACAGGTGGTAAGTGATTGGTCTGTGGAGAGCATGTGACCATGACATCACTGAATGGGGCATTCTGGGGTCTGCAGTTGGTAGGAGTGGTTGAACCAAGTGGAAAACCTGCAAGTGTGACATACATACACCTTGTATGCTAATGAATTTATTACTTACTTTATTACATGGTTACATGAATATTACTTACATGCTTATTACTCTTGTAAACAAGTGCATATCTCCTCTTATCGAATTACATATGTGTAACAACTCCTCTGAGTGTAACGGAGGAACAGCATTATGAGAGTATATACCGCGGATTATCACTGTACGACGACAAACTTCATTTTTATTAATTTTTGTTTTGGCAGCTTCTCTTTCCTCTGTGCGAAAAACTCATGATGAATGGAGCAATAGAAAGGCTTCTTTCGTCTGGTTTCATTGACTTACATTAGAGTTAAATGTGGTGAGTGCCCTCTCCTGTAAAGTTGCCATTTTGGAGATACCTGTTTTTCTTTAAACAGCCATGATTTACACTGGGTCTGCACAGGAAGAGCCAAATACAACTGTACTGTAATCTATCTGTAACAGTGCAGATGCATCATCAGTAGTCCCAATCCTGTGCCATGTAGGGTTAATGTGTTATGACCCAGTTAAAGATGTCAGTAAAGTAGCTAAATAAAGAACGACGACCTGTAAATGTTCTGCAAACATCTGGACTACCTGCAAACATCTGGATATTCTCTGCAACGAACTATCTCAACACAGTCTTGTTATGTTGAGCTGTAAATGCCATTTGGAAATGCTAGCTGGCCTTTATGAAGCAGGAACACTTCAGGATAAATGAACTAATAGAAATGGCCCAACATTTCTTGGAGTAAAGCTTCATAACAGTAGCGTACATGAGATTTAATGACATCTCCATTTCCTTCAATCTATTACGACTAGAAGAAGATGATCAAGGACGGTGGAAAAACGTGGATATGCAGATGATACAACACACAACATAGTGGGGGATCTGGAGCACCTGAAGACCTAAAGGATAAACGATGGAACTTAAGCTCAGTATGAAGAAGACTAAGGTTATGACAAGAGGAAGGAATGCCATCTTTACTATTGATGGAGAAGATGTGGAAATGGTGGACAGTTTTTCCTTATTCGACCAATCATTAACAACCGAGAATCCAGCACTCGGGAAACACAATGCTGATTGGCACTTGCAGAACAAGCACCTTCAGCAATGATTTCTCTCTATAGACTGAAATCTGAACTGTCCAGGCTTTGGTCCAGACTAAGTTATGTAATAACTAAAGTTGATGGATCTTCAACCAAGTTCTCACTGGAAGCCAAGATAGCCCAATCCAGGAAGCCTATTTTGGACATATTCGAGAAGAACCTATTTCACTGGCTAAGACCAATTTGCTTGGAGACTTTGAAGGTTCAAGACGAAGAGAAAGACCAGCTACAAGCAGTGGAATCACTGACCAGTCATGCAGTCCAGGAAATCCTGGAGAAACACTATCCATATGGTCACCATGAGTCAAAATTCGTACCTAGTATAGTAATAATCGAGATTGTACAGTGACCATTCCAGAGACCCAAACCCTGCTGGAGATCTCAGCTCATGTGAAAAACATCCAAGAGGTCAAAAGACAGAGTTAGGAGAACTCATTATGACAAATCAAGCTTCACCTCTCAATGGAAGCTCAGAAGCTTATTCTGGACGTATTCTAAGAAGAACTGGTACACTGGCAAAGACCACGATGCTTGGAAGAGTTGAAGGTTCAAGGCGAAGAGAAAGAGCAGCTACAAGCAGTGGAATCACCGACCAGTCATTCAGTCCAGGACATCCTGGAGAAACCCTATCCATATGGTCACCATGAGTCAGAATAGGTACTTAGTATAGTAATAGCAGATCATGTGCAATGACCATTCCAGAGACAGGTTGTGTTTAAAGGGAAACCCAGAGATCTCAGCTCATGTGCAAAACATCCAAGAGGTCAAAAGGCGGAGTTAAGAGAACTCATTATGACAAATCAACTTCGCCTCCCAATGGAAGCCCAGATAACTGAGGAAGCTTATTCAGGACGTATTCTAAGAAGAACTGGTACACTTGAAAGGACCAAGACACTCAGAAGAGTTGAAGGTTCAAGGCAAAGAGGAAGACCAGCTACAAGCAGTCATGCAGTCCAGGAAATCCTGGAGAAACACTATCCATATGGTCACCATGAGTCAGAATTCGTACTTAGTATAGTAATAATAGAGCTTGTACAGTGACCATTCCAGAGACCCCAAACCCAATGGAGATCTCAGCTCATGTGAAAAACATCCAAGAGGTCAAAAGGCGGAGTTAAGAGAACTCATTATGACAAATCAAGCTTCGCCTCTCAATGGAAGCTCAGATAACTCAACCGAGGAAGCTTGTTCTGGACGTATTCTAAGAAGAACTGGTACAATGGCAAAGACCAAGACGCTCGGATGAGAAAGGAAGACCAGCCACAATCAGGGGAATCATTAGCCAGTCACTCAGTCCAGGCAGTTCTGGAGAAACACTTTCCATATGGTCCCCATGAGTCTGAATTGGTAGTTAATAGTAATAATAATAGGGCCTGTACAATGACCATTTCAGAGACAGGTTTTATTCCAAGTGAAACTCACTAGAGATCTCAGCTCATGTGCAAAACATCCAAGAGGTCAAAAACACCCGGAGTTGAGAGATATCATTATGACAGCAATGATGTGACGGTTCCCCCCCGAGGGCCACATCACAGGCGACGAAGCTGGGCTATTAGAATGCATCAGTTTCACACCAGCCTCGCACATCCTTGACTTCAGAGATGTTCAGTCTTCAGACAAATGCAGATATGAGGAGTTGCTGGAGTGCCTAGAGAACATATAGGGAAGTCTATACATTCTAATGGATCAAGCTGTGTGGGAAGCGTCCTCACACAAAACGCTCCCCGAGACCATTTTTCTCCAAAGAGTCAAATTATTTATGCATGAGACAAAAGAGGCGTATTTTAGCCGTGCAGAGTTTCAAATTAATGCCGTTCTGTAAAGCTGATAGATGGGCCTCACAGGCTCGCACTGTTCTAATGTACGCTGTATATTCATCACCACCCCTCCAACACACACACACTGCGAATCCACATTCAACCCAGCTCTCATGGATCAATGCACAAATCAAATAAACACCATCTTATGAGCTTAACCTTTGGATCTGAAATTTGATATTACGCACAGCTCGTCTTGAGCGGAACTCGTTCCCATGCAAGAAATCCGCCTGCCGCAATTGCTCATCTTTCCCCATTTAATTTTGGCAATAAAAAAGTATTTAGCAGATAAAGGATTTCGTGCCAGAGATGCAATCGTGTCGGCTTAATGTTTTTTCGTGAGTGACTGAAGCCGGAGTCAATAATAAACCAAGTCGGTTCCTCCCTATCCACATCAATGTTCTCATGCAACTGGAAGTCTGCAGGTGCTTTATTATACAGAGCAGTGAGTGCCTATGGAAGGTGGGCATCGTGGTGGGTTACGTCACATGCTTTGGTAACACCGGTGTTAACTAATTAATATTAAGTAATGCGTTAGTTAGCATGAAGCAATACTTCAACAATGGAGTGTTCAACTAATGCTAGCTTAACGTGTAACAAGTAACCTACTATATGTTACAATTACCAGTTAATATGTTAAGTGAACTACATGTTACAAGTACAAGTTTACAAGTTTACTATATGTTATAAGTACAAGTTTATATGTTAACTATATGTTATAACTACAAGTTTATATGTTAAGTCAACTACATGTTACAAGTACACGTTTACATGTTAACTATATGTTACAAATACAAGTTTCGTGTTAAGTCAACTACAGGTTACAAGTAGAAGTTTATATGTTAACTATGTTACAAGTTCAAGTTTATATGTTAAGTTAATTACCTGTTACAAGTACAAGTTTGCATGTTCAGACAACCATATCTTACAAGTACAAATTTATGTTAAGCCAAATACATATTACAAGTTTGCATGTTAACTATACGTTACAACAAGTACAAGTTTGAATGTTAAGTCAACTACATGTTACAAGTAGAAGTTCATATGTTAAGTATGTAACAAGTTCAAGTTAACATGTTAAGTCAACTACATGTATCAAGTACAAGTTTGCATGTTAAGTCAACATAAGTACAAGTTTGCATTTTCCATGTTAAGTCAACTACATGTTACAAGTACTAGTTTATATTTTAACTATGTTACAAGTTTAAGTTTATATGTTAAGTCAACTACATGTTACAAGTTTACATGTTAACTATATATTACAAGAACATGTGTATATGTTAAGTCAACTACATGTAACAAGTACAAGTTTGAAGGTTAAGTCAACTACGTCTTACAAGTAAAAATGTATATGTTATGTCAACTACATGTTACCAGTACAAGTTTGCATGTTCAGCAAACTACTGTATATCTTACAAGTACAAATATAACTGTTAAGTCAACCTATAACAAGTACAAGTTTAATGTTAAGTTATCTACATGTTCAAGTTTATATGTTAAGTCAACTACATGTTACAAGTACAAGTTTGCATGTTCAGTCAACTGTATCTTACAAGTACAAATTTATGTTAAGTCAACTACATGTTACAAGTAGAAGTTTATATGTTAAGTATGTAACAAGTTCAAGTTTATATGTTAAGTCAACTACATGTTACACATGCATGTTCAGCAAACTACTGTATATCTTACAAGTACAAATGTAACTGTTAAGTCAACATATAACAAGAACAAGTTTGCATGTACAGTCAACTGTATCTTACAAGTACAAATTAATGTTAAGTCAACTACATGTTACAAGTACAAGTTTACATGATAACGTTACTGCACCAAGAAAACCTCAGGAAAAGTCCTTGTGCTGTTAACAGATTCATGTTGGACTGTAAGGCTGCCCGTTGTGTACTGACGAAGTAAGAACCCAACAACTGCTTGCTGTGAAACTGATGGGCTGACACCTTATTGCCTTAGCTAGACCTTTAGCTGCTAGCTAACAGGCTAAAAAACAGCAAGCATGCTAAACAGCCACTCCTTGGCTTAAAGTGCAGTACTAATGCTACGAGCTGGTACGTTGCCATTGGTAATTTGGTGGTGGGACGTAATTATACAGCGAAGGTGTTTTGCGTTAAACTCTGTACATGCGGGACATGAAGCTAAAATGTTGATGAACTATATCGCTTATGGCTTATGGCTTTATTGTAGAATGCTGAACACCGGTTCACACTTCCAAAATAAGGTGGCATGAAAATAGAGCCGAAAAGTTTCAGAGAAGAAAGAAACTCATTCGTTTACCACAGCAAATGTTCAAACAACCGATTCATGTAAATCCGTTGCATGAAAATTAAAATTAAGACAAAGTTTTTCCACATATAAAGATCCACAAAAGGTTCTCTTAAAGTTAAATATGAATATAAGAAATTGTTGATATATAAAATGTGACATACACATGTTTACTTAATTCATACGTTCCTTATTACCACTTATTACTGCATTATTACCTATTAATAACCATGTACTACACTGGCCCTACCAGAAATATAAAAAAAATATATATATATACTGAATGTATGAATACTGAAGTATGTACCACAGAGTGGGCACGGGTATGAAACCGCATGTGTACTGCAGTGTCGTGTTGAAAGCATCTCTCCGGCCAGCTGCGATGTGAGACGGTAACACGCTTTAGCAGCTGCTGACCACTGGGCTTGGAGCACAGGCCGCTGGGCGCCGTCACATCCCTTCATCCCATCAGGCCTCAAACATGAACCCCAGCTGCTACAGCACCACTGCCAAAGTGTGTCAAACCCAACCGACGCACCTTCAGCGCGCACATTCAGCAGCCCATAACAAATAGTGAGCACCTACGGCCTTACGGAAGGACCCCTACGGCACCAAAACAGCCCACTTTGTTAGAAACGCACCTTGCTGGGGTACATTTAGCGACTGTAGCGCATCTGTTGATGCACGGTTTGCATTAGTCATGCTCTAGCCCTTCATCAGTGGTCACCCTCTGACCACAGCACCATTAAATATCTACTTAGGTAGTAAACAATAGAAGAAGCTCAACACATTGTCAGAGCAAAGGAATAATAGAACTGAGCGAATGTTCAGGTTTAAAACGCTTATGGTTTCAGGCATGGCAAAGATGTTCCAACAATAGCAAGCGGGCCCATAATGCACTGGCATCAAACTAACTGAACACATGCTCCTGAACAATAAGGTACTGTTGGATGGATCCTCACACTGCTAAGACCTTTAGTTCCATGCATAGTAACAGATTCCTGGGGTTTCTGTTCTCGGTTAAAGTGGTCATTAAACTCAATCTTAGCACAAGCCCCGACATAATAGGCTAACCTAACAACGGCTTCCTAGTTCTCTCTAAAGCTTCAGGCTCTCAGCTCTCAACAGCACTGGAAATTGTACAGGTGCATTAGGCACAGCTGGAGTTCGGTCCAGCCAGGAGCGGCTCCGTGGTCTTGAAACTGACCCTCGATCAAGGGCTCTACTGGATGGTGTTCATGCGGCCTCAACCTCATTATCAGCTGGTGGGTAAAATAGTTCCTTATCGGCCATTCATATTGCTCTTTTAGGAGCCCATAATCTGTTGCTGCAGTGGTTGTCTTTGGCAAGAGTGGTGGTTGGTGTGGCTCAGCGGTTAACACCACTACCTGTCCGAGAGCTACCACCCCACGTGAGAGATGGGTGTTCGAGTCCCGGTCTAGGTAGCGAGTCCTGAGCTACACCAATAAGCAGCCTTGGGCAAGACTCCTAACACTGGCCCACCTGTATAACAGACAACTTACAGGGGTTGGATAATGAAACTGAAACACCTGGTTTTAGACCACAATCATTTATTAGTATGGTGTAGGGCCTCCTTTTGCGGCCAATACAGCGTCAGTTGGTCTTGGGAATGACATATACTGCGTCCTGCACAGTGGTCAGAGGGAGTTTAAGCCATTCCTCTTGCAGGACAGTGGCCAGGTCACTACGTGATGCTGGTGGAGGTTCGTCCTTCTTGGTGGTATGCTGACATTACCCTGGATACCGTGGCTCTTGATACATCACAAAGACTTGCTGTCTTGGTCACAGATGCGCCAGCAAGACGTGCACCAACAGTTTGTCCTCTTTTGAACTCTGGTATGTCCCATAATGCTGTGTGCATTGCAGTATTTTGAGCAGAACTGTGCTCTTACCTGCTAACTGAACCTTCACACTCTGCTCTTACTGGTGCAATGTGCAATTAATGAAGATTGGCCACCAGGCTGGTCCAATTTAGCCATGAGACCTCCCACACTAAAATGACAGGTGTTTCAGTTTCTTTGTCCAACCCCTGTATAAGTCGCTCTGGATAAGAGCTTCAGCTAAATGCCGGAAATGGAATGGAAATGGAGTTTTCAGGCGTAATTACCGAACACGGTGTTGATTATGCTTTTTGCATTTTTTAAAGTTACATAATTCATATTTTTATTCAATCTGAGACATGAAAAGCAGTGTGAATAACCACTACCTACATTGAGATACACATGCATAAGCACTGAATAACATTTAAACAACAGCTATAAAGCAACACTGACGTATTTATGAACAGCTTATGCCAGTAATGGCAAGGTGGCATGAGATAAGTGAACTCTAACATTGTTATAGTAACATAGTATTGTTATGAAGCGTTAAGTAAACATATATAATATGTTTTAATTTAAAGTACGTCTCATATTGTATGTATGTAATTTATTCAAACGGCTAAACACCAGTAAATGATTTCCATAGCTTCTCTGACCAGTATAATAGGAGTACCAGGTCAGATACCAGTACCAACACCAGTTCAATAGGGAACAGACCCGGACTGTAGGCAGGCCGGTTAAGCTCATGCATGCTGTGTCTATGAAGCAACTCTGTTGTAGCACATGCAGAACGAGGTCCGGCATTGCCCTGCTGAAAGAACCCTACACAACCAAGACGACAAGATATCTCCAAAACGGTAATTTGACAGGGGAGGCCAAAAATGTCAATTTCAATGGATGTCAATGGAACCAGACGTCTTACCAAGACGTTTTGGGCCATTTCTGTCGCTGTATCCATTATGAAATGTTTCACGCAGTGTAAACGGCATCTGCTGGGTTCAAATGATGCACGGAAGTAAAAATCAACAAACACGGGGATGATTTTCATTGGGCAGCAAAGCTATGTCTCTCTAATATCCTAATATACACCTTTGCGTCAGTGCTACTTTTACACATATGGGGACTCATGTGCCGTGGGCTTTGATGCCCCCTACACCATGACAGATGTTGACTTTCACAGTTTTTACTGATAAGAGATAAGTCTGAGAACTCAACAAGCTGATACATGGACTCTTCTGACCACCAGCATACATTCCCACTGTCTCTCTGACCATTGTAGATGAGCTTGGGTCCAGAGAACTCTAGGCCGCAGTTTTGAGTATACATGATTTATAGCTTTCTCTTAGTTGGGTTTCTTGATCTGGTGGCGGACTGTGCTAAGTATTATTGAGCATGGCGGCTTCTCAGGAAGTGCCGGCTAAGAGCCCAAAGGTCATGTAAAATCAACAGTAGGTTCCAGCCTCGCTCTACATAGACGGAAATGTCTCTGGGGTCCCTGAATCGTCTCACAGTATGTATGGTGGATGTGAAAGACCCAAATTCCTTCCTGTCTACTTTTGAGAAATGTGCCTATCAAACGATTCGCTTACAGAGTTTGACCTTTAGGTCTGATGTCTCACTTGTCTCATTATGGCCAAATCTGTCCTTCCTTTTGGTTTATGTGAGGATATAAACGTAATATCCAACGTAATGTCTAAACGTAATGTCCAAACGCAATTTCTAAACGTAATGTCCAACATGATGTCCAACGCAATGTCCAAATGTAATGTCTAAACGTAATGTCCAACGCAATTTCTAAACATAATGGTTAAACGTAATGTCCAACATAACGTCCAACGCAATGTCCAAACGTAATGTCCAAACGCGATTTCTAAACGTAATGTCCAACATGATGTCCAACGCAATGTCTAAACGTAATGTCCAACGCAATGTCCGAACGTAATGTCCAACGCAATGTCTAAACGTAATGTCCAACGCGATTTCTAAACGTAATGTCCAACGCAATGTCCAAACGTAATGTCCAAACGCGATTTCTAAACGTAATGTCCAACATGATGTCCAACGCAATGTCCAAACGTAATGTCCAACGCAATGTCTAAACGTAATGTCCAACGCAATGTCCAAATGTAATGTCCAACGCAATGTCCAAACGTAATGTCCAACGCAATGTCCAAACATGATGTCCAACGCAATGTCTAAACGTAATGTCTAAACGTAATGCCCAACATAATGTCCAAGCGTAATGTCCAACGTAATGTCCAACGTAATGTCCAAACGCAATGTCCAAATGAGAGAAGCCTGAAGTGAGTCCACCAATCAGGGTAATTGTCTCCTAGGCCATGACAACTACATGCCAGAAGCACCAGAATTCCCACATCCACTCACTTCATTCTGGGCTGCTTGGCTAGAAGACGACTAACACAAATTGAGCATGGCAACAGTCGGCTCTGCACCGAGAAGCTCCGGTCAATAACCTGAATCTCAGTACAGCACCTGACATTTAACCCACGCAGGCTAGACCCCGATAACACATGCATCCAAACACGCCGGCTGCATTTCCGGCCGGAGTTTAACAGAGATTGGCGTTTGTGTACCCAGTAACGTGGCAGACAAAAGCGGAGAAGGTCACGAGCAGCTTCTCCTAAACACGGCCACCGTTGCTTTGGCGTAACCTTTCGGAGCCAATTAAAGTCTTTTATCAGTGCCATGTCCCCGGAGCGAGGCATCACTGGACGATTACCAGGCGTAATTTACATCACAATGATGGACGACGGCTATAACGTTTGTTTTATGACACCATCAGCTCTTTACAATGTCTTCTGAAATTAATTTCATTAAAATTACTACCCCGGAATATTAAACCATTTCATGTGCCAGTGGCTCGACAACATAACCACAACGAGGACCATAATGATTTTTCGTGACAGAGCGTCACTCGGCCCTGTCCAACTTCAAACGAGCGCCTCTGCTCCCTCTCTTGCTGGCACTGAGGCGTAGAAAATGGGTTAGGGGGTTGGAACCATCAGAGGCTTCATAGCGCGCTGATGTAACGATACCAGAGAGTCAGGACACTCCTGGGATTTTTAGGGATTTGGGATAATACTGGGAGAACAGTGTTCAGAGCAGTGCTAGAACCGGACGTCTATAGACGCCTGAGATATCTGAGATGCTGCTTTACTACTTTACTAAGTTCCTTTAAGATAGTGTATGCTAATGAGCCCTCTTCTGATTGGCTGTCTTTTAACGCCTCTCAGTCAGAAAGCAGCCCAGGATAAACAGTTTGGCATTAAGGAGCAGGGCTACACAGCTGTAGGCTATAAACTGCTGAACAGGTGGGGTTAAACTGCTGTAAGATGAATAGGTGGGGCTAAACTGATGTAGGCTACAGGGGTGAAGCTAAACTGCTGGAGGTAGAATGAGTAGGGCTAAACTGTTGTAGGCTGAACGGATGGGGGTTAACGGCTATAGGCTGAAAGGGAAGGCCAAAACCTGTATAACCTGACTGGGTGGAGCTACACTGCCATATGCTAAATGGGCGGGGCTAAACTGCTGTAGGTAGAATGAGTAGGCTAAACTGTTGTAGGCTGAATGGATGGGGTAAGCTGCTATAGGCTGAAAGGGAAGGCCCGAACCTGTATAACCTGACTGGGTGGAGCTACACTCCCATATGCTAAATGGGTGGGGCTAAACTGCTGTAGGTAGAATTAGTAGGGCTAAACTGTTGTAGGCTGAACGGATGGGGGTTAACGGCTACAGGCTGAAAGGGAAGGCCAAAACCTGTATAACCTGACTGGAGGCCATATGGAGCTAAACTGCTGTAGTATGTAAATCAAAACCGCTGTAGGCTACAATGAAGGCCTTCCGTAGGATAAATGGGTGGGGCTGTAGAATACAGAGGTGAAGCTAGCCGTCTGTAGGATAAATGGGTGGGGCTAAACTGCTGTAGATGTAGATAAGCTGCTGTAGAATACAGAGGTGAAGCTAGCCTGCCGTAGGATAAATGGGTGGGGCTAAACTGCTGTAGATGTAGATAAGCTGCTGTAGGATACAGAGGTGAAGCTAGCCTGCCGTAGGATAAATGGGCGGGGCTAAACTGCTGTAGATGTAGATAAGCTGCTGTAGAATACAAAGGTGAAGCTAGTCGTCTGTAGGATAAATGGGCGGGGCTAAACTGCTGTAGATGTAGATAAGCTGCTGTAGGATACAGAGGTGAAGCTAGCCTTCCATAGGATAAATGGGCGGGGCTAAACTGCTGTAGTATGTAAATAAACCGCTGTAGGATACAGAGGTGAAGCTAGCCTTCCGTAGGATAAATGGGTGGGGCTAAACTGCTGTAGATGTAGATAAGCTGCTGTAGAATACAGAGGTGAAGCTAGCCGTCTGTAGGATAAATGGGTGGGGCTAAACTGCTGTAGATGTAGATAAGCTGCTGTAGGATACAGAGGTGAAGCTAGCCTGCTGTAGGATAAATGGGCGGGGCTAAACTGCTGTAGATGTAGATAAACTGCTGTAGAATACAGAGGTGAAGCTAGCCTGCCGTAGGATAAATGGGCGGGGCTAAACTGCTGTAGATGTAGATAAACTGCTGTAGGATACAGAGGTGAAGCTAGCCTTCCGTAGGATAAATGGGTGGGGCTAAACTGCTGTAGATGTAGATAAACTGCTGTAGGATACAGAGGTGAAGCTAGCCTTCCGTAGGATAAATGGGTGGGGCTAAACTGCTGTAGATGTAGATAAACTGCTGTAGGATACAGAGGTGAAGCTAGCCTGCCGTAAGATAAATGGGCGGGGCTAAACTGCTGTAGATGTAGATAAGCTGCTGTAGAATACAGAGGTGAAGCTAGCCGTCCGTAGGATAAACGGGCGGGGCTAAACTGCTGTAGATGTAGATAAGCTGCTGTAGAATACAGAGGTGAAGCTAGCCTGCCGTAGGATAAAAGGGCGGGGCTAAACTGCTGTAGATGTAGATAAGCTGCTGTAGAATACAGAGGTGAAGCTAGCCTGCCGTAGGATAAACGGGCGGGGCTAAACTGCTGTAATATGTATATAAGCTGCTGTAGGATACAGAGGTGAAGCTAGCTTTCCGTAGGATAAATGGGTGGGGCTGAACTGCTGTAGATGTAGATAAGCTGTGGTAGGATACAGAGGTAAAGCTAGCCTTCTGTAGGATAAATGGGTGGGGCTAGAAACCACTGTAGGTTGGGGTGGGTTCAAATGCTGGGCGACCCTGCACTGGGTGGGGTTTAAATGCTACAGCCTGCATGGCTGTTGGCTATGCATGACCGATATGGTAAGTCCTTTATATTATAACGCAAAAGAAAATTCACTTTCCATAACATGGAACATTTACCACATATTAAACATCATAAATAATAAACAGTATATCATTCTATAGCTTTATATGGGCTGCATATCTATTTAATCACGGAAATGATCACAATGCTATCAACTTTCCCCGCCCGTCTCATGCGTTCGGCTATGCGGATATGCTGGCTGATGTAATTATATAATAATATATAGGGGTATGCCTGCGCGTAGGAGGAGGGGGCCGACTTCCCGCGCGAGGCACACTGAAGCTCCTGACTGACTGACGCATGTTTATCACCAGACGACAAATATTTACACAGACATCAGTCTGGGTTTGGTGGCAATCTTTTCTATCCGCTCCTCTCCTCCCTCCCTCCCTCCCCTCCTTCGCCCTCTCTCCCTCTCTTTCCCTCCCACTCTCTGTGTGCGCGCCCATCCAGAAACACAGGGAGAGACTGATAATGCATTCTTTACTGATGCCAGTGTTTTCAATGGCTCCATCCCCACCGCTGCGCTCATGCCAACCACCGATACTTTCCAATGTTTGGATATAGATAGCTTCATTCCATTTGTTTTCTGCTTTTGGTATTTGATGAAAATGTGTTTTTCTTTCCACATACTTCCACTTTCTTTTCTCTAGTCCATCGGATTCTTTTACAAGAGCTCCACTTTCCCAGCAAAAGCCGGAAACCACCTTTTAATAACGCAACTCCCAGTTACAACGGCCATCGAGTGCAAGGTATAACCAGGGATGTTTTTCCAAACCTCCAAAGTTCAGTCATAGAAGTTGGTTACTGTCCCACATCCAATGATGTTGAGGGTCTGGATGGTCCATTGGTCTGAGAACACCAGCAACTCCTTGAATTGATTTGCAAATGTTCCTCTTGCATATTTAATTTACTGCCCAACAGGTTCCTTGTAGCTACACGTCCTTTCAGACCCACAGTATGTAATGGCAAATGAATAACTTGCACTTTATGTAATAAATGAAGGGTGGTCTCTGACATCTGCACGGTACCATATGTGCGCAGTTATGGACTGCATCTGCTACTATACCAAACGCGTTCAGCATTGGTCAGTTTCTGACCACAGGATTGCTGTAGACCATGTATTATGTGGGAGGTGGTGCACCATTCTCAGCACAGCAGTGACATTGACGTGGTAATGGGATGGTCGTGTGTACATCAGGCGCAGTGGGCACTGCAGCGATGTTATAGTTTTGGGATGCATCATTGCTAATTAGAGAATAATCTGTTGATTATATATAAAAATATCCAACCAACATCAGCTCTGTGGTCAGATACTGACCACCTGACACAATATGTACATCAAAAAGATGGGTTAGGGTCTCTAACCATACATCGGCAAGGTGGCGCTACAACGTGGGGGTTTCAACCTTTCATCGACAAGTCGTCGAGTACAGCCTCTGATTGGCTGACAAGCCAGGAACACAGTCTCTGATTGGTCAACGAGTTAGATACACAACCTCTGATTGGCTGACGAGTCAGAAACACAACCTCTGATTGGACATCAAGTTAGATAAACAACCTCCGATTGGTCAATGAGTAGGGGGCACAGCCCTGATTGGTGCACAAGTCATAAACACAGCCTCAGATTGCTTGACAACTCAGGAGCACAGCTTCTAATTGGCCAACAAGTCATTAGCACAGCCTCTGATTGGCTGACACAATAGAAACACAGCATTGATTGGTTCACAAGTCATAAACACAGCCTCTAATTTATTGCTGTTAAGTCAGGAACACAGCCTCTAATTGGTCAACGAGACATAGGTGCAGCCTCTGATTGGTTGACAGGTCAGGAACACAGTCTCTGATTGGTCAATGAGTCAGGAGCACAGCCTCTGCTCGGTCACCATTTCAGAAGCACAGTCTCTGATTGGTCAGCAGGTCAAAAACACAGCCCCTGTTTGGTCGTCTAGTTAGAAACACCGCCTCAGACTGCTTGGCGAGTGAGGAACACAGCCTCTAATTGGTCCACAAGTCATAAACACAGCATCTGATTGGCTGACAAGTCAGGAGCACAGCCGCTGCTTGGTCAACGAGTCAGGAGCACAGCCTCTGATTGGTCAATGGGTCGGGAGCCAACCTCTGATTTGTCATTGAGTCAGGAACACAGCTCCTGGTTGGTCATGTAGTCCGGAACACAGCCTCAGATTGCTTGGTGAGTCATAAACACAGCCTCTGATTGGCCGACAAGTCAGGAACATAGCCTCTAATTGGTCAAAAAGTCATTAGCACAGCCTCTGATTGGCCGACAAGTCAGGAGCACAGCCTCTGCTTGGTCACCATGTCAGGAACACAGCCTCTGATTGGTCAATGGGTCAGGAGCCAACCTCTGATTGGTCATTGAGTCAGGAACACAGCTCCTGGTTGGTCGTGTAGTCCGGAACACAGCCTCAGATTGCTTGGCGAGTCATAAACACAGCCTCTGATTGGCCAGCAAGTCAGGAACATAGCCTCTTATTGGTCAACAAGTCATTAGCACAGCCTCTGATTGGCTGACAAGTCAGGAGCACAGCCGCTGCTTGGTCACCATGTCAGGAGCACAGCCTCTGATTGGTCAATGGGTCAGGAGCCAACCTCTGATTGGTCATTGAGTCAGGAACACAGCTCCTGGTTGGTCGTGTAGTCCGGAACACAGCCTCAGATTGCTTGGTGAGTCATAAACACAGCCTCTGATTGGCCGACAAGTCAGGAACATAGCCTCTAATTGGTCAACAAGTCATTAGCCTTTGATTGGCCTCTGATAGGCTGACAAATCAAGAACGCAGACTCTGATTGACTCACAGCATCAATAGATATCTAACAATAACTTTTCCAACTCACAGAAATGGATAAATGAACAGCTGGAATTGACCTCATTAATTTATTACACAAAGTCTTCAGAAAGACGTTGCGGTTCAAGACCAGATTACAAAGCTTCTGAAAGGGCTGCGATGGCACCGGAGCTCTCATTAAAGGAAACAATGCTACTCTACTTCTGGGGGAAATAAAAGCATGTCTCAGGGATGCGGCGCTCCCAAGATACTTATACTTTTATGTATGACATCCATTGATGTGGCGTGCAACATCACCGACGTGATAGAGTTATTAAAGTGACTTGTGCAGGTACGACTGTTTGATTTTAATAAGCATGTATGCGGCGCACTTGAACTGGAGTTTCATGCCAGCTACGCATTGAGAAGAAGCCATCACTGAGAAAATCAAATACTCAGTTATTAAATCTCCAAATCAAACGAGGCTGCATGTATTCACAATAGACTGACCACCCCAGTCCAGACTGGCGAATCCCTACAGACGTCAAATCAAAATCAAATCACTTTTACTGTCACATCACATTTACACAGGTGTGCAGGTGAGTGAAAAACTCAGGTGCGTAGTCCCTTACAGTACTTCAATACAAACATATACATTAAAAAATAAATATTTACAATACTAATATACAGTTATGAATAAATGTTATGAATAAAAACTATGATATATACAGATGTACACATTTTCATATAGCACTATGGTAAGGCTGAGGTAGATGAGAGATGCAGGATATATACAGGGCACAGAATATTGATGTGTATATATATATATATATATATATATATATATATATATATATATATATATATACATATATACATGCACTACAGGTATACAATATAGATGGAAGATAACAGTAGGTCAGTCTATATGCTAGTATAGAATATAGACTGACCTTGGATAACATATAGACTAAACTTGGATAACATATAGACTTCACATATAGACTGACCTTGGATAACATATAGACTGACCTTGGATAACGTAGACTGAACTTGGATAAGATAGACTGACCTTGGATAACATATAGACTGAACTTGGATAACATATAGACTAACCTTGGATAACATATAGACTTAACATATAGACTGACCTTGGATAACATATAGACTGACCTTGGATAACATATAGACTGAACTTGGATAACATATAGACTGACCTTGGATAACATATAGATTGAACTAGAATAACATATAGACTGAACTTGGATAACATATAGACTGACCTTGGATAACATATAGATTGAACTTGGATAACATATAGACTTAACATATAGACTGACCTTGAATAACATATTGACTGACCTTGGATAACATAGACTGACCTTGGATAACATATAGACTGACCTTGGATAACATATAGACTGACCTTGGATAACATATAGACTGACCTTGGATAACATATAGACTGACCTTGGATAACGTAGACTGACCTTGGATAACATATAGACTGACCTTGGATAACATACAGACTGACCTTGGATAACATATAGACTGACCTTGGATAACATATAGACTGACCTTGAATAACATATAGACTGAACTTGGATAACATATAGACCGACCTTGGATAATGTAGACTGACCTTGGATAACATATAGACTGACCTTGGATAACATATAGACTGAACTTGGATAACGTAGACTGAACGTGGATAACATATAGACTGACCTTGGATAACGTAGACTGACCTTGGATAACATATAGACTGAACCTGGATAACATATAGACTGAACTTGGATAACATATAGACTGGCCTTGGATAACATATAGACTGACCTTCGATAACATATAGACTAAACTTGGATAACATATAGACTGACCTTGGATAACATATAGACTAAACTTGGATAACATATAGACTGACCTTGGATAATGTAGACTGACCTTGGATAACATATAGACTGACCTTGGGTAACTGAAGGCATGTTTCCTAAAATGAATGGGAGAATGACAGCAATAGGTTGGACACCATACAAATAGTCCTGATACTCATACTCAGCTTTTTGTGGATGCTAAAAAAATGTTTTGACAGGAAATGAAATAAACTGGTGGGTGGTATTTGACTTTCTGAACAGTACTGCACGTACTGTAACCCTACAAGCTCAATAATCCAACATGGTGGATGTTACTTGTCTCCGGAAGTATGCTGACTTTCGCCTGCAACTTCAGGTTCTTGGTCAGACATGCGTGAGAATCCGAACAGTAACTGAACCAGAGCCATAATGCAACGGTGTAAGACTTTCAGCTTTGGGAACCTACGGATGATCTGATCCTAATATGCGATTCTTAGCGCAGTGGATTAGCGTCATGGAAACAAGCTCAAGTTCAATCACAACAAGTTGATCCCGACCCTTCAAAGGACAAATAATGCATAAGGTTGTCCTGGGTCGCAGTCGCCGGTTCGAGCCTCTGGAAGGTTCCGGCTGGATGCGTCCAGTCATTAACAACAAGCAGCTAAATGAACGATGCTTCTAAACAGCAACCCGTGGTGGGGTGACTGCACTGAAACTCTTAATTACACTCCTGTAGAGGCTTTCAGGTAGGAATCGGGGGTAGCATGAACACCAAAGCGAAAAATCAATGAACTTCCAGCCGGCTACGCAGCGGGGTGGTCTGGAATGGGAAGCGTATGCTAATCAGGAGGGAACGCATTAAAGATTACTCTGGATTCTACTTAGGTGTGCGGAGTTACCCCGAGAATTGGCCTGTCTGTATGTCTTACTAGGTCTCTCTCTCACTCTTGCGTTTTCCAGTTTTCTACCCAACGAATCCCAATTGCCCTCTATTTACATTTTATGCCACATATTCAAATCTGATCCTGCCTTAACCCTTAGAAGTCGCGGTAGAATAACGAAAGCAAGCACAATTTCATATGAATTATTTCTTACTCATAGCTCATTCCTATTCTGTGGAAAGCAGAGACTCAACGCCTCCAGTACAATAACATCAGTAAGCAGTAGAGGAGGTTATGTTATTATATGAATGTATATAATGTAATGAGTCGTATCTGGTGGGTGGAAAAAAAACATTTCCTTTGTTTTTCATCATGTGGTCATGTGATTTTAAAAAATGTAAATAAGTCTGGATTGTACACTCAAAACTGGTGATGCAGATTCGCATGTGACGGTAATTCATTATTATAACTATGTAATTAACAACAGTGTAAATACGTTATTACATATGAACAGTACGGCAAAGTAATTACTCGAATCGGGGGAGCTTAATGCGTGTCAGCGGGACACAGGGGGTCTAGGCCCACCCAGAATTGTGGCCGTGCCCACCCGAAATGACTTCCCACATTTACTTTCATCATTAAAGGCTTATGAATGAACAAAAACGTACTTGGTAAATAAACAGCATACCGGAACCGGCACTAGCGGCTAGCTAGCTTTCAGTGGCAAGTTCTCATCACTCTGGTAAGATCAATCAATCAATCAATCAATCAATCAATCAATCAATCAATATTCATTTATTGGTATAGCACTTTTTACAACCAATGTTATCTCACAGCAGCGTCACAGAAAAACAGTTTGCTATAAAATGAAAGACACAGAGTTAATTTACAGACATGGGGGGTCCGAGCCCCCCTTTGAGCAAGCCAGAAGCAACAGTGGTGAGGAAAAACTCCCTTGGGTAAGGATGAAACCAGGCTCAAGGGCGGAACCCAACCTCCTCAGGTTGAACCCAGATGAGAAGAGAAAGACGGGACTAACAGGAGGAGGAGCTTAGAACATCTATTAGATCCAGTCTGATTAGATCCAGTCTGATTAGATCCAGTCCGATTAGTCCAGGACGGAGTAACGATGAGTTCACATGGTTCTGCATCACCAGTAAGGCTGCAGTGATTAGCTGGTAGAAACTGTAGATAGATCCAATGTAGATCCAGCTTATGCATTCAATGGGTCTAGGCCTATCATCTACTTCAGAGATACATGAGTGATGTCAGTTTAGTATCTTGTTAATCATGAATGTGTGGACGATGCTTGGCACTTGCTTTAGATATGGCTATCCTTCTGTTATGGAGCCTATATAACCCTGCCTGTGGAAGTCATCTCAAAAGGCTACCCTCAAACTAACACAGCTGGGAAGTAGCTAATACAGATGAGGTCACCATGAGGGCTGATGTACAGCACACACTTTAAAAAAAAAAGTGAACGTGATTTAGAAACAACAACAACAAACACAAACGTGTCGCATGTAAATCGAGTAATTCCAAACTGACAGTGAAGCCCCCACTTAAACGGCCTGCCTACTTAAGGCCTTAATCAGTTAACGGCCTCCTGGAACCAGACGTGCAATTTGGAAAGGGCAGCAGAAAAAAAGATAGATGAGGAGGAACCTGGGCTTGAATTTAAATGCTCTGTTTATTTGTTCCGCCCCCTGGCGCTGGAATGAGCTCGCTCTGCATTTAAGGTGTGAAGTCCTAATGAGCGTCCCTGCGCTGCACAACAGATGTCTGCGAATTTTAGATTTGATTTTTTTTTCTTCGCCGGGGCCTATTTCATTGTCTGGCTCTACCAGTCCCCTCCCACCACCACTACCCACTCACACCCCCCACCATCCTTTCTCCCTGAGCCCAAACCCTCCCCCCTCCCTCCAAAATCCCGGCTCAGGGAGACGACGAAGTGTCAAACAAATCCTCTCTCTCCAAGCACAAGTGACACCGCAATACTTTGTTTCTGTAACCTTTCTAGACGGAGCAACACTTTCAGCGTGTCACAAGCCATTTCTGTCTCGGCCTAACGGTGAAACAGACACGCTCACACATACACAGACTCGCAGCAGACAGAGTGGGAATACAGAGGGATGGAGAGGGGGGAAAGAAAAGAGAGAGTTTATGGAATAAAGGTGTTTTTAAAGAAGAGATGGGTTATAGTGCAGCAGGAGAAGAAGCAGAAGAGGACGAAGAATGAGAAGAACTAGAAGAAGAAAGGAATAGGAAAAGTAGTAAAAGAAGTAGAAGAAGAAGAAAAAGAAAAGGAAGAAGAAAAAGAAGAAAAAGAAGAAGAAAAAGAAGAAGAAAAAGAAGAAGAAGAAGAAAAAGAAGAAGAAGAAAACGAAGAAGAAGAAAAAGAAGAAGAAGAAGAAGAAGAAAAAGAAGAAGAAAAAGAAGAAGAAGAAGAAGAAGAAAACGAAGAAAAAGAAGAAGAAAAAAAGAAGAAGAAGAAGAAGAAGAAGAAAACGAAGAAAAAGAAGAAGAAGAAGAAAAAGAAGAAGAAAAAGAAGAAGAAAAAAAGAAGAAAAAGAAGAAAAAAAGAAGAAAAAGAAGAAAAAAGAAGAAGAAAAAAAGAAGAAGAAGAAAAAAAGAAGAAAAAGAAGAAAAAAGAAGAAGAAGAAGAAGAAGAAGAAGAAAAAGAAGAAGAAGAAGAAGAAGAAGAAGAAGAAGAAGAAGAAGAAAACGAAGAAAAAGAAGAAGAAGAAGAAAAAGAAGAAGAAAAAAAGAAGAAGAAAACGAAGAAGAAAACGAAGAAAAAGAAGAAGAAGAAAAAGAAGAAGAAAAAGAAGAAGAAGAAAAAGAAGAAGAAAAAGAAGAAGAAGAAGAAGAAGAAGAAGAAAAAGAAGAAGAAAAAGAAGAAGAAGAAAAAGAAGAAGAAAAAGAAGAAGAAGAAGAAAAAGAAGAAGAAGAAAACAAAGAAGAAGAAAAAGAAGAAGAAGAAAAAGAAGAAGAAAAAGAAGAAGAAGAAGAAAAAGAAGAAGAAGAAAACAAAGAAGAAGAAAAAGAAGAAGAAGAAGAAGAAGAAAAAGAAGAAGAAGAAGAAAAAGAAGAAGATGAAGAAGAAGAAAACGAAGAAAAAGAAGAAGAAGAAGAAAAAGAAGAAAAAGAAGAAGAAGAAGAAAAAGAAGAAGAAGAAAACGAAGAAGAAGAAAAAGAAGAAGAAGAAGAAGAAGAAGAAGAAAAAGAAGAAGAAGAAGAAGAAGAAGAAGAAGAAGAAGAAGAAAACGAAGAAGAAGAAAAAGAAGAAGAAGAAGAAGAAGAAGAAGAAAACGAAGAAGAAGAAGAAGAAGAAGAAGAAGAAGAAGAAGAAGAAGAAAACGAAGAAGAAGAAAAAGAAAAAGAAAAAGAAAAAAAAAAAAAAACAAACAAGAAGAAGAAAAGGAAGAAGAAAAAGAAGAAGGAGCAGAAGAAGAGGAAGAAGCCGAGGCAGTAAAACGACTGGGCCTGGAGTCTGAGCTAATCTACTCCTCTTACACACTGAGCCGGAAACCAATACGCTTTATCTAGCTCCTTGTCCAGATATGGCTGATCAATACGCAGACTTTCTCGAATGTTCCTCGAAAGGAACAAAAGCCCTCTCCCATTGATTCCAAAAAGCCACAGCGTTAACCCCGGGAGTGACCTGGAACTGAAACAAAGCACATTCTCTTACAATAAAGCTCCAGCTCCATCTGAGTTCAGACACGCTCAGAGAAAACAGCATGACGGGGGACGGAGAACCCTCCAGTACCGGGCAAACTCTACAGACAGCACGGCACGAGGATGGCAAGGCTGACAGAGTGACGGGATCCATAGATTGGGAAGAGGTGCTACGGTGCAGGGAGTGTCTCATTCCATGTGTGGAAAACGGCTCCAGAGCAGATGTTAATGATTGGCTAAAAGGAGTTACTGAGCATGTGGGCGTGGCCAAAGACCATAGTGTGGAGGAAGTAGCTGAATCTGCAGGTGTGTGGAAGCGTACGGTCATACGGGTCTACCAGCAGTGGGAAAATCCCAGTCTACAGGGAATTCTCCTCGGAATTGTGCCAGAGAAAGCACCCACCACATCTGGCCCAACTGTGCGACTCTTTAATGGAAGAGTGTCTGAACACTGATGCGGCTACATCCAGAGACTTGTCCAGTCCCATGCCCAATCCAGTCCCAGCTGTTACTGGTGCTGCTGGAGGGCTTACACGCTATTAGGTACGTTCCAGTCACGTAAAAAAGGGGGGCTTCATTTCAGCAAGTGTACAAACAGCATAGTCAGAATCCGGTCCCCCCTGTTGAACTAACCCCGCTGTTGAACCTACACACCAAGATAGGTCACTGGAATAGGTCTGG
Source organism: Prochilodus magdalenae (assembly GCA_024036415.1). Classification (NCBI taxonomy): domain Eukaryota; kingdom Metazoa; phylum Chordata; class Actinopteri; order Characiformes; family Prochilodontidae; genus Prochilodus; species Prochilodus magdalenae. The sequence goes on from JAMWET010002871.1 coordinate 612,807, forward strand.
TTTTAACCAGACCCTGGAGCCCAGAGATACGGGGGACGGCTTAGGATGGCAGGTCCAAAATACGCCCATCTCCGGACTACGTAATCTAATCTAATCCAATCCAATCCAACCCAACCCAACCCAATCCAACCCATTCCAATCCAATCCAATCCAATACAATACAATCCAACCCAACGCAATGCAATCCAACCCAACCCAACCCAATTCAACCCTTTCCAATCCAATCTAACCCAACCCAATCCAACCCATTCCAATCCAATTCAACCCAATCCAACCCAATTCAACCCATTCCAATCCAATCCAACCCAATCCAACCCAATCCAACCCATTCCAATCCAATCCAATACAATCCAATCCAACCCAACGCAATCCAATCCAACCCAACCCAATTTAACCCTTTCCAATCCAATCTAACCCAACCCAATCCAACCCATTCCAATCCAACCCAATTCAACCCATTCCAATCCAACCCAATCCAACCCAACCCATTCCAATCCAATCCAACCCAACCCAATCCAACCCATTCCAATCCAACCCATTCCAATCCAACCCAATCCAACCCAATTCAACCCATTCCAATCCAATCCAACCCAATCCAACCCAATTCAACCCATTCCAATCCAATCCAACCCAATCCAACCCAATTCAACCCATTCCAATCCAATCCAACCCAATTCAACCCATTCCAATCCATTCCAATCCAATCCAATCCAATATCAAAAATCAATCAATTTTTTTTCATAACAGGCATCTGCTTGTGTGTTTATGACTTCTAGACCTTCTAGTCCTGGCTAGAGTATATTTGTTTGATATGACAGTCTCAATAAAAGAACAACGAAAGGTTGCATTGGTCATGTGATCAGACATGTCATAACTGGGTTACTGCAGGTAGGTTATTGCTCCACACTTGAAATTTAAAAATGCTTCTTAAGGGTTCTCACGATAGCGTCCATTAAGTGGTGAAATGCTGCACCGACGACCAACATCTTTAGTTCTCTCCATTAACACTACATGAAACTACCACCGGGAGACGCTTCGGGTCCCGCCGTGCTGTTTGCCATTAAGGAAAATGAAACATAAGCACATATTTACACATATAGAAGCAACCCAAATCACGAGTGCAGTCTGGAGCATCCATATGCCTGCATGCACACAAAGGGGAGTCGGATTCTGCCGGGGACTCGGAATTTGGCACAACACCAGGTTTGTGCACGTAGGGAGATTGGGGGAGGGGGGGTGAAGAGAGACTCAAATGCTGGCACGGCTTTACGGAAGAAACGGGCGATGTATTCCAATACATCCCACTCTACTGATACGAACACGACTGTATCTAATGAATGAAATATGGATCTATATGCTGCTGTGAGAATTCGATATATTGCCCGATATCGTCAGATATGAGGAAATATAATGCAAGATAATTCGATAAGGAAAGGGAATCTCAAAGGGAAAAGAAATTGGAAGTTTTCTAAAACTTAAGTCCCAAAAAATGACTGACAGACCGAGTAGGCCAATCACGGTGTCCTCATTAGACACGTAAAGCTTTCATCTTCGAGACACCTGTGACTGGAACGTACCTAATAGTGTGTCATACCTCCACGAGCACCAATCACAGCTGGGACTGGATTGGGCATGGACTGGACAAGTCTCTGGATGTAGCCACATCAATGTTCACACACTCTTACATCAAGGAATTGGTCAGTTGGGCCGGATTTGGTGGAGGCCTTCCCTGGCACAACTCAGAGGAGAATTTCCTGTAGACTGGGATTGTATCCACTGCTGGTAGACCCGTATGACCGTACGCTTCCATACACCTGCAGATTCAGCTACTTCCTTCACACTATGGTCTTTGGCCACGCCCACATGCAGTCACTCCTTTTAGCCAATCATTAACATCTGCTCTGGAGCGTTTTCCACACATGGAACAAGACATTCCCTGCACTGTAGCACCTCTTCCCAATCTATGGATCCCATCATTCACACCCCACAGGTGTTTATAACCACATTATCTTCATGCAGCGCCATCTGCAGGAGCCTGAAGTTACTACCACCCTAAACATGCATGGCGGCTAATTGTTTGTCTGGTGAGTTCGTAAAAGCTGCTGGTCTTTCTCAGAACAACGAACTGACTACATCGGAGTCCAGACCTCAACATCACTGAATGCATGTGGGATTTCTTAGATGATGGCTGGACCTTGGAGGTATGGAGAGATGTACCTTCAGACTGCCTGGGAAGAAAAAACAAAATCAAGCTTCCTGTATAGCCGTAACCAGCATGGACACCCCAAATACCAAAAATAACATTGGGCCATATTTTAAGCTGATGCTTCTAAACAGAATATGTTTTTATGGCTTTGGTTCCCGACACTAATCCATCCATTCGTTCCTTACAGCCCTTTTGACTGGAAATGACAGAAATGGAGTGATGGTCTCTGTTTACTGCACACACGCGATACACAAGCCGGCAGCCGGCAACGTTCCCACGCCTTGGCTTTTTTTCTCCCAGAATCCATTTTGTTCTAGCAAAGTTCATTATGTATGCATACACAATTACATCAGGACTATATGAGCCCCAGCAGATAATTGCCTCAAATCGCCATATCGCTATCACCAATATTTAGAGCAGACTTGATGATGCATTTGTGTGGCTTGGACAGCGTCCCTAGCATTCCGCCTGTGGCTGTGTGCGCTAAAGCTGTGAGTGCTAACAAGCTATCCAGTTCGCAACTCCGAAGGGAAGCAACCATGAAGCTTCTGGAGCTCCGAGGCTAAATCAACAGAGGGGACTAGAGGGCAGCTTGTGATTTGCTGCCTCACAGGCCGCACTGCCAAGCAGTTTGGAGATAAGCACTAGTTTTAGAAGCACGAAGAGGCGCTAGCGCTGCCGCTGATTGATTTGGTGAAAAGCTGAAAGCTGTATTTTACCGCTTGTGGACTAATACTCCACATGACGGGTCATTCAGTCACTTACCAAAGTATATCACCTTCTGTGAGTAAGGTGGTAGTAACTTCAGGCCCCTGCAGATGGCGCTGCACGAGGATGATGGGGCTTTAAATACCTGCGGGTGCGAGTGATGGGATCCATAGATTGGGAAGAGGTGCTACAGTGCAGGGAATGTCTCGTTCCATGTGTGGAAGATGGCTCCAGAGCAGATGTTAATGATTGGCTAAAAGGAGTGACTGAGCATGTGGGCGTGGCCAAAGACTATAGTGTGAAGGAAGTAGCTGAATCTGCAGGTGTATGGAAGCGTACGGTCATACGGGTCTACCAGCAGTGGCTAAAATCCCAGTCTACAGGGAATTCTCCTCAGAATTGTGCCAGGGAAGGCATCCACCACATCTGGCCCAACTGGGCATATGCAGTTTTACCTCAGATGCTATGTTAGCTTGTAGCACCAAGAAAGACGAGTTTAATATAGAGGATAAAGCCTACTGATAAATGTTTTGATACATATAAGTAGCTACTAGTTTAACACAGCTAGGCTAACTAGCTAATGAGGTAACCCATTTAGCTTAGCTTAGTTGTACCAGTTAGATGTTGACTAGGCTAATTAGCTGGTAGCCAGTCTTTAACTTCACATTTTTGATTATCAGGATGCTCCACAGAGTCACCCTTGTACTATGTAAATTTACATTGCAGGTGCGGTGTTATATGACACACCACCTTGTATGGCTGTAATAGCTGAACACTGACTTAATGTGGTTTACAATAACTTAGAAATTAATTTAAGGTAGCAATACATTTAAGGAGGCACTGAGTTTAAAGCTGGAGATGTAAAGTAGCAGAGATTTAATGAGATTTAGGAATGTAATTTAAGGCAGCAGTGAAGTTAAGGTAGCAGAGGTTTTCTGCTAGCAGTAAATTTAAGGTGGCAGAGAATTTAAGGAGGCTTTAATGTATCAGTGGATTTTGAGGTTACATAGAATTTAAAGTGTCATTGAATTTAAGGTACCACTGGATTTAAGGTAGCGCTATACTTAGAATTGTGTTATATATTGGGTTCTTTGTAATGGGTTCTTATAGTAATACTCTTATCAAGTTAACTAAATGTCATTTTTGGAGTTCTCTCCATAAATCATATTCATTCATCATTCTGAACCCATCCTTCCTGTAAACTGTGAACCTGTAGATTATAAGCATATAAATTTGAATAATAATGCCAAGCTTTTTCAAACAGAACTGTAGGTGTTTGGAATTAAATCTACACTTTCACACATCCAAGGTGGCAGTATCATCCATCTCTCTATCCGGGAAAGATAGAACTCACTTTAAGCGCCTGGTCTCTTTGAGAACTCTACAGTGCCTTGCATAAATCTATATTTTTTCACAAGAATGAAAGACTTTATGAAGCTGTTAGTGCACGTTAGCGCTGACATTATGGACTCTTCCTATCCATGGAAGCTCTCTTCATGACCCATTATTCTGGTTGTTATTTTTTTATCCAGCAGAATATTACCTTTCTAGTTACTGAGGTATCTCTATAGGTGGTTAGCACTGCACCAGAAGGGGGAGCCCTAGAGAAATGAAGCCACTATCTCCAGTCCTGAAGCCTGGTGGAGGCAATATAAAACTATAATTGAATATGCTGACCTAAAGGGCACTTGACAGTCTGAGGGGGAAAAGGGCAGTGGCTGAAGCCCACCCTGGGGTCTGTGCACAGGTCTGCTACTGTGGTTATTGAGGGCTTGTAGGCTCCTAGATGGTTCCAATGGCCTATGGCTGGTGTATAGTAGGCTAAATATTTGTCTAGCATGATTGTATTTCATTCATTTGGCTGCTTGGTGAAAACATGGTTCCAATGCTTAGTGCTGCAATATTAAATATATAATATATTTATTAAGGAATGTTCATATTGCTGTTGATACACTGACTACGTTATAAAATAAAACTATTTCTATTTGTCAGAGGACTTTGATTCCTAAAAACACCTACATGGAATCTCTGAGGTTGGTAAGAATGCTAACATTATTCGATCAGTGCTAATAACACAGTGTGCAAAAACTCAGAGTACATTGAGGGTGACTCTCCTTTAAAATCTAGCCATGCACTGTACAAAAAAGGAGGGATATATGTATGTATATCGTCGCTGTCCAAAGAAAAACATGTATATTAATTTTTGTTGATTTTTACTTTTATTACTCTTTTGATCACATGAGCTGCTATATACACTGTGTAGAATTTCATTAAGAATGGAGCAACAGAAACGGAGCCGAAGCTGCTTGGAAAGATGTCTGGTTCCATTGATTTCCATTCAACTTAAATGAGGTTCTTGACCTCTCCTGTAAAGTTGCCATTTTGGAGATACTTGTCTGACATATATATATATATGTATATATATATATATATATATATTGTATAATTATAAGCATAGTATTGTATAATTAATTATAGTATTGTATAATAGTATTGCATAATTAAAAGTATAGCAAAGAACTTAAAATAGGACCACAAAAATAAATATTAAGTATTACAAAGAAATACAAATCATGAAACCAAATAAGATCAATCAGGGCCACAATTTAAAAGTATTAAAATGATAAAATAGTAAATATAAATAAATATAAATAAATAATAATTCATTTACAAAAAACTGAATAGGAGTAAAATAATAAAATAGAAAACAAAAATCTCTCAAAATCTCAGAAAATAATTATTAATTAGAAATAATATATATATAATAATATAATAATATATATATATAATAATATATATATATAATTAATAATAATATTAACAAATATAACAATTAAATAATTATAAATACTAATACTATTATTAATACTACTTCTACTACTACTACTAATGATAATAATAATAATAATAATAATAATAATAAAAACTGTGAGAAACTAAAATAGACTATAAAAAGTTGATTAATAGGTTAGATTAAAAGCCAATATCATGATAAATATTAGCCACCCAGGAGCCAAGACTAAAACCCTGAGTTAAAACCAAACCTCCTATTCTCCCAAGAGTTCTGGATCATCTCACAACTCTCTCTTGCAATTCTAATGACCTTGGGAATTTGTCTGGGACTCGAGAATGCTTGCTGAAATCCTCTTTTGCATGTGTTTAGCCTAAGTTGATGCTAATAAAATCACTCCAGATTACAGCATGATGTTGATCATCTCAGTATTCATAATTTTAATAGGCAGTTTCCTTCCAGAGCTTTAAATAATTGCTATTAAATGCTTACAGCGCTGAGGAGTTTTTAATATTTCTGCTGGGTGCAAAAAAAGGACGCCATATTTTCATTAAGAGAATGAAATCTGCCCCCGGCTTACTTCAGACCTGAGACAGGAACACAGCAACCTTGGCCATTTCACTAATTTAGGACGCCTAATAGAAGTAAAGCACCGGAGACTATTATCTGCCCACTGCCAGCCTGGAGACCTAAAAGCTGTTGAAGTAGTTAAGGTGAACTAAAGAATAAGAGAGATGGTTCTAGCTTCTCGGCTTCACCCTGTAGTACCTAAAGTACCTCCTCCCCTTTTCTACGACATCATACTTTGTTGTGCTGAATCCAACACATCCATCTCACCAGAGAAAAATGAGTCACCACGCATGTTTAAGGTGGTAGTAACATCAGGCTCCTGCAGAGGGCGCTGAATGAGGATGGTGGATCTATAATACCTATGGGGTGTACGACTGGATTCATAGATTGAGAAGGTGAGGTGCTACAGTGCAGTGAATGTCATAGTAGTCCTAGTTTCCAAGTATACTTGATTTATTTCACACATTCCACAGTGGTGCTATGAAGCTCATTAAGGTTTGAAGGTCATGGGTATAACAAATGAACAAATTTACAAATTTACAAATGAACATAAATAATAAATACAGAACCATCTAATTGCTAGCCCAATCATTGGAAGATAGGGAGGGAATAATATGGTGAAAAGTCGTCTTTAATTGTCCTGATGGCTGTAGCACTTTATGTTTCGGTCCATATGTCCTGACTCGTAGGATATATGGTCATGGTTCTTCTTCCACCCGTCTACGGTTTATTCCAAATAAACAGCCAGTGGAACGGAGATCATTGAGAAAATACAGGAACAAGTTTTTCAAACTAGTCCTAGGATTTGCATGTCATCCTCACACTACTGGAGACACTGCAAATGAAAAAGTTGCCAAATATCGTAACATCACCAGTAACGTGTACCTGTATGCAGAGCTAAGGGACTCGAGTGACATGACTTGACTCGAGTCGGACTCGAGTCGCAAATTTGAGGACTTGAGAATTGCTTGACCAACACAGATAAAACACTCGACTTGACTTTGATATGGTATTCATGACTTGAGACTTGACTTAGACTTGAGGTAGATAACTCAAATTGATTTGTATACAATATCTGCCTCAGATTTAATGAATTAAGGATTGTTTAGGGAGTTTTAGGGACCTATGAGGTAACTTATATCATGAATTACACCAGATATAGCGGGCTTTGGATGAGAGGATTGGGTTATGGATTAAAGCAGTAAAGAGAGAACAGCGATCTGAAAGATCTGTAGATCAAAGAACAGTGACCCGACCACCCCAACCAACTTCACCCGCCACTACAGAACCCACACGAAAGATGGTTGACGACTAGCTAACGGTAAGTTAGATGGGTTCTGAGAAGAGCAGGAGACGGTAATACAGTCAAATACCACTCTACAGGCTGCACGTTACCTCCTGCTCCACTGACCCACCTACATACAGGTTGAGAACTCGTCTGATTATTATTATACATTCATAGAAAGTATAGTACGGTGGCCGAGAAAGCCCAACGCACTGCAAGTTAAAAAAGCGCTGCAAAGTCTCAAAACACAAGCATCAAAATGACACGACTTGCACAACATTAGCCAAACGCACAGCAAACACTGAAAACACATGCAGCTTCCAAAACACAACGGAAGTGTTTCCGGGGGACACTAAATGTGGACGGACCCATTCGAGAGCAGGCTGCATGGACCTGGACGTAGAGCCGAGACAGCCCCAGTTCCAGCAAAAATTGTATCTGTTTATTAATGAATATCCAGGCGGGTTATTGGCCAGTTTCTCATGTTTACATTTCGTTCCACCTTAAACAATGCACACCGAGTGGCTGAAATGAAGGTTTCACTGTTTATTAATAGATAATCTTTCTGTTTACTTCCCAGTTTCTTGTGTGTTACGTAGCCCGCTCTCGAATGGGTCCGTCCCGTTTCAGTGTCCCCCGGAAACACTTCCGTTGTGTGTTGGAAGCTGCGTGTGTTGTTGTGCTGCGCGTTTGAGACTTTGCAGCGCGTTCGGTTAATGGTTTGGAAGTGGTTTAATTTTGATGCTTGTGTTTTCAGATCTTGCAGCGCGTTTGGCTAATGTTGTGCAAGTCGTGACATTTCGATGCTTGTGTTTTGAGACTTTGCAGCGCCTTTTTAACTTGCAGTGCGTCGGGCTTTCTCGGCCACCATTGTATACAGTGGCAGAAGTCGACATCAAATATGTAAAATGTACAAGCTTTGGACAGAACAGCGGAACGTTAAAAGCAGAACTGTTCCATCATGCTCGTTACAACGCAATCGAGCATTGAGCAATCATGTTATTAAAGGAGGCGAGTAAATGAATGGAGCTTTCACATTCACGAAATAGGGCTAATCGAGTCTTTGCCGTGCTGGAAATGGCTGGCTGTTCTATAATGGAGAGCATGCAGAGAGCTAATACTCTGTAAAGTCGGGTCATACAGCAGTCCAGATAGGCAGCCCGTAAAATAATAGACATGTGCCAGCTTAAGGAAGCGTACCAAACAGCATTAGCCTAATAGCATCCCTACACACAGCTCGGTGTGCGCGTGTGCTGGGTGGGAATGAAGCCTAGCATTTCCATACGCACTTGGCAGATGTGAGTTTTAAGTATAAGGCAGGGAAAGGACCTGCTAAAAAAGTGGGTAAAGTTAAGAAACAATTTAGATTAACATTTTAATCCCTAGTCTAATTATCAGGCTTCCCCAGGAGCTAGGCGCCGGGGGGCGTTCGCATGTGCGGGGCGAGAAATCTCTGGGAAAAAAAGCCATTTCCGCTTTGTACCTTGATCTGGGAAGTGTCACAGGAATGACACGTTAATCCCCAGCCGCATCGCGGAATCGCAGCAGCGACTGTACAGCGATCTCGGCGAAGATACAGCAGCTACGTGTAGGATAGCTTCAGAACGACAGAATCAAGGAAAAGGGAACAGAACACGGGCGACAGAAGCTTCTGGGAGAGAGGGAGTGATTTGTTAGCATGCGCGCGACGCAGAAAGAAAAGCAAGAAAAGAAATTAACGTCTCGAGAATAGTCTTAACGTCTTAGCGCTCCCCTCGCGAGTGCGGATGACACTAAAACAGGAAAAAAAAAAAAAAAGGAAGAAGAAAACCTGCCGCGACTTGTCAACCCGCTCACCTGAAATCCACAGCCACCTCCGCACCGGGGGCCTGCGCCCGGGCTTTGTAGAGACCGACTTCTGCGGTTTAATTAGCGTGACAAAGAAGCGAGGCAAGAACATCAGAGAGGCCTTTAAAAAAAAGAGAAGGGGGGAAAAAGGCGCACGTAATACGTAACAAGTGAGAGACAGCGGAGCACCTGTTTGGGCCTAATTACCGCCACACTACACTAATGCAAAACAATAGAGCGCCCCCGTCACCTGCTTTCTCTGCGCCTGCCTAATAAATTCAAACGGTAATTGAACTAAAAGGAAAAAAAAACACACAGAAGACACAAAAGCCGCCGCGGAGAGAAACGCTAACGAGTTAACAAACACGGCGTAATCCCGGCGACGCGCCTCGGGAAACGCACAGCGCAAACTTTACTTTGACGCCCCTGACGTGATCGGGCTCGGGAGTGTACACAGCCCGCATCTCCACGTTTCCCTTTGTGTGTTCTCCCTGCCCGGAATCAGTCTTCCCAACCATGTCAGATGGGATTACTTCTCATTCCCCTCTGCTAAGTTTTGGCAGGAAGGGACGGCACACCTGGAAACAGCCGTCTCGGCTTTTCCTTCGGTCAGTGTACAGGAGAAGTACTACTGTGGAAGCCAGGTAGGGCGTCCAGTGAAGGTGGACGTGACAAAGCCAGAGAGCTCGCGCAGAAGAGAAGGACGAAGCAGGGAATCTGACCCTGAGGGGTTTGCGAGCCAGCCTCCCCAATTCCACTATCCCAAACTTTTCATAAACGTACTCTTTTCCTTAATATCAGACGAGATGTGCCTCAAAAACGGCTTCTTAATTACGTTAATTCATTTTAATATGAAATGTTTCTGTTGCTATATATTTATTACATATACAGTGTTGTAACCACATTCCACTTTTGTACTTTTTAAAATATATATTAATTTTATATTTATTCTATATTAATATTACATTTGTCATTTTATATTTATTTATAACGTTATTTATTAATTAAGTAATTTATTTATTTATATCATTATCCAAATATCGCATATTGCATGTGAGTGGGCAGTTCTCATTGCATTTCACCGACTGATTGCCGGTTATCAAGAGTCAAAAAAGGAGGTATTTAAGGTCCTGGACATGGTAACCGATCTTAGGTACAATGTTAGCAGGTCAATCAGTATTATAAACAGTTCAGCTAATAACAGTGACGACGGTGGTGGCAAAATCTAGACCTGTACTGATTGTTTGGACAGGGCTAAAGCAGCTCATTTAGCTAGTTAGCTAGCGACGGTAGTTATGGCTGGTTATTAATGGTAATTATAATTCCATCATCCCAAACTTTTCATAAACATACTCTTTTCCTTAATATCAGACGAGATATGCCTCAAAAACGGCTTCTCAATTACGTTAATTCATTTTATTATGAAATGTATTTTAATAAACATGTTTCTAAAACTGTAACTGTATCTGTAACACCTAGTTTTAAATTCCATATGTTTCTGTTTCTATACATTTATTACATATACAGTACTGTAACCACATTCCACTTTTGTACTTTTTAAAATATATATTAATTTTATATTTATTCTATATTAATATTACATTTGTCATTTATATTTATTTATTACTTAATTTATTACTTTATTTATTTATTTATTTATTTCATTATCCAAATATCACATATTGCATGTGAGTGGGCAGTTCTCATAGCATTTCACCGACTGATTGCTGGTTATCAAGAGTCAAAAGAGGAGGTATTTAAATCCAGAGCTTTCAATCCAGCGTCCTGGTAACATGGACATGGTAACCGATCTTAGGTACAATGTTAGCAGGTCAATCGGTATTATAAACAGTTCAGCTAATAACAGTGACGACGGTGGTGGCAAATCTAGACCTGTACTGAATGTTTGCACAGGGCTAAAGCAGCTCATTTAGCTAGTTAGCTAACGACGCTAGGTATGGCCGGTTATTAATGGTAATTATAATTCCATCAAATAATTCATTCCATCAACAGTGCAGTTAGCTAGCCGTGGTGACAAAATTGAGACCTCTTAAAATGATCCTAAGCACAAAACACTGAAGGAGAACAGTTCCCATTAGCTAGAACCAAGCTCTGTTCAACAGCCCTGATTGGTGGACTCAGTTCATACTTCTTTATGTACAGCAACAGTTCAGTGAACTGTCTCCAGAACCAGGAAGTGGATTCAGTCTGTGATTTTGAAGGCCCCTGATGTAGACCGTATGCGTGATGCTTGGTAGTCTTCATTTGGAGGTTAGCTTTATATTAATATGTGGCTTATTAATACCACCACCACCACCACTACCCCTCCACTATCATTTCCATGTTTCCAAGGCTGTAATCAACATGCCACAGAAATAGTAACCAGATGGCATACTGAAGTTTATAAAGACCGCGACTTGTAAGAGTCTGGTAAGAATCGCGCTTCAAAACATTTTCTCATGCGTGTGATTTTGCTTTTGCCATGATTAGTCAATATACTAACATAATTACACGTTAATTACATTGTAGTTATACATTTCGATATGATTGACATCCTGCGCCAACAGTTTTGAGTCTTAACTGACATGTTTCTTATGCCAAGCGATGGCGAACACATGGAAAGGAAGTCGAGGATGTTAGAACAGGAAACTGTGAAGGAATATAAAATGACAGCTTGGTTACCGCCTCGGATGACCGCTAATTTAAAAGACATGTTCTTGTTTTGCTCAGGAAAGCCTTTATGAGCCTGGCCCCAAACCTCCCTGAAGGTTATCAGGCATATGAAGCTAAGGAGCCTCTCAAACAGCATTCGTTCCAGTGAATTCCTTTAATTCCCCCGGGTTCCCCCTTGCCCGTTTGCTCAGATTTCCTGAGGAATAGGCATATCAGGCCTCCTGACTCAACCCTGTATGAATGCAAATGAGGTAGAAAGTGCACCTTTTATTATTTGAAACCCCCTTCTGGTTTCTCCGTCCAAACGCGGGAGATCAAAGACGGCCAAGCGCGGCACGAGCTCACGGGGGGGCCGGCTGCACACCAAGAGCTGCTGTTGTTACGGCATGAATAACCTTAATTCGGGAAAAAACTCATACGTGAAGGCAAGTAGCGGAAAGATCCTCAAGGAAAACAGTAAGAGCCGGATGGATGGTGTCCGAGATTAAAGAGAACGGATTACGTACATAGGCTAGGATATATGTGATGAATGCTTTTGAGAATGATTCCATTGAGGAGCAGGAAATACACTCACTAGCCACTTTACCGGGAGCCTCAACCTTGTAGCTGGTGTACAGTCAGATCCTGCAGCCCATCTGTTGGGCCTGATTTGTGTTAGTCATCCTCTTGCCCTTCGTCAGTTGTCAGCTTCTCACCACAGAGCTGCTCTGGCGTGGATATTTTTGGGCTGTGGACCGCTCTCAACTTAGCCGTGAAATTGGAACACTAGCGCGTCAATGCCGCCGGTCCACTGCGGCAATAAGACCTGGTCAGCTCTGGTCAGGAACTAACCAATAATGAACAGGTTAGAAAGTTGATGTACTGTAAAAGGTAGCTGGAGATCTTAAAGCAGATGTACCGAAGATGCAGTCTCCATACCGTCTGATTCCACCCCCTACCATACATCTATGAATACACTACAGTCATGTCTATTTTTGCTATTGCGATTATTGGCCCCTCCCCCCACCTCCTTACAACGATTAAATAAGTGAACTGTCATTAAAGAGGCTTTCTGCCAAAGATAGAACGAAGGCTCTGTCACTGCACAGCAGAAGTATATGCATTAGCGTATAGCATGCTATATCCACGGGAGAGAGAAATTCCCATGGCAACAGAATCCGAAAAAAACACACATGATGTTCCAGGAGCAACGGTGAGCCTGATTAGTTAGGTGTTGATAGTTTGCATCCATGTGATTCAGGTTTGAAGGACGTTAACCTTGCTGAAATCTGGCACCGAGCCAGATTTGAACCATTTCTAAGTCAGGTGTGGAAAGCACCTCATCTAAAGCGAAACTCATCTAAATTCACAGATGGGATTTTCTTCGTTTTGGAGGGGCAGTGATGTTTTATTGAGATTGTGAGGAATTGGAGGGATAGCTATTCAATTCAGAATGTAGAATTCTGAAAAAGACCAATAACGCTGGCACAAAAAGAAACATTCTCCACATTTCTTAAGTTTAAAGCCCACCCTAGTGAACACATACACTAGGGGGCATTGAGCACACTTTCCAGGACGGCTGGGCGACCCTATCCATGGTGCCCAGGGAGCAGTGCGATTCTAAAATGATAGATATTCTATTTAGTTTAAATTCTGGAAAACCTTTTGATAGATATTCTATTTAGTTTAAATTCTGGAAAACCTTTCATCCCTAGTGGCGCCCTTACAATCACAAAGCCACCAAGCTATGCATTTGGAGATTTTTACATATTGCGATGCACTGCGTTCAGTTTAGCAAGGCTCGTCATATCTGTGCTATGCATCTCAGCGTTTTGTAACACAACCTAACGTAGTTTAAGACGATTAGCATTAGCGTGTTGATCATCACACAGCTCACTGGTGAATAATGCAGAAGCCTCTCAGTATTCCCAATACAGAATTGGGACTTTCAGAATTGAATGGCAATGAAATGATTTACTGTTAAGGCAAAGTTACTTCCAGCAGCCGAAATGCCGGGGGCCTACCTTAAAAAAAAAAAGGCAACATATACCAACATAAACTATAAAATGATAGATATTCTGTTTAGTATAAATTCTGGAATACCTTTCATCCCTAGTGGCGCCCTTACCATCACAAAGCCACCAAGCTATGCATTTATGGATTTTTACATATTGCGATGCACTGCGTTCAGTTGAGCAAGGCTCGTCATGCCCTCCTGGAGAATGCATATCTGTGCTATGCATCTCAGCATTTTGTAACACAACCTAACGTAGTTTAAGACGATTAGCATTAGCGTGTTGATCATCACACAGCTCACTGGTGAAAAATTCGGAAGCCTCTCAGTATTCCCAAAGCTGCTTTAACGAAGGGAAACTAAGCGGTGGGGCTGTGTTGCCCTCCAGGCTCGGATTGGAGCAGCGAAGTGAACTAAAAGAAGTTGTGAGTTTTGACAGTTTGGAGCAATTGAAGTAAAAGTTTTGGCATTGAGGCTAGTTCTTCAGACTAGCGCCGATTATTCAGGGGAAATGGCAGGATTAGCGTGCGGAACCTTTCATACAGAAACGGAGTGCGCGAACAGCGCCTCGCTTTATGTCACGTCTAATGCCTACTTTTATTCCTAATGGTTGCCACTCTCCAAGGGAGCTGACATTATCAAACGTCTTAAAGGAGACAACCAGGAGGAATAATCTATACCTATAGAGTACAAGAATGTGCTACTTCATGACAAAAAAAAAAAAAATCTTTTTTATTTTTCTCTTTTACTGCAATTTCTCCATGGAAGGAACGAAAAAATACCATGGTGCCCGGCACGGTAGAGGGGAAAAAGCCCTCTTCACAGTGTCATTTTGTAATTTGGCTTTCAAATATGCCTTTCAGAATTGAACGGCAATGAAATGATTTACTGTTAAGGCAAAGTTACTTCCAGCAGCCGAAATGACGGGGGGCCTACCTTAAAAAAAAAAAAGGCAATTCATTATGCACTTGAGGCTTGAGTGCAGCCGACGACAGCCCGAGACAAAGCTAGGAAGTGTTACCTTCTCAAATCTGACCTTCGCATCCTATTTTTGTTGGAGATCATTGATAGTATTAAGGAGGAAAATGACCTTTCAAGTTTTAACCACTTCAGAATGCATATTGACCACCATGCTGGACTCCTGGGTAACTCCAACTGGTATATACAGACCCTGAGGCGGTTCTGTAGAGCTGTATAGCTGTGTGTTTGTGATAAGGCAGGTGGTGCGCCTGCTCCACTACGCATAAATATATTCTACATGAAGGGAAAAAGATTATATTGTTACGGATGTGGCCTTTACATATTTTGCAGACAAAATGAGTCATAGACAGAAAACCCTGAGAAACGGCGAACAGGCACACGTCGTTTCCATCTCCAGTGGAGCCAGCATTGTCAAAGACCAAGCCATCTTGAAGTATATGTGAATATAGGTATAGCAAGGCGCCAACAGCGTTATCATAAAGACAGAATTAGATGGTTTCTTAAAGGCAGCTAACCCGCCACGCTACAGGAAGCACTCCAAAGCATTTAAGCAGTTAGGACTTTTAGATTGAAGGGACCTTCTGTAACAGCTTTCTAGACACCTGCTTATCTAGCCTTTCTTCTGAAATCAAGCGAACTCATAGGGAGCTTGTCGCCCTTTGAGATAGTAACCAACAGCAACACTCTCTACTCTTACACAGATGTGGGAACATGGCTGTGAAGATTTGATTACAGGTGCAGGAACATTAGCAAGAACAGGTGCTATTGACTGATGAATAGTTCTGGACCATCAGCACCACTCCAGCTGATCCTTAAGGTATTTGATAGGGCTTCATCACTCCAGGAGATACAGTTGTTGGGCAGGCATGCTGGGTTGGAGGTTGAGGAACCAGCCTTGTGACCGGATAGCCTGAACTGACAGGACATGACTGAAGTCCTCTTGAGCAAGAGACCTATCCCTCAACTGCTCCCTGCATGTGCCATGGATAGGGATGTCCATCGGTCTGGTCAAGTGCACTCACTGCCTTCTAGACATGGGCTGGAGGTTGGAGGACTAGCCTTGTGTCCGTAAGCCCAGTGGTTTGTTGAATCCCTGAGCCGACAGGACATAACCGAAGTGCCCTTGAGCAAGGGACCTAACCCCCAAATGCTCCCTGGATGCGCTGTAGATTAGGGTTGCCCACCGCTCTGGTCAAGTGCACTTACTGCCTTCTAGACATGGGCTGGAGGTTGGAGGACTAGCCTTGTGTCTGTCAACAGCACATAACTCAAGTGCCCTTGAGCAAGGGACCTAACCCCCAAATGCTCCCTGGATGCGCTGTAGATTAGGGTTGCCCACTGCTCTGGTCAAGTGCACTTACTGCCTTCTAGACATGGGTTGGAGGTTGGAGGACTAGCCTTGTGTCTGTCGACAGCACATAACTCAAGTGCCCTTGAGCAAGGGACCTAACCCCCAAATGCTCCCTGGATGCGCTGTAGATTAGGGTTGCCCACTGCTCTGGTCAAGTGCACTTACTGCCTTCTAGACATGGGTTGGAGGTTGGAGGACTAGCCTTGTGTCTGTCAACAGCACATAACTCAAGTGCCCTTGAGCAAGGGACCTAACCCCCAAATGCTCGCTGGATGCACTGTAGATTAGGGTTGCCCCCAAGTGTACTCACTGCCCTCTAGAGTGTGTGCGTGTGAATGGTTCCCTGCACAGATCAGTTACATGTGGAGGACAAATTCCTCTGTGGGGAAGCACACTTGCTCAATGGCTCCAATGTCCAGAATCCGAGTTCCATGCTCCCATTGCCCAACACTGGGAGGATGTATACCCTTGTTGCAGTATGACCTCATGGGCAGCCTGCTGTAGAGCATCCCATTCCATCAGCAATGCTTTCTAACCGAGGTGAGCAAAGCTGAATTCACGATGACAGATACAAGTGAGTAGCACTAAAGTGCACCCTGCTGGAAGGCTCAAACAAGGGTAAGGGCACATCAATGTGAACACGACCTACCCGAAAAAGGAAAGGCCTTCGGAGGGGGACAGTAGAAGTCCCAGCTGGTGAGCAGTGGGATGGCAGCTAACCATCTCTGAATGGTTATACAGTTTACAGGGTACTCTGATTGGTCAAATCATCACCCGTAGCAACGGAATGGTCAATTGCTAATCTGGCGAAAAGTGAGCCCAGCTGATTTTGCCCTGCTGTGATTGGATCAAGTAATAGGCTTTAGGGTCGTTAGGAACTCATGCCGGGGGAGGCGTACGCAGGGGTGGTGGGGTAACGGTGTTATGCTGCTAATAACAACTTGCCATATGCTGAAGCAGAGGCCGGGCTCGGCTTGATAACAAGGGAGCGGTCCACCGGATGTCTGGAATATTCTTTATCTCCGACCCCACCCTCCCATCCCGCCCCACTCCACACACTCTCTCGTTTTCCTTCCACTTCTCGCCGCCTCTCTGCCAGGTTTATTCACTCGTTTCCCCCTCCCTCTCTCTCTCTCAGTTTCTCACTCACTCTCTCGCCCTCTGGGATGGGTTTATCTCTCTCTTTGGTGCAGGCAGACAGAGACATTTTGGTGCTGAAATGTAATTTATTTTTTTTTTCCCCCCACACAGCTGTCACATCAATGATGGGTAATTTATGGCAACTGCGCAGGGCTAACTCCCTCCGAAAAGAAGTTTTCTTTAAAAAAAAAAAAAAAAAACAAGAAAAAAAGGAGCACTAAAAGGCAGTGTGAAATAAGTGGCGGCGGCGGCGGCGGCGGCGGTGCTCCTGACTGCAGACTTAAGCTCTCACCTAAACCCCTGAAGCCACCAGATCCTCTGCTTTAAATGCTCGTGTGATTTGAACTTTGACGCCGGCCTGGAACGTCTTCCGCTTCGGATGAAACGACAGTTTTCACAATTTTCACCTTGCCTTACCGAAGAGGAAAAGGGGTAACGTTGAATAAATTAACGTTGGGGTCACATGCTCGTATGGAAGAGTCGGGAATATGGAATGCAAATGAAGTCGTGCGGTTTCTCATTTTGCTTCTGTTACATCATAATCCCACAGGGTTTATTAATCTTACGACCTATCATGCCAGAGTTAGTTTCAAAGATGTATCGAAGATGTGTACGGGAAAATGTTCCACTACAAATGAGGGGAAATTGCACTCATCATCAAAAGAACAGCTGCACCCAGAAGGAGGTGTGGGAGTGCGGTGCAGGATCAATAACTGATGATACATTTAGACTGATATGATCAATATTTATTGAGCTACACATACAGAAGCCTGTCTCTCAGTATGGCGTCATGCCGCCATGTTTGCTAACCCAACACGCCAAATGTCTCGGTATGGAGCTGTAGAGGTTCCTAATGGTGTCCTGTGATAATCCATCCCTTGCAGCTTCAATATTCTCACACAGTTCCTGCAGATGGTGCAGTAGGGGTGGAGGTGGAGTAACACAAGGCCTTCTGTGTCACATACTGCCCTCTCTGGTGCCTTCATGTTATTACACAGCTTTTCCTGCTCCACCCTGCCTCCACCCACTCTCACACCTGCATCTGATTTAGAACTCACTACCTCAAATACTCCATTGTTGGCGCTGCCTTTTTGCGAAGTCTCTGTTTCCACGTTTGAGTTCTGAGCCATGTTTCCCTGCTGTTCCTGTGTCTTGTAGTGTTTGTGTTTATTTCGATGTTTTTGACATGGTGTAGTCTGTATGGATATGTCTCTGTCGATGCCTTCCTGTGTTTTGACCCCTGCCTCCTGGACAAACCCAAATAAACCCACTTTGCGTTTGCAACCTGCCTCAACCTCCACGTTACATTCTGGACATGTGACAACAAAATGTCCATCTTGGTGTTGACCACGGTGCCTCTATGGATTCTTTGGTCGTCTCCACCAAGACAAAGCGGGACTCATGGGTGGCACCACTGCTCACCTAGCATGTCTCACGATGTCAAACCTACCCACCAAGTTTCAGTCCTATGGGTTGAGTCCTTCTGGGTGCAGCTATTTGTGGAGTATCCTGATATACACGTCTTTCAGAAGGAATGCCTCGTTATTGAGGCTAATCAGGGGAAAACGCTGAAAATTGGACATTGTAGCAATGAAAAAGGTCATGTGGTCTGAGGACTCCAAATTGACCCTACTCCAGAGCAATGGACATGTCGGGGTAAGAAGAGAGGTGTGTAAAATAGCGCACCCATTCTGCATAGCGTCCACCGTTAAAGCCTCTGGAGTCAGCATTATGACCTGGGGTGGCTTCAGTCTATTAGGTCCAGGGTCAACACATGTAATGTAGCAGTAGAATGAAGATCAGCTGAGCACCTGCATGTCCCGAATGACCAGGTTATCACATCAGTGGAGTTTTTTGTTCCCGATGGCACGGGCATATTTCAGGACAATGGCAAGTTTTATTGGGTTGACATTGTGAAAGAGTGGTTCAGGGAGCATGAGGAATCATTTTCACACATGAATTGGCCACCGCAGACTCCTGACCTTAACCCCAATGAAAGACTTGGGAAAGTCTAGCTGGAGAAGACTTTATGAAGTGGTTCAGTTCTCTCACTGCCAACATAAAATCTGCACCTCTGGAAGGAAGGAAGTAGGTGCTGTTGATGTCGCATGGCTTTGTCGAATTTAAACTGCCATGACAGATTCTACAGAGAGTGCGACACATTTCGGCAGGACGTTTAGAGGGAAGGCATCTTCTTTAACAGCTTTCTAGACACCTGCTCATCCAGGGTTTCTGAAATTAAGGGTAGTGATAGAGAGTCTTTTCATCCTTGGCTGGAATAACAGCCTCTACTTTTCTGGGAAGGCTTTATACTAGATGTTGGAGCATTGCTGTGAAGATCTGATTGCAGCTAAAAGAGCATTAGAGAGACCAGGTACTGATGATGGATGAGCATCTGGAGCATGAAGGCCACTCCAAGTCATCCCCAAAGTGTTAGATGGAGGTACATCACTAGGAAAAAGCTCCACTGCTCCAAAGCCCAATGCTGGATAGTCCTCTAGCTCAACGTTTCTCAACTCTGGAGGTACCCTTCTCGTCCCCTGCTCCCTATACACCTGTGTGTTAAGAAACACAGCTCTAGCTGATGCTCATTATTTGGCAAGTCTCCAAAACATCCCATTCTACTGGAGCATTAGTGAGACCAGGGCTTTAGTGATACCAGGTACTGATGATGGATGAGCATCTGGAGCATGAAGGCCACTCCAAGTCATCCGCAAAGTGTTAGATGGAGGTACATCACTAGGAAAAAGCTCCACTGCTCCAAAGCCCAATGCTGGATAGTCCTCTAGCTCAACGTTTCTCAACTCTGGAGGTACCCTTCTCGTCCCCGGCTCCCTATACACCTGTGTGTTAAGAAACACAGCTCTAGCTGATGCTCATTATTTGGCAAGTGCAAAGTCTCCAAAACATCCCATTCTACTGAAGCATTAGTGAGACCAGGGCTTTAGTGATGCCAGGTACTGATGATGGATGAGCATTTGGAGCTTGCAGGCCACTCCATGTTTTTCCCAAAGTGTTAGATGGAGGTACATCACTAGGAAAAAGTTCCACTGCTCCAAAGCTCAATGTTGGATAGCCCTCTAGCTCAGCATTTCTCAACTCTGGCCCTGGAGGTACCCTCCTGGTCCCCTTCTCCCTACACAACCGTGTGTTAAGAAATACTGCTCCAGCTGATGCTCACTATATGGCAAGTGCAAAGTCTCCAAAACATCCCATCCTGTTGGAGCCTTAGTAAAACCAGGGCTTTAGTGATACCAGGTACTGATGATGGATGAGCATCTGGAGCAGGAACGCCACTCCAAGTCATCCCCAAAGTGTTAGATGGAGGTACATCACTAGGAAAAAGTTCCACTGCTCCAAAGCCCAATGCTGGATAGTCCTCTAGCTCAGCGTTTCTCAACTCTGGTCCTGGAGGTACCCTGCTCTGCCCATGTTAGTGTTTTTTCCGACTCCCAGCACACCTGATTCAACCAGCTCATTAACAAGCCCTTGTAGGCAGTGGTGTGTTAAAGCAGGTCATCCACTAAAAGGTGCAGGGCAGTGTGCCTCCAGAACCAGGGTTGGGAAACACCGCTCTAGCTGATAATCACTATTTGGCAAGTGCAAAGTCTCCAAAACATCCCATTCTGTTGGAGCATTAGTGAGAGCAGGGCTTTAGTGATAGCAGGTACTGATGATGGACGAGCATCTGGAGAATGAACGCCACTCCAAGTGTTAGATGGAGGTGAGAAACACTGCTCTAGTGGATACTCACTATTTGGCAAGTGCAAAGGCTCCAAAACATCCCATTCTACAGGCAGTGATTTTTTAAGAAATGAGTTTCTAAGGAAGGTTTAAAAAGTTTCAGTGTTCATGCCGTCATTGTTTCGAAAGCTAATAACTTGATATGAGACACACCACGCTTTGGTGGTCCGAGACCTCTTGTAATTATTCAGTAACTGCTATAAATCATTCAATAGCAATGATGGAACTAACGCTGTGTAGGTGTGAGAGTGAAGAATTGAGGCATTCAATATTCAGGAATCTCAAATTCACAGTTTTTTTTCTCTGCTCTTGACACACACAAACTTTCAGCTGTTCAGCTTTTCTGTTGGAGCATGTGGGCCATCGGAAAGCCTCTCCTGCTGCCGGAGTGCTAAGCTCCCGCAGGCGCATCGCCTGCAGCACAGTCTGCAAAGCGCCGGCCCCGCCAGTAGGGGGCCTGCCACCCACCGCTCGCAGATCGTCTTCTTTTCTCCCACAGTTTCTCTGCACCATGCCGGGGCTGCCTCTTGTTCCTAATGCAATTTGTTCCCTTATATAAAGCCCGTGCTGAAAATAACTAGACTACCCACAATATGTGTTGAAATGGAACGCATGGGAAGATGGTGGCGGAGGAATGGGTGGTGGGGGGTGGTGGGGTGAACAAAACAAAGCACAGCGCTGCAAAAAAATGAAAATGGGAGCGACACGCAGATGTCGGTTTGGGAAATTCGACTCTTTACTGGATGGGAATGAATTGGGCTTTTGAAAACAGGAAGAGCAGGAAACGAAGGAAGAGGCAGAGGAAAAAACAGAAACAGAAATGTGTGCCATTCACGGTTTAGAGGGGCTTTTCTTTTTTTCCGCGCTCCGGCTCCGCAGACGCTGAAAAGTGAACGGCTTGGCTGCGACCCACGCCGAGTTATTACAGCAATTAAGGTCAAATTGGCCCGAAAAAGGCCTGAATGGAAAGTTTAGGACCCTCCATGTTCACAAATAGCAGAAACAGGGCAGCGGGCTCCGCAAGGACAAAAGGCTCTGTTTTATTCCCGAACGCTAAAGCGCACAAAGAGCTGCCGGTGCCTCGCTCAGGACGCAGTCACCCAAACGAGAGCCGTAACAATAGCAGAACACGGGGCGAGTTTGTATAAATTTTTGAAAAGCACTCGGACGTGAAAAGAACCCCCTTCTAATCGAGAATTCCAAAGGTCGAGTCGTAGGAGCAGGAAACGACTCGAGTGAAGCTGCTGCTGCTGGGGCAAAAGTCCCAGAGCATCAACGGGAGAAGCAGAACAACACAGGATGTGGGAGG
The DNA here is from genome assembly GCA_024036415.1 of Prochilodus magdalenae. NCBI lineage: Eukaryota > Metazoa > Chordata > Actinopteri > Characiformes > Prochilodontidae > Prochilodus > Prochilodus magdalenae. Next base: position 635,385 of record JAMWET010002871.1, read on the forward strand.
AAAACAGCACACAAAGACATCAATAATGGAGCTGTGTTAAAAATTGAAATCGGCAGATCAGATTGCTTTTTGTATGCAAAAAAAGAAATACGGCGTACGCCATACCGACTGTCAGCGTCAGCGTGGAAGAGTGTCGCGCCTCTTCCGCCCGTTATCAGGCCTCACGCGCCTAACACCGTCTGTCACAATTATAGCTTTCAATGGCACAGTCTTTTTGCTGAGGGTTGAGTTCAGGCGTGAGTTCAGGAGTGAGTTCTGGCGTGAGTTCAGGCGTGAGTTCAGGTGTGAGTTCAGGGCGTGAGTTCAGGCGTGAGTTCAGGGCGTGAGTTCAGGCGTGAGTTCAGGGCGTGAGTTCAGGGAGTGAGTTCAGGCGTGAGTTCATGCATGAGTTCAGGGCGTGAGTTCAGGGAGTGAGTTCAGGCGTGAGTTCAGGGAGTGAGTTCAGGCGTGAGTTCAGGGCGTGAGTTCAGGGCGTGAGTTCAGGGCGTGAGTTCAGGCGTGAGTTCAGGCGTGAGTTCATGCATGAGTTCAGGGCGTGAGTTCAGGAAGTGAGTTCTGGCGTGAGTTCAGGCGTGAGTTCAGGCGTGAGTTCAGACGTGAGTTCAGGGCGTGAGTTCAGGCGTGAGTTCAGGCGTGAGTTCAGGCGTGAGTTCAGGCGTGAGTTCAGGCGTGAGTTCAGGAGTGAGTTCAGGCTTGAGTTTAGGCATGAGTTCAGGGCGTGAGTTCAGGCGTGAGTTCAGGAGTGAGTTCAGGCGTGAGTTCAGGGCGTGAGTTCAGGCGTGAGTTCAGGAGTGAGTTCAGGCGTGAGTTCAGGAGTGAGTTCAGGCGTGAGTTCAGGCGTGAGTTCAGGCGTGAGTTCAGGCGTGAGTTCAGGAGTGAGTTCAGGTGTGAGTTCAGGGTGTGAGTTCAGGCATGAGTTCAGGACTGAGTTCAGGCGTGAGTTCAGGCGTGAGTTCAGGAGTGAGTTCAGGCGTGAGTTCAGGCGTGAGTTCAGGAGTGAGTTCAGGCTTGAGTTCAGGCATGAGTTCAGGACTGAGTTCAGGGCGTGAGTTCAGGGCGTGAGTTCAGGAGTGAGTTTAGGCGTGAGTTCAGGACTGAGTTCAGGGCGTGAGTTCAGGCGTGAGTTCAGGCGTGAGTTCAGGGCGTGAGTTCAGGCGTGAGTTCAGGACTGAGTTCAGGCGTGAGTTCAGGACTGAGTTCAGGCGTGAGTTCAGGACTGAGTTCAGTTTGGCAGGATTTAATGCAGGGCTAGGTTAGGACTAAGTTTAGTGTTGTTCATTGTGGGGTTTAGTACTGCGGTGAGTACTGAGTTCTGGATTGACTTTGGGCCGGGTTCATTGCTGAGTTTACAGTTGAATTCAGGATTGAGTTGAGGGCCAAGTTCAGGACTTAGTTTAAAACTGTGTTCAAGGGTGGAGTTTTGGAGTAGGTTGGGTGGTGAGTTCAGGGTTTTATGCAGGACTGAGTTTAGGTTTGAGTGCAGGATTGAGTTCAGTGATCAGTTCAGGATTGAGAGCAGTACTGTGGTCAGTATGAGGTCAAGTTTAGGTTCTGTGTCGGTTTCAATGTTAACCTCAGAAACTGAGACCCGGCTTGTTGCCAGGACGGGCGGCGGTGACAAATCAGAGAATCCTGGAGGAGGCAGCGAGCAGACGAAGCGTTCAGAGCTCCTAACACTCCTGCTGACAGCTACTTACAGCAGGCAGGGTTGACAGCGCGTCCCTGTACGCACACCCAAGCCCTCTGATGCTGCAGGAAAAATAATACGCCTCTTTCGCTTTCTCTGTCTCTCTCTCTCTCTCTCTCTCTCCCAGCGAAACCTCCTCCTCGACAAACACTCTTAGCACGCTGGAACAAACCAGAGGCTAATCGGCTTTCAGATACTCCACTGATAGCTTTATACAACAAGCAGAGCCCGGCTCCAAATCTTATCAGATGATTGTTGGAGTGAATCGAGTAGATGTGGCTTTTCCTTTCAGACAAGAATGCAGTAAAAGACACGGTTCGAGTTCGGAAAACGACAGCATCCGTTTAAAGACAACAAAGATATTAAAGAGGTAGAGGAGCAGTCGTCCCCAGAGCAGGGACTATTACAGCTACGTCTTCAGAGTGGGCTATACATGTCTAAATTCTGTCTCCCTGCTACAATAATGCTAATTCCAGCTAGCATAGCTATTCAAATCTAGCAGGGTAGGTGCGCTAAGATAATAGCAATTCACTTGAACATTTTTAGGGTACTCTGGATTAAATATGGACATTTGATGCTTGGTTTAGTTCAATACTGTAGAAAACAAAACCAAAAAAAACCCAAATTGTATATTTATATTAATACTCTAAATTCTGTCACGACCCTGCTACGATAATGCTAATTCCAGCTAGCATAGCTGTTCAAATCTAGCAGTATAGATGCGCCACGATAATAGCGATTCATTTGAACATGAATTGAGCGATTCATTTGTTTTGGGGCATTCTGGATTAAATTTGTATATATATGTAAAGATTGTTTTGTTTCAATACTGTATAACACAAATTAAAATTTTGGTTTATATTTATACTATGAAAAAATATTTAAAAAAATAAAGATATTAAAGTCGTACAGGAGCATAACTAGGACTATTAGGGCTCAGATTGGGCCACATATGCCCACTTTCAATCAAAACTGAGGAACAACACTGCTAATATATTGTTAGTTTCAGCTAGCATAGCTATGGGAATCTGGTAGTATGGTGGCGCTAAGATAATGGCACTTCACATGACCTCTCTGATAGGGTATTGTAGATTAAATATGGACATTTTGATGCTTGGTTTAGTTCAATACTGTAGAAAAAAAAAAAGAAATACCAAAAATTATATTTATATTAATACGCAATTAATAATACTGACTAAGTACTAAATACTATATTAATTAATACTCACTAAATTCTGTCCCTGCTACAATAATGCTAATTTCAGCTAGCATAGCTATTCAAATCTAGCAGTATATGTGCGCTATGATAATAGCAATTCATTTGAACTTTTTTGGGGCATTCTAGATTACATTTGGAAGTTTAAGATTATTTTGTTTTAATAGTGTAGAAAACAAAATAAAATTTATATTTGGTTTGGTATTGATTTATATTTATACTATAAAAAATGATAAACAATTAAGGATGCACAGGAGCAGTCATCCCCAGAACTGGGACTATTAGGGCTCAGACTGGGCCACATATGCCCACTTTCAATCAAAACTGAGGATAATAATATATTGCTAGTTTCAGCTAGCATAGCTATGGAAATCTGGTAGTATGGTGGCGCTAAGATAGTGGCAATTCACTTGAACATTTTTAGGGTATTCTAGATTAAATAGGGACATTTGATGCTTGGTTTCTGTCCATTTTTATACTGTATAAACATCTCAAAATAACATTTTGGTTTATATTATTAAAAATTTCATAAGCTTATCAATTAAAGACTCATGTACAATAGCAGTCATTCCTCAGATTTACCTCAGGAAACTTTTTGTTTATAATAGTTAGACAACTATTAGGGCTCAGATTGGGCCACATATGCCCACTTTCAATCAAAACTGAGGAACAACACTGCTAATATATTGCTAGTTTCAGCTAGCATAGCTATGGAAATCTGGTAGTATGGTGGCGCTAAGATGATGGCAATTCACTTGAACATTTTTAGGGTATTCTAGATTAAATAGGGACATTTGATGCTTGGTTTAGTCCAATACTGTATAACACAAAATAACATTTTGGTTTATATTATTAAAAATTATAAACAATTAAAGATGTACAATAGCAGTCATTCCCAGAACTGGGACTATTAGGGCTCAGATTGGGTCCAGTATGTCCACTTTCAATCAAAACTGAGGAAAAACACTGCTAATATATTGCTAGTTTCAGCTAGCCGTAGTATGATGGCTCTAAGATAATGGCAGTTCACCATATAAGCTGTATTGTTTTAATATTTTATCAAGTAAAATAATGCATATTTTGATATTTATACAAATACAAGTTAAGAGTCCTCCCCAAAACTAAGACTGTTAGAGCTAGGTCATCAGGTTGAGCTAGAAATATCTCAATTCTGTCCAAACCCTGCTACAATAACGCTAATTCCAGTTAGCATAGCTACATAAACCTGCTAGTATTGATGCACTACAATAATAACAATACCCTTAAAGATTTGTTGGGCATTCTAGATTAAATATAGACTTTCTAAGCCTGTTTGGTTTTAAATAAATGAGTATGGGAACAGTCATCCAAGTAAGCGCTAGGCCTTCAAAACTGAGGAACAAACATTTCTGTAATAATGCTCATTTTTGCTAGCATCCTATGGGAGTCTACTTTCACATTAGCACTTAGCTAACTGCAATTGAGCATGCCTTTTTGGGTTTCCTGGTTAAACATGGATATCTAAAGCTTATAAAAAGGACCTTCAGACGTCCTAACCAATGTCGAAGATACTGTAGCTTGGCTGTATCCACCTGGGTACCACTGAGAAGGAAAATCCACATTGGTCAGTTTGTATGTTGGATGTTTTAAAAAATCTTAGCCCCCTAAGAGTTCCCTGCCACCAAGAACGTTTCAGACTGCTATGCAAAGTTCAGATGGCCACCTCAGACATGTGTGGTCAACCGATACCTGGGCTAACTGGCACAACTACACACCCAACATTTTGTGTTGGAGCCGGCAGGAGCTTCCCTCAACACCGGGACGTCTCAATATGTGGTCTGCCAGCCACCTTCTGTTGGCTCGTTTATTACTCCCCAAGAAAAATGACCAGAGAAAAGCCTACAGGTTCCCGTTTCAGCGGTGTAATTAAACCCACATCTGTCTCTGATTAGCCACGGTCATCTCCGTCCCAGTTACTCCTAAACGGCACAATTTGGGGCTTTTCGGGCTTGTTTTCTCCCACACTCAGCATTTCCCTCCTCGCCGTAATTCAGACCAGCAACGATCTGTAGGAGACGGATCTGAAGAACCTGGGGATTAATTGGGGTCCTCTGGAAACGTGCGATTATTTCCGCATTCTTCTTCATTTTAATGAACTCGAGCGCGCCTGGATGCCAGACTTTCGCATTAAGAAAGGGTTATTTATTACCTCACCTTTTTATTTATGTATTTATTCATCAAGGAATCCTGCTTTTTATGCTTCGCTGGCAAAAAAAAAAAATAGGCTTGTAGATATTTATCGCAGGACTGGTCCGTACTCCAGGTTTTGTGAAAGAGTGTCATCCTTCATTTATTTCATTTCCAGTTCATTTCAGTGCATGTTTTCTAGGTTATATTCCTGAGAAGATTAGATAAAAGCTCCCTGGACAAATAATTAGACACCTCTGTTATGTTCTGGGGGGCGCAGGGGGTTAGGTAGGTGGTAATGGGCTCTTGGGTTGAGGTGACGATACATTGGAACCACGGTGGCTACAAATTGAGCTGCTGGACAACCAGGTTTCACCTGTAGCTCATCATCTTACAGAGGAACGGCCGTTCTCACGTTCACTGAGATGTGAATGTAGCTGATTGACATGATGAACATTCAGGAGCTTTCACACATCTGAATCGCCAGGCTAAAAGGAGTGGCTGCATGTGGGCGTGGCCAAAGACCGTAGTGTGAAGGAAGTAGCTGAATCTGCAGGTGTATGGATGCGTACGGTCATACGGGTCTACCAGCAGTGGCTGAAATCCCAGTCTACAGGGAAGGCATCCACCACATCTGGACCAACACATGCCAAACCCAGTCCCAGCTGTTAGTGGTGCTGATGGAGGTAGTACACAGTTTCAGGTACGTTTTAGTCACAGGGGACTGTTGTTTGGTCAGATGGGCTTTGTTGGCTTGCATATTGAAGGGAAAGGCCAAAGGAAACTGTAAGAAGACAACCCAAAGCCATGGGTCTGAAAGGATGTGTAGCTCCAGAAGGCCTCGCTGAGAAAACAGAAGACCAAGAACATATCAGACTCTCCATTTACATTTACGGCATTTAGCTGACGCTCTTATCCAGAGCGACTTACAAGGTTAGTGATTACAGGTAGGCCAGTGTAGTGTTAGGAGTCTTGCCCAAGGACTCTTATCGGTGTAGCTCAGCATAGTCACCCAGACTGGGATTCGAACCCCAGTCTCCCACATGTAGAGGTAGCACCCTGAGTAGTGGTGTTACCCACTGAGCTACACCAACCACGTGGCTACAAACTGAGCTGCTGGACAACCAGGTTTCATCTACATGAGAGCATCTGCGGATACCGGAATCAGGCATGGCGGAAAATGCAACCAAGTTCTTGGACTGAACTTTGGAGGCATTGTAAAACATCCCAGCATATTCCTGGAGAGAACTCACAATCCAAGCTGGAAGGACTCGGGTACAGAGGCTTGTGGGTACAGTTGTCTTTTAGCAGAACAGAGGCACTTCAGGAAACAAGGGCCCGGCAATGCCCTGCTCTCCTTCTCTCTCTCTGGGCCGCTCGGAGGAGATTGGGAGATTTGTTTTCGCCGGGTCTCGCGCTTGTGACATCGGGGCGAGTCGGACGGTTGAGTGCGCTTGCTCTCTGCTGACGTATGGCCCCGCTGATGCGCTGTGACTGGACCCAGCACACACCATCCAGCACGCATTAACTACAACCGCTGGGCCTAATCTGTCTCTATATGTCCCTCGGCGGCCTCGGGCACCCTGCACATAAAGCTTTCTCCTCGTGCCCTTTGAATGCAAGCCGCACCACAAAGCCATGGCGGGCTCTAATTTGCTCCCCTATCTAGATTATTGTAAAAGTAGACGTTTTAATTAGGTTGCGAGGCCTATCAGGAAAAGGTTGGAGTAATTATACGGTAATTATGATCTTTATTAGATAGCAAGCTCCAGGCAAATAATGCAGTACAATCTTATTGATGGGCAGAATACAAACAAGCCTGAAGAGGTAAATATTGAAAGACTAGGCCGAATAGCATTTAGTGTCACCAGAGTCCATATAAAATACTGAACTAAAATATTTGTACTGAGTAATGAGTCAAAGGCAAGAAATATTTCAATGTTGCATGTGTATGCTGTTATGCTCTTACTGGTGCCATTATTATACTAATAATAAAAAAAATAAATTAATTAAAAAAAAATATATATATATATATGTATGTATAAATATATCTATAGATAGATAGAAAGACAGACATACAGATATAGATAATACAATTAAGATAAATAAAATGTAAAATTTTTTATCATTAAGTCTTTTTTTATATATCAATTTAATATAGCAAATATTTAGTATTTCAAAGAACTTCCATACATAAACATTATATCCATGTAAATATAAAAAAATTGGAATTTATCATTAAGTATAATATTCAATGTCAAACATTGTAGAATTTCTACTTTTTATTTATAAACATGTATATTTTATTTTGTTTAATTATTACAAGCAGTTTTAAATATAGAAATAATTAGTTTATTAGTTTAATTAACTAAATAAATAGTTAATTAATTTACAGTAAATATACATATAGAATTAAGATAAATGTTTAAAGACGATGGAATTTATAATTGAGTACAATATTACCTGACCAATATTACCAAATTTAACATGGAAATATTGCCATATGTTTCCATATATAAAGAAACGTCCATCTATCTATCTATCTATCTATCTATCTATCTATCTATCTATCTATCTATCTATCTATCTATCTATCTATGTCTGTCTGTCTGTCTGTCTGTCTGTCTGTCTGTCTGTCTATCTATCTATCTATCTATCTATCTATCTATCTATCTATCTATCTATCTATCTATCTATCTATCTATCTATCTATCTATCTGTCTGTCTGTCTGTCTGTCTGTCTGACTGTCTATCTATCCATCTATCTGTCTGTCTGTCCACCTATCTATCTATCCATCTATCTGTTTGTCTGTCCACCAATCTATCTATCCATCTATCTGTCTGTCTATCTGTCTGCCTGTCCATCTATCCATCTGTCTCTCTATCTATCTATCTATCTATCTATCTATCTATCTATCTATCTATCTATCTATACTACATCAAACCCTTACAATCCCAGACTTACTACATTAATACACTGTTATTACACAGTAACTACAAGCACTACAATGTAAACAGGCTAGGACACTTGTAGGTTAAAGAAGTGTGTAATAACTCTTTGGGCCCGGGCCAACTTAAATCACTGCCATGAAACAATACCAATATTATACCATATATACATCTATAACACGTGCAATATCACGTGTATGTAAAGATATTTCCATTGACTTCCAGGTCAGAAGAATGAAATCGGACAATATCACATACCACATACTCAAATATAATATATACATAGCTCTGATTTATGGCCAGACAATCCACAGACCCAATAAAAGAGTCAGTATGGCGCATAGAATTAACATTAACGTATACTTACTATATGTGTGCATATGCAGTTGATGCACATACGTAGTTGGCCATAATGCATATAGAAGTGAATGCTAATGGAATAAATAGAAGAGAATATCATATCACAGTGTTGCATATAGAACTGAGATATTTACATTGACCTCAGAGTCAACAGCAAACAACGTAGACATAGTACATCATCGCTGTCCAAAGAAAAACAGGTATCTCCAAAATGGCACTTTACAGGAGAGGCCAAAAACCAAATTTCATTTGAATGGAAGTCAATGGAACCAGACGTCTTTCTAAGCAGCTTTGGGCCGTTTCTGTTGGTCTATTCTTCATGAAATTTCCACACAGTGTAAACAGCAGCTCATGTGATCAAATGAGCCATAAAAGTAAAAATCAACAAAAATTGAGATACATGTTTCCTTTGGACAGCAACGATATGTAGATTGATATGTTACATACTATGTGCACCGGCCCAACGCGGTAAATACTGAGAGAAAAGGCTTCATAGAATTTATTATCACCGGAGTCAATATTCCATACAGCATTAGGACGCTTACATTGACTTTGAAGTCGATACTGAGCAGCACGTCCAGATTGTGTATACGAGTACAGTTTGTGCATGCTACTTGGCATCGACTTAGAAGTCAACACACACACAGACCCGCACCCTGACCCCCCCGTACGCCATATATATAATGCCTGTACCCGCAGGATCAATGGAGCAGTACGGCCCTTTAAGCTAGAGCCTCCGTCTTGGGAGCAGGTCAAGCCCGGGTCCAGCCTGCGGCTATGAATCCTGCCTTCAGCCTGCATCTGCAGTGCTGTGCTGATGATGCGTGGAGCTGTGTTTATAAAGCAGCACCCGGCTGCAGCGCAGAGATCCAGACCCTTCCAAAGAGATGGAGAGGCTGGACGAGGCATCAGTCCGGCACGTCTCGGGCTCGGCACCGCGTAATTGGCACAAACGGCCTTTCGCTAACTAGCAACTTATGGCTCCCTCGGGTCCTGTTAGCTGGGGGCCTTCTAGCCTGTGATGGGTCCATGCATGGGTGTTTATGTGAATGCATTGTGTTGCGTATTGTATATCTCCTTGTTGTTGTTTATTGTTTATGTATTTGTTTACAAACAAAAGTCTTACATTTCAGTTTATGCTTTTTCAGGAAATGCTTCTTAGGACTGCATTAGGCTGCATTCCTTAGGACCTGTATTAGAACCTAATCACAGGGATGCTGTGTGTTATAAACACTTTGTTACGACGTTAATTGAGCATGAATTATCATATTACTGAAACGTACTGGTCGTAATGGAAAAGCTTAATGCATAATAAATCAAATATTGTGCCGTGTGTGATGTGGGGCCTACCAGACCAAAAATAAAGAGCTTATTAAATCATCACTATGTTTTCTGTGAAGTCGAGGGAAACCGTGGGGGTTACTAAGACATGGTTCTTTTAATAAAGCTTATATTAACACTAATAACCCATTTATTCACTATACATGAAGTCCAGTTCATGAGGACCTGCATTTGGTACATAGTCAGGGACATATACTTCTTTTCATTCCACCTTAAAGGGGACAGCAGGTAATAGCTACTCTTCTGAGGGTTGAGAATAGAACTAGAATTTGGAGGAGGGTGGAATGGGGAATTTGGACAAGTAGTGTGAGGTACCAGGATGTAGCTGCTATGCCATTTAAGGTGGAATGGGGAAATTCAAACACGAGGCTGGATAAGTAGCAAGAGATATGAAGATATAACTGCTATGCCATTTAAGGTGGAATAGGGAAATTCAAACAAGAAGTTGGACATGTAGCATGAGGTACCAGGATGTAACTGCTATGCCATTTAAGGTGGAATGGGGAAATTCAAACAAGAAGCTGGACAAGTAGCATGAGGTACCAGGATGTAGCTGCTATGCCATTTAAGGTGGAATGTGGAAATTCAATCAAGAAGCTGGACATGTAGCATGAGGTACCAGGATGTAACTGCTATGCCATTTAAGGCGGAATGGGGAAATTCAAACACGAGGCTGGACAAGTAGCAAGAGGCTTGAAGATATAACTGCTATGCCTTTTAAGGTGGAATGGGGAAATTCAAACAAGAAGCTGCACATGTAGCATGAGGTACCAGGATATAACTGCTATGCCTTTTAAGGTGGAATGGGGAAATTCAAACAAGAAGCTGCACATGTAGCATGAGGTACCAGGATATAACTGCTATGCCATTTAAGGCGGAATGGGGAAATTCAAACACAAGGCTGGACAAGTAGCATGAGGCATCAATATATCACTATTATGCCTTTTAAGGTGGAATGGGAACATTCAAAACAAGATGCTGGGCAAGTAGTATAAGGCACCAGGATGTATTGCTATACCATTTAAGGTGGAACTGGAAATTTCAAACAAGACCTCAGCTTCAAGTCAGGCATAAATTTGACTGGACATACATGCAGGTCTTTCCAGACTGTAGCTGGACACTGGCATCTAACCTGGCATAACTTTTATCCACTCAGGTGCTGCCAACAACCAAACACACTCAGTGCTTAGCACTTAGCTTCTACGCAATGCTAGCGGCTCTGGGGTTTCCAAGCAGAAATGGTGCTCTTTCACTGAGGCAGTTCTGAGGCAGTCATCAGTTCATGCAGGTTCTAGGGTGTGTCAGGTGACTTCTGGGGTTTCCATTAAAGTGTTTAATTCAACAATACTTCAGGATTTGTTCTACATTGGGAAGAAATAGTTCAGGTCCACAGTGATGGTCCTGAATTTGCTCCATTTCTACACAGTCTGACTGTGGATTGGTGGGTGGGGTCCAAACTCTTCAGAGATGATGCCTGATGAGCAGCAACAACTCTTCTTCCGAGGTCCTCAGATATTTCCTTTGCTAAAGCCATCATACATTTCCACAAACTTGTGTTGTGAAGCTCTGGCTGGTGTAGATCCCTGTTCTTTAAATAAAGCAGGACGCCTACTCACCCCTGATCTTCATCCCATTGATTGGAAACCCCCGACATGCTTTTGCCACTCACAGAAGTGTAATATCTGGTTTTTCATGCAACTAATGAATGAAAGTCAAATATTGCTGTCTCATGTTTTAACTGGGTTCTTCTTACCTGCTTTTAGAACCTGTGTAAAAATCTGATAAAATTTTCAGTTCCGATTTATGCAGAGATATAAAAAATTATAATGTGTTCACAAAGTTTCCAGCACCAAAATACTCAAATATTAAAATAAAAATAGAAAAGAAAACAACAACTCATAATAAAACAGAAAAGAGTCCACATCTGGTTGTTAAAAAGGGGTTGGAGCTATTAAATATGCGAAGTTGGCATGATTTCAAAAGTTAGTGATGAGGGAAAATTGTACTGTTGAGTTCAGAGAACATGTTGTAGTATTAGGCTTATTAAACGTGTAGTAACATTGTAATAAACTGTCAGACATTAATAAGATGTGTATTTTTTTTTTTATTTTTTTTTTTATATGTCAATTTATATAAGCTCAATAATCAGCATACCAAAGGGCATACCATGTATGCCTACATCTAATAAGCCAATACACATACGTTTTTTTTCACGGACTAAATGAATACAGCTCAACACACAGTGACTATATTCAAAGATGATCAAGGCTCTACTGAACCCTCAATGCACACTCCTTAAAACCAAGCCTTACTAAGTACAGCAATGCCAATTTGGTGTCTGTTTGCGTAATGAATGGCGTATCTCCGAGATCTCAGTGATGGACCACTGACTAATTGACTAATCCTATGCAATGCCATCTCAGCACACAGACATTCATCAAACAGTCCTAATAGCTTCACACAGCATTACTTATATCGCATTAGGTTATGAACCGGTTGCCGAGATTGACCTTGGGCGACTGGTGGAGCACAACAGACTACCGATAATTACATTCGGGCTGAGCGGAACCAAACGGCTTTTTGTACGTGGCCATAAACAGACGGTTCCACGACCAAGAAAATCTGAGAATGAACATTGCATCCTTATTTAATAATCCTTGTGAGGAGTAATATAGGATAAAGCTTCCGGCTACGAGCGTTCCTCAGGAGCCGGATTAGAGTGCCGTTACATGAGACAATTTATCTGGCAAATTACTTCCAAGTCAATGCCAAGTGGCATTCGAGCTTCTGTACACACAAAAGTACTGAGCCAGAAATCGTATCATAATTGAGATGCACAGTGAAGCACATGCTAGCAGCAATCAATAGCAAATCTGCAGCTCCCTCCCAACATATCTATTTTATTATTATTATTATACAGCGTTTTTTTTATTATTGAACGTACAGTCGGGAGCTGTAATCCTCCAAACCGCATACCGCTGTTTACATCTTTCTGAATTCTGTCCGAGAGTGAGGGATTTAAGAGAGGGAGAAAGAGAAACACAACCTGCCAGGCTTACAGAAAGGGAGTTATTTGCCCTCTTCCAGTCTTGCTCGGGATAAGCCACCTTTTGACATGCGCCCTGTTTGACCTGCTTTGCCTTCTTTGTTGTCGCGATGTTGCGAAGCCCGACGCTTTTGCATACGTCTGACCGTTCAGCCTGCAGCCCTCCCCATTCACGTTGAACTGATGAGGTCTATAACGTGGCACGATTCAGGGTAACCAGGCGGAACCGAGGTCATTTACATGCGGTCATATGCAAATGTTCGGGCTCCCCCAGTCAAATGATACGTTTTGTTGATGTTGGAAATGAAAGTGAGCATTTACTGTACAATTACTGCTTACCCAATTCAACATGTGTTTTATTTAGGAACCTTACACCCAATATATACTAGCAAATAAATAAAAACTGGAATAAGATATCCTAAAGTTTCATATATTGTTAAGGATGTGCTGGAAAACTGTGTTGCCACTTCACGTGTACAGTAAATAAACAGAAACTGCAATCAAATATACAGAAAATCCACAGTAAAATACATAATCTGTTATAAATGTGCTAGACAATCAACAAAACCATCAAACTCAATAGCTAGTTTGGAGAAAGTGTCAGTCCAATTCATTCAGTTTTGAGCTTCCTGGTTCTGTGATGTCACAAAAACCATCCATATATCCATATATCTACAGTATACCCATTCACAATTACAATGAGGCATAATTCAGACTAGCCAGTCAGAACCGAGGACATTTGCATCAGTCATAAAGGCATATGCAGTTTATTGAAATATGCAAAACCATCTTAGACATCAGTGCATTAGGCAGGACTACAAAACTCAACCTACTTAGTGGCGTAAACGGGTGGGTCCAATAAATCTGGTCTGTTTTGAATCCATTGTTTCTGCGATCTGACCAATACATTTCCATATATCCACCCATTCGGACTACAGTCTCACAATGAGGCATAATTCAGAGTAGCCAGTCAGAACTAAGGACGTTCACATCCGTCTAAAGGCATATGCAGTTTATTGAGACATGCAAAACCATCTTTGACATTAATGTATTAGACAGGGCTACAAAACTCAACAGATACAAGTGTGGCTACGGTAGGGGGTTGGTCCAATTAGCCAGTCAGCTTTGAATCCATTGGTTCTGTGATGCCACAAAAACCAAAACACTTACATGTACCAACCCATTCAACCTGCAGTCCATCACAATTTATATACAAGTGACAAAGCTTCCAATGAGGCACAATTCAAGCTAGCTAGTCTAAACTAAGGATATATACATCAGTTTTAATGGTATATGCAGTTTATTGACATACGTAAAACTATATTTTTGGTTTTACAGGGCATTTTTAGTGAGTGCATTAAGCAGGACTACAAAACTCAACAGTGACTTTCAGTCTAAACAGGGTCCGATAAATTCAACCTGCTTTCAGTCCATTGTTTCTATAATGTCATAAAAACCAATACACCTACATATATCCACACATTCAGCCTACAGTCCGCCAATGAATTTAATTTCATTGTTTCGGGTTGTCATAAGGAACAATGCATTTACATATGCAATTAGTCTACACCAACTTGGCCTAGCCATTCATACTGAACTTTTTGATTTTGGAAGTTGCATATCGTCGCTGTCCAATGAAAAACATGTATCTCCACTTTTGTCCATTTTTACTTTTATGCATCATTTGAACACAGCAGCTGCCGTATACACTGTGTCCAAATCTCATGATGAATCGACCAACAGAAATGGTCCAAAACTGTTTGGAAAGACGTCTGGTTCCATTGACTTACATTAAAGTTAAATGAGGTTTTTGGCCTCTCCTGTAAAGTTGCCATTTTGGAGATACTTGTTTTTCTTTGGACAGCGACGATATATGCAATTTGTCTATATGCAAAACCCCCTTTCCACATTTGTGCTAATAATTATTATTACTTTTATTTTTTTTTTAAAAAAGAATCCTTGTCCTGGCCAGTATAGGCAGCAACACATAACCTATAAACCACAATGTCCATGTTTTTTAATATATAAAATTATATAGATAATTACTAATAGAATATTATGATGGATAATTAATTAAAGTCCTAAAAACTCAACTAATTACTAATAATAACTATTAACGAACCATGATAAAGGTGTGTAGGGTGTGTAAGCAATACCAAGGTGCGTCCATATAAATGACATATCCATAATCCATTGCAAGCTCCTTTTTAGCTTCCAGTAATAAACAACAATCATTAAAATAAAAATAAAAACCCAATTTCATCCTTAATTTCTTTAGCAAATGCAAAAATATGAGAAGAGAGAATAATCTAATACTAAACCATGATATTTGTATCACAGATTTCAACCGCAGCTTTGTTAATATTAAAGTTTCAGACCATAAAATCTGTGGTTTATATAAGTCTCTCGTAACACGCTTGGTGGTGAGTAGTTGCTGAAGAGGATCATCACCTTTATAGATATGTAAAACTGCATTTCATACAGAATCACAAAGATTATTGATATATACAGTAATGAGCTGAGGCCCCAGAATTGATCCTTGAGGTACACCCTTAGCCATTTTCACAGGGAGCAGACATGAAACCATTAGGCTGCACATATTGTGTTCTGCCAGGTAAGTAATTTTCAAACTGAGGAAAGGTGTTTTAAGATAATCCAATACTCATGAGTCTAGATTGCCTTCAATAATTTGATCAACCATTAAACTACCTTTGACCCGAATGTGCAAGCTAGCACTAACACTTTGCAGCCAGGATGACATTCTGTGGTTATGAAGTCCTTTACTACAACCAGTTAAGCCAAATCATCATGATTCTGACCTTTGACCTTGCCATACCATCTCAGTGGAGTCATCATTCTATCATTCTATAGTTGCCATTATATTAGGAGCTGCAGGTCTTTCAGGTAATCAGGTAAAACCAAAGTCCATGCGCTGTTCTACACGTCCCCTTTAGGCATCTATACCAAAGTGCCCTAAACATACCAGCAAGCTGTGTCAGGAGTAGTAGCTGAGTTGCTTTGGCAGCAGTAGAGTATATTTGGAGTAGCTGATGTTGCTATAGTGTTTAATAGTAGACTCGCTTTTATGCAACATCAATTCAATGCACAGGAGTGTTAGCAGCGCTAGAGGCGATTTTCTAAAACCAGAGAAATCCAGCTTAGGGCCAGAGTTCCTAACACAGGCATGACGCCTGACTGCAGAATGATGTACAACTTCAGAGGCCTATGAGGCCCCTACTCTGCTACTCTGATATGAAAAGTGTCAGCGAAACATTAGCATTCCTGGGTATTCAGCGGCATTAGTGCAGGCATTGAGTGAAAAGTCGGTAACACGAGGTGACATTTCGCGAATCCATCACGGCACATAACCACAGGGCTCATGAGCGGCATCCTTTATAGAAATCTGAAAAGACAAAAACAGGAATTTGCGGGCCCCTTTTAAGGCAGAAACAAATCTGTCACGGCATGTTAATGGCTAAGGAAGGCAAATAATAGCACGGGGGATGCTCTCCCTGTCACTGTGACTAAGCCATTACCTCTGTGGGCCAAACAAGCTCCGAACCATTTTAGCAAGGGTGGTAACAAATCAATTCGGGCCCATTTGGAGCCGCGAGGAGCGACTTATTTGTCCAATCCTTCACGGAGCGCTCGGTGTCTTTCCTGCGCAAACCCAACAGCCCACCTGCTCGGAACTGCTTTAGAACCACTTCCCTTCATCCAAAATGGAGGAGAGGAAAAAAAGGAGAGAAACACGAGAAAATCATTGAGAGTCATCGATTTTTCCTCAGGAAATCATCAAGGCGAAAGGTGAGGTAGATGAAAGCCAGACGTGGAGGACGTGGAGAGCGAGGAGTCTAATTCCGCCTTTCTAACGCCGAGCCTGGGGCTATTCCAGGCTGCGGCCGAAAGATTGCTGCTTGAGTCAGCCACCAAGGCTCTGTCACCGAACGAAGAAAGTTCTGACTGAGTGAGGCACGACTCAGAATAACGATTCAAAATCATACACAAGCTTCAAAGAAGCTGTCAAAAACATTAGCTTAGCTACATTAGCTTCTTTCGTTTTACACTGGAGCTGTGAGGCCAATGCAGCTAAGACGTTATAGCTAACTCCCTGATCAGTACTGTGCTAAGTGTGTCCTCACTCACTGTTGTAGTGAGTTATAGTTATCATGGTTTCCCTCATTCTTGCCAAATCTCAACATGATTTGATTCCCTGGACCGAAAAAGGTGGTGGTAACTTCCTGCAGAGGGCGCTGCATAGGAAAGATGAGGCTATAAACACTGCTGGCTGTGAGTGACTGGATCCACAGATTGGGAAGAGGTGCTACAGTGCAGGGAATGTCTCGTTCCATGTGTGGAAAATGGCTCCCATCCAGATGGTAATGATTGTCTAAAAGGAGTGACTGAGCATGTGGGCGTGGCCAAGGACCATAGTGTGAAGGAAGTAGCTGAATCTACTGCTGTATGGAAGCGTAAGGTGTTATGGGTCTACCAGTGGCTGAAATTGGGAATTCTCGTCAGAGTTGTCCCAGGCAAGGCACCTGCCATATCTCGTCCAACTGCATAATCTGAATATTGATGTGGCCTACATCCAGAAACTTGTCCAGTCCATGCCACATCCAATCCCAGCTGTTATTGATGTTTGTGGACATACAGTATATCCATATATACCCCCACACAGACACACACATATATACCCCCCCCCACACACATATACACACACACACACATATATACCCCCACACACACACATATATACCCCCCCACACATATACACACACACACACACACACACACACACACACATATATACCCCCCCCCACACACACATATACACACACACACACACATATATACCCCACCACACACACATATATACCCCCCACACACATATACACACACACACACACATATATACCCCCCCACACACAAATATACCCACACAGACACACACATATATACCCCCCACACACATATACACACATATATACCCCCCCACACACAAATATACCCACACAGACACACACATATATACCCCCCACACACATATACACACACACACACATATATACCCACACACACACACATACACACACACACACACACATTCATACCCACACACACACATATACCTCCACACACACACACATATCCCCCCAGACACACACACACATATATACCTACACACACACACACACACACACACACACACATATATATTATACATCCAGAGTTTCAAAGATCCAGAGATTTTTCTAAGACATCTAGAAAGACACCTCTTGGACCAATGGTCTTGGACCAATAACAGATCAGTGCTGTGAGAAGCCTCTTTGTTTAACGCGTCTATCTCTGACCCCAAGCATGTTTTCTCCGTTTGTGCCATGGGGTACATTTTACCAGCACTTCAAAACCGCGACCACCATGTTGGAGGTATGCAGTTTTGCATCACACTCTTCTAACCTTTAACAGACACCATGTGTTGTGTTATGTTAATTACAATAGCATTGCTGAGCTACGACACTCTGGGGATCCGGAGATGCTAGGCCGTATTTAACACGGTGGCGTCTCATGCTATTTCCCACGACACCGAAGAATACAATGCACCGAGTGTTCACTTCACTCAAAAGCATTCTACCTCATTCCAACTGGGGTAAAACAGAGGGAGCCGAGGTGGGAAGTGTGGGTAAGCGGAATGACAGCACTGTGTTGAGGTAATGCATTTCAGCCATTAGTGCACTGTGAACACCAGCAGACCACGAAACCAAAGCTACACCCTAAATAAAGATAAAGAGGCTAAAGATGGTGCTTTGGAGCGACACCAGTGGCATATGGTATTTCCTCAGTGCTTGTACTTGATGGCTGTTTTGACTGGACATCAGTAGAGAAAGGATTAGGGTGCTGCTTGAGCCCAGTACTGTAAGTTTGATCTATCCTCTGGATCACCTTTACCCCGGTCGGGAAAGCTGCGAAGAGGCTGGCATCGAGAGAGCCTGAATTATCAGCCGGTGCGCTTGTGTTTGCATACAAGTAATAAAATCTTTAATGAATCTTTCATAAATATTTTATGAATTGAAATGTATCCGTAAACACGGCGAGAGGTTCGATAGCGATTAAAGCCTGGGAAGCTCTGCTCTGGGAATTGAGTGTTGAGACGTTCTGCGGCACACTGAGAAGCCTCACACTGAGAGGCTTGAGACCACACATAGAGTGAGCTGGCATCATTTGATTGTATGCACAAGTTTGGGTGACCAGGGTTTGCCAAAAATGGCAAGTTCACGTAGAAAATCAATACAGCATGAAACACGACACGACGTAATCTAACCAGGGGTGCAAAACGGAAGACCATGCACAGGACTGCACATAGCATATCATTACAAAGGCCCTGGAAAGAAAAATCTGAAGTGCCTTCATGAGTTTATTTATTAAATAAATAAAAAAAATGTATTTATTTTTTCATTTATTTATTTGTTTGTTTGTTTTATTTCATTTTTAAATAAATTTTATTTATTAATTTATTTTATTTATTTATTCATTTATTTATTTTTTATTTTTAATCATTTTTTTAATTAGTAAAACATACAAAAAATATATTTCTATTATCACTCAATTTTCAGGCATGAAAAAAATAATAAAATTAAATAAAAATGAAATAATAAAAAAAAAAAAAACACTTTGAGCAACCCTAAAGGGACCAGGCAATATGCAATGTATTGGGCAACTCCGTAACCATTAGCATGATATGATAGTTTTGACCACCAGAGGGCGGCTGCTTTGTTTTATTTTTCCCCCCAACCCTGGCCCATTGAGACTCTTAGCATTAGCATGCTAACCAGTTAGCTCACTAGACTGTGTTTTCACCTGGAAAGCTCCAACAAAATGAAATCACATGAAAACATCCATTGCTGCATTCAACAGTCTGTTGTGTTAGGCAAGCACTGGAACTTTGGCAGCCAATGCGGACATACCTAGCATCCTTTCTCGAAGAATGTCTGGAGTCTGAATAAAAGAAAAAACTTTCCTACAAACGTCTTCGATTATCGTGTTTGCCAAGCTGCAGCGGCTTTTATCGTGCGCACTGCCTTTACACAATATGGCAAGGTTTATATACATGTGGTTTCTGATTGGGTAACACCTCTGAGACGTCAATCAAACAAGAGAAAACCTACCTCAAACACAATGTTTAAATGTGCCTCTGCTCCCCGGAGGGTAAGAAATCAACCCCTGCTGGTCAAACCTGATATTGCATTGCGCTAAAGTTTTAAGGCAAACCAAATCAAGGTCTACCAGTCACAAACATTCCTACACGGTCCAGCTAGCACGAATGCTTCAGTGACTGCCTGCTCACATGAAACAATAAGACGATAAAAATCTAAAATCTAAAATAAAACAGAATCGAATATAACAAAACAAATGAAGGTGAGAAGGGAACTAAGACATATTAATACAAAAATGAAGAATGAATCTAATTACAGTACATACACTAAATATGAAGGAATATATGAAAATATAAACATTAAATTAGAATTTACTGTGGTGTGCAGTATGGGTGTGGACCATAATGCGCTAGTGTACAGTAAGAAGTGTGTTGGTGTACAGTAACTCAGTAAGTGTAATGTGTTAGTGTACTGTAAGTAGTGTGTAGGTGTACAGTAACTCAGTAAGTGTAATGTGTTAGTCTACTGTAAGTAGTGTGTTGGTGTACAGTAACTCAGTAAGTGTAATGTGTTAGTGTACAGTAAGTAGTGTGTTGGTGTACAGTAACTCAGTAAGTGTGATGTGTTAGTGTACAGTAAGTAGTGTGTTAGTGTACAGTAACTCAGTAAGTGTAATGTGTTAGTGTGCTGTAAGTAGCGTGTCGGTGTACAGTAACTCAGCTAGAGTAATGTGTTAGTGTACTGTAAGTAGTGTGTTGGTGTACAGTACTCAGTAAGTGTAATGTGTTAGTGTGCTGTAAGTAGTGTGTTGGTGTACAGTAACTGAGTAGGTGTAATATGTTAGTTTGGTGTAAGTAGTGTGTTGGTGTACAGTAACTCAGTAAGTGTAATGCGTTAGTGTGCTGTAAGTAGCGTGTTGGTGTACAGTAACTCAGTAAGTGTAATGCGTTAGTGTGCTGTAAGTAGTGTGTTGGTGTACAGTAACTCAGTAAGTGTAATGTGTTAGTGTACTGTAAGTAGCGTGTTGGTGTACAGTAACTCAGTAAGTGTAATGTGTTAGTGTGCTGTAAGTAGCGTGTTGGTGTACGGTAACTCCGTAAGTGTAATGCGTTAGTGTGCTGTAAGTAGTGTGTTGGTGTACAGTAACTCAGCTAGAGTAATGTGTTAGTGTACTGTAAGTAGTGTGTCGGTGTACAGTAACTCAGTAAGTGTAATGTGTTAGTGTGCTGTAAGTAGTGTGTTGGTGTACAGTAACTCAGTAAGTGTAATGTGTTAGTGTGCTGTAAGTAGCGTGTTGGTGTACAGTAACTCAGTAAGTGTAATGTGTTAGTGTGCTGTAAGTAGTGTGTTGGTGTACAGTAACTCAGTAAGTGTAATGTGTTAGTGTGCTGTAAGTAGCGTGTTGGTGTACAGTAACTCAGTA
Organism: Prochilodus magdalenae; assembly: GCA_024036415.1. NCBI lineage: Eukaryota > Metazoa > Chordata > Actinopteri > Characiformes > Prochilodontidae > Prochilodus > Prochilodus magdalenae. The sequence continues at coordinate 656,727 of JAMWET010002871.1, forward strand.
AGTGTAATGTGTTAGTGTATTGTAAGTAGCGTGTTGGTGTAATGTGTTAGTGTAGTACTGTGTTGGTGTATCTGTACTTCCTTTCGGCTTTTGTGAGCACATCTACATCACATGTCCAAACGAGAGAAGCATGACGCGAGCCCACCAATCAGAGCACAGCACTCACTTTGTTCTGAGCTTGTTTTGAGAAGTTGGACAGAGCTTGGTTCTAGCTAATGGAACCTGTTCTCCTTCAGTGTTCTGTGCTGATGATGGTGTGAATAGACGTCAGTGTCAGACTAATGAATGAGCTTCTATTAAAGACTGGTGGACTGAGAGACACTAGAGTCTCTTCACCTACACTGAGCTGATGAAGAGTCCTGTTCCAGAAATGATAATAGGACATTAGAGCCGTAATAAACCATACTCCTGTTACTCTCCATACTTCAGTACATCTGAAGGTACATACTTTAGTACTGTTACTCTCCATACTTCAGTACATCTGAAGGTACATACTTTAGTACTGTTACTCTCCATACTTAAGTACATCTGAAGGTACATACTTTAGTACTGTACTCTCCATACTTAAGTACATCTGAAGGTACATACTTTAGTACTGTTACTCTCCATACTTAAGTACATCTGAAGGTACATACTTTAGTACTGCACTCTCCATACTTAAGTACATCTGAAGGTACATACTTTAGTACTGTACTCTCCATACTTAAGTACATCTGAAGGTACATACTTTAGTACTGTTACTCTCCATACTTCAGTACATCTGAAGGTACGTACTTTATTACTGTTACTCTAGTGGGGGTCTAAAGGGAGGAACTCCTACTGACACTGGAGGAGTACTGTACCTCGGGGGTCTCTACTGTAACTCGAACTACATGGGTTGTGTACTTTGTCCACCACTGAATACTGGCTACAGCCAATGCCACACTTCACCATATGCAAATGCTGCCCTGGTTATGGAAATAAGCAATGGCTGCTCATGGTCTACAAGGCCTTGTAATTGCCTCATGATAAACAAGGTAAAAAAGCCTGTCGGCAGGTGGGAAACATACCTACCGCAATTATCAACAGGAGAAAAAACAAAGAGGAATCAGCTAATGTGTTGTCATGCACTCTGGCACTTAGTAAACAGCGACGGTACTGGGAGGTGACACTCCAATAAAAGCACAGCTCTCGCCCAGTGAAGTGCTGTGTGTGTGCATATGTGTATCTATGTGTGTGAGAAAGAGAAAGAGAGAGAGATGAAGAAAGCGCTTTGATCCGTGCTCCACTTTCCCTTCGTTCCCTCAAGTATTCCTCATTGTCTTTTTCTATTTTTTCCCTCCCGAAAGAGAAAAAAAAAAACGAAAAAAAGAAAATAAGCAAAATGGATGAGCAACACGCAGCGCGGGCCTTAATCAGCCTTTTTGCCGAGCGGCCTCGTTCGGGTCCGGAGGCTGCCTGCCACAGCGAAGCCACCACTGGGACGCCCGCCCCAAGTCTCTCCAAGGAGCTGCCAAGGACATATAACGGCATGAGTGAGTGGCTAAGTCACTCCGGATAGACCACCGCTGACGTGAACCGGCACTGTGGCGAGGATAAGAGAGGTTTGCGAGGCCTAGCACGTCGTTCAGTGCCCGCGGAACTTAGCTCGCTACAAATGTGGGAGTTCATATACAGTTATGGAAATTTATATGGAATTTCATATATTATGTTCGTATCTCAGATTTCTCATTATAAGGTTAAGATGTTTTTTGAGTGTTCAGGTCGAACATGTGACTGGCCGTTGTCCCTCGAACTTCAGAGCTCCTCATCCTGAGAGCTGGTCAGTGATGTTCAATATGTGAGCCATATTTCACAAGTTCCGTGTTGCCCGGGGTGTCACTTGATTCTCCCTTGGTAGGTTGATTGTTCAACCACTAGATGGACATACTGACCCTGGGAGCTTTTCACTAATACAAAAGTTTAGTCTGGCAGCTTTGTATATCATATATCATATATCATTAATGTCCATAGAAAAACAAATATCTCCAAAATGGTCATTTTGCAGGAGAAGACCAAAACTCAATTTAATTTTAAACTTTTGTTACCAAGCAATACTGGGCCGTTTCTGTTGGTCTGTTGCAGGATAGCTGAGTGCCGATTGAAATAAAAACTAAAGAAAACTGGAAGTGAAAATGCCAGGTGGTTTATTGTGTCCAAGTTTTCAAGTGCAGTGGAATCAAACCCCCCCAAAAATAATCAAATACGGAAAAAAACCCAGAAACTAAAAGAAATTAACTAAACAAGTGGATACAAATCTATCCAATATGTTCTCAAACATAGCACTTCTAAAGACAGATGCACCCCCAAGCCAGTCCTCCTAAAATGGCGGCGGCCTGCTATTTAAATAGCCATTAAGCTGTTGGATTAGCCCAACTACAGGTAAGTTACAGGTAAGTTTAAAACTGGAAAAATTCATCCTTAACCTGTCCAAAGAAGCCATATAACCTGCCCTAAGCCCCCCCGTTTAGCATGGGAAATGGAACAATCCAATTGTGATCCAACCTCCAGACTACATATCCCAACAGAACTCAGGGCTCGGGTCCTTCGACTTATGGCAGGCTGCCGGCATGCTGTAACAAACAGGTGAGAAACTCCACTTCCCAGAGGACATCGCTTGATGACGTCAGCTCCACGTGTTCGCGCGCGGACGTGCCAGTTCGCTCGCGATCACCTGAGTTCTAGTCAGCTGACTCAATGTGTTCGTATTTAAAGTCCGGGTTTCCAGATGCTCCTTGCGAAGCTTTGCCTCTTATAGCAATTCTGAGCGTTCTCTTTCTTTATGGTTATTCCGGTTCTGACTCTCGTTTGTTTCTTGGCTACTCCTTTTGCTAATCCCCTACATCGGTTTGTGTCTGTTATCTGGTATTTGAACTCTGCTCTTTCTTCCTTCCTCTTGGTCTGGTTTGTCTTTGTTGCTTAGTCGGTGTTTGTATAATAAATCATCTTTGTTTTTTAAACTCTGCAAACGTCGATCCGGAGTCTTTTTCCTGACATTGTACTTGTATTTCATTAAAACAATTATTCTCTTTAATTTTTTTTAAGCTTGAATGAAAAAAAAATTATTTGCTTATAACAATGTAAAAGTGTTTTACACTGTAAAAGGTGCGCCCTAAAACAACGGCTCTAATTTGTTATTAACAAAGACTCAAATTTGTAATTAGTTTGCTCAAAGTCAGTCATTTTTAGGCTGAATAATTTAATTTGCCTGTAACAAACTGAAGTTTCCTTTTGTTTGTTTGGATCAACAAAACCTTACTGCAGTGAGAACAATCCCAGAATTAACCCCATTAAAGAAACATCGATGCCCTGATGATAATGAGTTCCTTAATTAGAGAAAATAAAAGTCGTCTTCCGTAATATGCAGGCTGTTATTCGGTTCAAAACAGATAAAAATGGATATTAAAATGAAACATATCAAACAAAGACAAACGTATTACCAATGTAATGGGAATTTCATGCCAGTTTCATTCCCAGGAATGTTAAAGTTTGTAAATCAATAATTGAACAATAATAATAATTATCCTGGAGAATGGTTCAGTGTGAAATAGTTAACTGTAGAAAAACGTACTAGCTCATATTTCTTTACAGTGTCATAGGTTGGTACAGGGTTGATATCCATTATAACCATTAAAGCTGAACATTGGTGTTGGGTGATTTTTCTTTGCAATGTTTATAATGGAAAAATGAAATAATAAAAATTTTGGGCGCCATTTTGCCTTATAACATCTTGCACTTACGTATCTCTCCGTCATGCATGTATGGAGCCAGATGCATTTAAGGTCAAAACTCAATCATAAATCATAATATAACATCTCAGCCATCAGCCAGCGTATTCATAACCACTCTGTGTAATAACTGTCTATGAAGTAGAGTTGCTTTGGATGCATGGTGTTGCCATTCAAATGCATGCTTCACGTCCACCCCAATATTAGTTGACCCAATATTATTTTTCAGCTTACTTGCTTTTGCCAATGATTGTTGAGCCACAATACATATCATTCACCCAGAAACGATGCTCACTTTTGAATCCAGCCGATTCAATGCACGACTATTTTCAGCACATGAACCATTTTCCATTGTTTCCTAAGCCTGGCCGTATATGTAGGTCAGTGTAATTAGGGATTCGACTGCATTGCAGGACTAATATCGCAAGCGTCGATTCATCTTCCACATATACTCACTGCCCAGGTTCCTCGAAACGCCTACCTTGTGCTTCCACTCGCAGACCACTTTATTAGAATCACATGCTGTATAGCCCCTCTATATAGGATTGATCATATAACTGTGTACCCCATTCATCACTGGTCAGTTAACAAGATGCTATTTCAATTACGGAACATTCTCAGCACAGCTGGGTAACAATGGAATAGTAATTACATTGTAATTACTGGTTTATATAACAAATTACATTATAAATGAGTGCAACCAGATTACAGTTACCGACTTAATACGATTACTGTTTACTGCATCACTCCCATGTCACAAGCCAAGCAATATTAATTACACGTGATGCATTTACAACAACAAGCTCTTGGGTAGCCACAAGGAAAGCCTAAATGAAAAGCTGAAACCATGGGGACATAGAAAGACAAAGACATTTGCACAAGGTAGAAAACTTTGTACACACGTTGGTCTACGTTAGATTGTATAGGAAGGTCTATAGAAGTATTAGCCAATGGACTGTAAGCCAAATCCACATAAGTTCACAGTAGCTCGTGACAATGAATCATTTTCTACCATATTTAAAAATCAGCTGGTATAAGCCCAATGCTGATGCTCAGCCCTCTCCTCAGTGTGTAGCAGAAATGATAACTATTGAGATTTGAGTCAAATTTTGGAGGCAAATTTTTTTCTACTCCATTCAGATCATATATCCTTGAAAACAGAAGCCCTGAAATCAGTAACATATGTAATGTAAACATAATTTTGCTTTTTATTCCCCAATTACTTGTATTTCGTCGCTGTCCAATGAAAAACATGCATCTCCATTTTTGTCCATTTTGACTTTTATGCATCATTTGAAAACTGCCGCCGACGTTTACACTTTGTGAGAATTGCATGATGAATGGACCAACCCAAATGGCCCGAAAGTGCTCGGAAGGACGTCTGGTTCCATTGACTTACATTAAAACCGAATGAGGTTTTTGGCCTCTCCTGTAAAGTTGCCATCTGTTAGACAAAAGACTTCGAAACCGACGTTTGCAGAATTAAAAAACCAGGAACGGTTTATTTACAAACAGGCAATCTCAGCAAGCACCAGTAAACAACATAACAAAGGGAGAAACTAAATCAGAGTCAGGGACAGGCGGAGGTCAGAACCAGGTAGAACAAGCAGCGAGGGCAAACAGGTTTACAGGGGAAGACCGAAGGGGAAAACCAAAGTGAGGAAGCACAGGTACAAACCGTAGAGTCCGAGCCAAAGGGATAAAGCGAAAGAGTAGTAGAGGAACGAAGGGAGTCGGAAACCAGAATGAGACAACACGAGAAAGGACCGCTCAGGATTGCTAAACTAAGTTTGGCAAAGCTTCGCAAAGTGTGAGTGTTTGTGTGTGGCTTAAATACAGGAAGTAGGTGATTGCTAACAGCTGTGGCTAAAACTCAGGTGACCTAGAGCGTATCACGGAGTCCGGACGGGGCGCATAGACATGACGTCATCGAGCGTGGCCCTCTGGGAAGTGGAGTCCCGAAGAGCGGGGAAGCCGGGAAGACGCGGAGGCGTGACACCATTTTAGAGATACTTGTTTTTCTTTGGACAGTGACGGTTTGTTTACAGGCTAGTCTTTCCCGGACCTATATGGTGGACACATTGACGCAATGGCCCAAAGCAGCCAATTGAGCATCTAGGCATACATATGTCTATCAGTACCACATTCCAAAAACAGAACTTCAGGGAAACGTAGTAATACTGTGATCCCTAACTAACGATGTTGGAGATATCCTTTAAGCTACATAGGAGTACCACCCCAGCAACTCAGCTCATCTTCAGTCCTCCAAGGTTCACTCATTTCGCTCCACTGCTTCCTTCACTGGCTTCCTGTAGTTGCCCGCATCAGATTTAAAACTCTGATGCTCGTCTACAAAGCCAAGAATGGGCAAATGGTATCTCCATTTTTGTTGTTTTTTATTTTTATGCCTCATTTGGTAACACGAGCTGCTGTTTACACTGTGTGGAAACTTCATGAAGAATGGACCAACAGAAACAGCCCAAAGCTGCTTAGAAAGACGTCTGGTTCCATTGACTTTCATTCAAACTAAACAAGGTTTTGGCCTCTCCTGTAAAGTTTAAATTTTGGAGATCCTGTTTTTCTTTGGACAGTGACGACATGCTGAAATGCTTTTTATGTTTATACACTTACACTGAGATTATGTTTCTTCTCTAGGTATTAGCGCCGACCTGGGGTGCTAGATATTCCCCTTATGCTGTGTACAACTCTGTATTGTAGGGTTGATGCAGCTCAGCGGATAACACCACTACCTGCCATGGAGTCACCATCACATGTGGGAGACTGGGGTTTGAATCCTGGTCTGGGTGACTATGCTGTACTACACCAATCAGAGTCCTTGGGCAAGACTCCTAACCCCAGATTGGCTTTCTTGTAATATGATTAACCTTGTAAGTTGCTCTGGATAAGAGGGTCAGCTAAATACCATAAATGTAAATGTTCTGTCTGGGTATTAGCTCTGAGCACAAGATGAGTTTTAGACTCAAACCTTCTTGTTCTAGCTAGGAAACATTCTCTGATGGAACACTAAGCATGGTTATAAGTCGCTCTGGATAAGAGCGTTGGCTAAATGCCATAAATGTAAATGTACTAGAGTACTATACTATGTACGGGAGAGTGAAGCTAGTCAGTTCATTATCTCATCATGTCATTTTTGTTGTTTTCTTTTTTCTACAGTTTGAAAGCAGTTTTCAACGGCCATCATAAAACCTTCACAGTGACCAGAACAGAACTAATGCTCCAAAATGACTGGCTACGTTACCGTAGATTGAAGGTCCAGGACTTTTTCCCTTCTCCAGTAAATCTACAATATGTTCTGCAAGGTTTTGTTGGAACGTCGTGTTGCTATGCAGTCCGTCGGTGCCTCCACTTCAATCTGAGACATATGCAATCTCCACCCAGCGTCGTTATCTCAGCGAAGAGAAACACATTCCGGCTGCACGCTAAGCTGCCGTTTGCTTAGGCGGAACAGAAGCACTTCAGAATAATCCTCTGCAGATCCTGGCAGACGTACATGCACATGCACACTTTCACTGGCTAATAACACTTCCAGAAAGTCCACCAAAAGCTCTTCCCCATGGCGCTGACCACTAGCCGTGCAGTCGATACCTATTTGGGGATGATTTGCTCACCACCTAACAATGTAATGAATCGAACGCCTCCGACATAATCTCATAGAAAAGCTGTCAAATGAAAAGCCTTTGGGGTAGAGGGGGTGGGGGGAGGTGGGCTAGGTAGGGAGGGGAGGGCTGTCCCATGGATTTTACACCTTGTTGAGTCAGCTGGCCCGAGCACGCTAGCGCACTAACATGGAGCTACGCCAAGGCCCCGGCGGAGGGTTCTAGAAACATCTGGCAGTTATCACCTCATATAAAACATGCACACGCTCCCACACGCAGCGCTGTAGCACTGTGATATGCGAATCAAAGCCCTTTATGCATGGGACCGCCTCTCCGCAAATCAAGGCGGGGAAGTTAGCGAGGATTTTGGCACCCTGTGTGGCCATCAGTCCCAGCCTGCTGTGTGGTTGTTAGCACTGTGTCAGGGCTGTCATGATTGCTCAGGTTAGCTCACGTCATCACAGAATCGATCAAAAGTCAACTACACCCTAATCTACTGGCAGTTTGCATGATCGTGGGGGTCCAAGTGAAAGCATGTATCTCCGAAATGGCAACTTTACAGGAGAGGCCCAAAACCACCTGTAATTCTAATGTAAGTCAATGGAACCAGACGTCTGTCCGAGCAGTTTCGGGACATTTCTGTTGGTCCATTCATCATGGAATTTTCACACCGTGTAAACAGCAGGTGCCATGTTCAAATGATGTACAGAAGTAAAAATGAACAGAAATGGACAACAACAATATCATAAATGTTCCCACTACAGTAATAACAAGTTGTCGGTTGCCATATCATGTTCTTGTGTATGTTTTAATGTTTTTAATGCCGAATGGTTAAATTCTAATTCGTTATTATAATCCTATGAAGTAAGTTGGAACCTTTGAATGGCTATAATGAAAAATTCTATCATAAGCACAGATTCTATTCAATTATCATCTCACTATGATTCAAATTTGCTGAAAGATTTCTGATGCATTAAGAGCCCTTTACCATCAACGCGGACCAGGTTGAGTTCCAGTTCATGTACCTAATTTTTTTGGCTCATTTCCACCAAAAATAAATACATTTGGGATCCCACAAGTTCATTCCCAAATAGAACTAATGAATAGTAGGTGAACAGTAGATGAGCCGTGACTACATCCATGGACGTGTCAAAGAGAAGGCAACAATGGTGCCACCTAATAGCCTGCTCAACCTCTTCTACATCTTATCTCCAGAAGCTGATCCGTGCTTGCTTTCTGGATACAAACAAACATCTGGAATAACAGAACAAACGCTTGCAGGTGAATTATACGCTTTCTCAGATTACTGATACTACAAACGCAGGCTGTTGCCCTGAAGAGCACCAAGGTTCTAAGGAGCCTGTTTGAGAACCAGAGTTCTTTCAGGTGAAAAGGACAAACAGGCATCCATACCAGTTTTTATCGGAATGTCAGAATGTGTATGAATGTTGTCTAAATGTACACTAAATAGAAATGTCATCTATTATGTGAATTACTATGTAATAATTACCACCCCCCCAAAAAAGTATATATATAATATATTTATATATATGCATCAAAAATTTCTAATTAAAAAAAAAATCTAATTTGAATGAATATATATATAATTGATGATGTCATTTTTTTAAATGACTGTCAGAAATAGAAAATATTTTTAAAAATGTATATATATATTCATATATATACTTTTATTTTATATTTCCTATTTCGGACAAACAGTCATTTAAAAAATGACTTCATCAATTATAAATAGCATTAAGCGCCACTGCAATGCCTTAAGTACACTATATATATATAATTATTATATATACATATATATAATTATTATCTATAAAAAAACATATATATATATATATATATATATATATATATATATATATATATATATATATATATATATATACATATATATTTATATATATACCATAAAAACCATATATATATATACAATATATATATTATAATTTATTTATTTATTTTATTCATTACATTATTTTATTTATTTATTTTATAGATAATAATTATATATATATATATATATATATATATATATATATATATATATATATATATATATATATATATATATATATTTTTTTTTTTTTTTTTTTTTTTTTTATTATTAATTTTTCTTAATGCTGACATATAGCCTTACAAAAATGACTTGATTAATTATCAAAATAAACAGATTTCTAATATAATCAATAGTGGTAGGCCCACATCAGGTAGGGTAGGTCCTTCCCCCTTAAAATCCGCTTAAAGAAAGTGTTTGAATGGTGAAGAGAAGCGTCCCCGGTTTCCACCCCAGAGCCTCCCACAATCAGGAGGGAATTCATTGTTCTTTTTTCCCGAACTGTCAGGCAGGAGGAGACGGGAGAGGGCTAGCGAGATAGGAAAGTGTACTTAAAGCATTGCAGTGGCGCTTAATGCTATTTATTACATTTCCCACAGACACGCATGGAGTGGCTGCGTGTAATTACGGCCATTGATCTCTTGCCCGGAGACAGCCAATCAAGATGGATCCTTGTTTTCTTCTCCTCTGCGCAGAGGGACTGACCAGGAGTGAATTCGGGTGACTTAAAGATGGGGCATTATTTAAGACCTTCCTGCCCACCGCGGCCTGCCGCTCCCCGGAGTGACATTAGAGCACATTAGGTTCCGCGGTTGTTGAGGCACTTGTCACAGTCCAAAAGCATCTATCTGTGTAGCGCAGGTCCTCAATCAATAGATAAGTAATCTGTAGCAATGGGGGAAAGCGAGGGGCATTACTCACCTGGGCCTGAACCCAGGCAACCTACACGGCTCATCATTACATACACTTATCCATTACCTGGACTCCATTTGCCTTCGCTGCTCTGCTAGTTCTTAAAACCGCAATGCCAACCTGAAGCCTCAACCCTATCCGTGTTCCCGATATCCATGGGAACAACCATCAAACTGACTTCTACATAACTCGGATATGGTCAATCGGCCAGGACTTTTGACAGGACATAGGCTTGTGCTGAACAAGGGTAGACAAAGCACAGGACTCTTGAACTTGAGTGGAAGTTCTGTTTTGGTTTTTAATGGGTGTGCAAAATCAATGTGCCAATCTCTGATCCACATCCACTTCATGCTAGTACACCATACTGCATATTAAAAAATTAGAATGAATCTGTTTTCAACACCGCATCTCTACAAGGTCACCAATCTTATCCACAAAGGGCCGGTGTGGCTGCAGGTATTCATTCCAACTAAACAGGAGATCATGTGATCTGTTGTCTGAAGGCTGAGCACTTGATGAATCAAGTGGAATCAGGTGAGCTCCTGCTTGGTTGGAATGAAAACCTGTTAACACTATACAGTGTGTTCAGGTCTTCTGTCAGAGCTAACAGTCTGTCTCTTCTCTCTGTCTGAGCTGAACTGCCGCCCATCCTGTGTGGCCTGATGCTGTTGCTACATCTGCTCTGACTGGGAGCCACTGGGAGCCTTTAACCACCACGGAGCTCCTGGCTGTCCTGCACTGTGGAAGCTTGGCCTGCATCCTGCTGACCCATCTGATGACCCAACTACTTAACTACAGACTAATCAGACATTATACTCTCCTTTCCTGTGCTGGTCTTGTATCTGGTGTTGACCCGAGGAGGACGGGTTCCCCTTTTGAGTCGCCCTGGGCTTGCTCATTGGGGGCTCGGACACCAGGTTCTTTGTAAAGCTGCTTTGTGAGAACATCTGTTGTAAAAAGCGCTATATAAATAAATGTTGACTCGACTTGAAATAAGAAAACACTGGTGAACGTCAAAGTCTTCATCTGGACTTAACGAAGAAACTTTTCCCTGGGAACAGCTGGAGAATGAGGCCCAGTGGTTCTATATAGAACCATGCACACTAACCATAAGCGGCTAAGTTGATTCTTTGCATGCTAAAATGACTCTTCAGGTTGACATAGACTGTGCTGTGTATGGTCCTATATAGTACCTTTTTGAAAATGGTTCTACAGAGCACCAAAATGGGTTCTGAATGATATATAATTGCTAGCTTAAGCCTACCTCACTACTCTTATTAACGTTCCCTTATTAATGGCAACATCAGGCAAATGCAGACTCGTTGGGTATGTTTTCCACAGAGCGGTACTTTACTCCACTGCTATATGCCGATTGAACCTTTTGTGGTTTCTCAAAACTGGCCGCTACTTGAAATACCTCATGTTTATAGAATGTGGGCCTACATGGAAGATGAATTACCACATGTTTTGTCCGACAGACCATAAAGGACATCTAGTGCTCTTAAGCGAATTCCAGCCATTCATGAGAAGATGGAAAACAAGGGCATACCTGGCTGGCCCATTAGAGCCCACTCAACACAGCCATCACTGAGACAATACATACAGCCATCTCAGATGTTTCTCTGAAATGTAAGAGCTGCTGGGAGGTGTGTTTGATTTTATGGATGTTCGAAATTGCTGTATTAGATTTAATAGACGATAGCATATTACATATCGCACGACCATGCAATATGCAATTGTATGTGGAATCAGAAAAATTTCAATCAGATTTGCCCCTGAATGATGGCAATGGTTTGTCAGACAGTAGAAGGCGTTCCTGTGACTGGGTTCCCACAGTAAATGCTTAATAGTTTTTTCAGATGGCTTCAAAACGTGTCTTACTGTTTTTGTTTTTTTTTTACTTTTCTTCTATAGTCAACGATTAGTCAAAAAACTTTAAGATAACAAAACTATAGGTAGCTCGTGGTTTGTAACTACTGGTTGGTGTGACACCTCTACCCACCACCAGGGAGCTACCACCCCATGTGGGAGACGGGGGTTCAAATCCCAATCTAGGTAGCAAATGCTGTGCTATACCAATAAGAGTCCTTGGGCAAGACTCCTAACACTACACTGGCCTACATGTAATACAAATAAGCTTGTAAGTCGCTCTGGATAAGAGCGTCAGCTAAATCCCTGAAATGGAAATGGAAATAGTCAACATATCGTCGCTGTCCAAAGAAAAATGGGTATCTTCAAAATGGCAACTTTACAGGAGAGGCCAAAAACCTCATTTAATTTGAATGGAAGTCAATGGAACCAGGCGTCTGGGCCAATTCTGTTGGTCCATTCTTCATGGAATTTCCACACAGTGTAAACAGCAGCTCATGTGATCAAATGATGCATAAAAGTAAAAATCAAACAAAATGGAGATACATGTTTTTCTTTGGACAGTGTTCGAACAGCATTCCTCCAAACTCTAGGCTTTTCCATAGGAAACCTGAGCAACCACCTGGCAATTCCCAAGCAATGCCCTAACAGCCTGGTAGCAGCATCATGGCAGATATAAAAACAATCAACTTTTGAAGCCTTATTAGTTGACTTTTTAGTTTGCTGTTCTATTAATCGTAAATGCATCTTAAGTTTTAAAATTCACGTTATAGGACTTTCCAACCGTGCCGAATGTACAACCATAACAGCAGTGCATGCAAACCACCCAATCAGCACTCTGTACCAGTAATGTAATCCACACCTTTTAAAAATTACATTATTGTGTAATTTAATAAGTGGAAATCAATGAACTGGACATTGCGAGCTGTCAGCAACACAAGTACCAATGACTCAACATGAGTTTGCATCACTGGTCTCTATTTTTAGCTTCAACTTATTTAAGTTAAAGAACCTACTGACAGATTACTTCCCATTGGCTCCTGGCAAATCTTATTTCCATACTGTTTTACTCACCATCTTCGTGTCGCCTACTTTTCATTGTGTGCCAAGCCACTTTGCTTGTGGTTGTAAATGCAGTTAACCTCACACTTTGGGAGTCTGAACTTTGGGAGTTGTTGGATTGTGGAAATCCACCCATCTATTTTCTACCCTGGCCTACTTTAGTTGGGATATCTCAAACTGAAGGAAAGGAAAGACAACATGAAGAGAGGGAGTAAGACAATATGCAAACATATGTTGCCAGGAACCAATGGGAAAGGTGAGTTAGTAGGCTAGTAATGGGTGGTTGGTGTAGCTCAGTGGATAACACCACTACCCACCACACGTGGGAGACTGGGGTTCGAATCCTGGTCTGGGTGATGCTGTGCTACACCAATAACAGTCCTTGGGCACAACTCCTAACACTACACTGGCCCACCTGTAATGTGATTAACCTTGTAAGTTGCTCTGGATAAGAGCGTTAGCTAAATGCTGTAAATGTAATGGTCCACCAATACCTCTTTTAACTTAAGCAAGTCAAGGCCAGTCATTGAGACAGGTGCCATGTTAATAAGTAGAGTGTTAGAGTGTTAATAAGTCATCTGTACTGTAACTTTGCAATGCTAATAGTCAAATCAAGTTGCAGAACTCAACGAAAAGCCAAAATAGACATAGCGTAATGACTGGAATGACTCGAACGGCATTCGATGCCCCCAGATGCAGGTAACGTCCCACATAACCATCCGTACTTAACTGGTAACAGATATGCTAGAAGCGGAGACCGCTGCCCAGCGCTACTGAACAGCTAGGCCAGCATGCAGGTCTTTAATAGCCACACACTAGGCACAAACACCGCACGACATGACAGACAACACCGCTGCACATACGTAAGCCCCACCTACTGAACTATTCATGATTCTTCTACAGGTGCGGCGGCACAACCAAAGATGCTACAGGCTCACCGCTCATCACGGCCACGCTTACCGCACATCCATGCCTGAACGAGCCATCAAAACCCCCATAATTCTGATCCACTTCTAACTGGACAATACACATTAGCACCCCACCACTAACACAGTGTCACAGCAGAGCTGGGAAAGACCCACCACCCACATAATACCTGCTCTGTGGTGGTCCTGTGGGGGTCCTGACCATTGAAGAACAGGGTAATACAGTATACAGAGAAACAGATGGACTACAGTCTGTAAGTGTAGAACCACAAAGTGCTCCTATAGGGTCAGTGGAGCTGATAAGATGGATGTGAACAGAAGGTGGTGTACCTAATAAAGTGCTCGGTGATTGCATATGTAATGGGTGAGGTAGGAATTGGCTAAGCTCCCCTTCAAAGTGGCTACAGCGTAAACACTGACTACAGCCGTTTGAATAGCAAACTGATCTGGTCCTTCCCAAAGCACAGAGCAATACATTCATCTCTAACTGGAGAAGGAGAAATTAATATGAGTGCGCATTATTGACTTACTTAAGTTGATTACGTTGGCCAAACATAATCTTCTGCTACAAATGATTCTAACGCACGAGCTGGATCCCCGAGCAAAACTACCGAACCTCCTCTACTCCTTCCTGCATTCCCAGTGGCTGTAGTATCATGCTGGATCAAGGCTGCTCCTCTCCAGGCCTGATTTAGGCCTCTCATCCTCTACCACCGCACCATCATGTTGCCTCCGACACCTGAACACTCCGGTTTCTAGCGCCTCCGGCTTCCCAAGGCCTTGGCCGAGTAGCTCCATTTACTCAGCCCCTAGTGCATTATCACTGATTTATACTTTTCCAGAAAACGTTCAAATAATATTACCATGACACTGACATTCCATTCTAGCCCTTCACTCCCTAAATTCCTTTCCAGGCTTTCATTTGGAAGTGTACGTTTACCAATTAGCACCGAATCCTGTGCCAAAGTACGGCGACTGCCTCATATCCTGCTGAGATGTTAAGTGAACTCAGACTGACTTGCTGGAG
This sequence comes from Prochilodus magdalenae, assembly GCA_024036415.1. Taxonomy (NCBI): domain Eukaryota; kingdom Metazoa; phylum Chordata; class Actinopteri; order Characiformes; family Prochilodontidae; genus Prochilodus; species Prochilodus magdalenae. The sequence goes on from JAMWET010002871.1 coordinate 671,738, forward strand.
GGGGTCCGGAGATCGGTTGACCCGCTGCTATCTCTTCGCATATTCTGCCAAGCTAAAAACAGTAGAAGCCATTTCGCAGCCAGAAAAGCTGAACGTAATTCTCATGAAAACGTATATCATAAATATCATAAACACCAAGACTGGCTTTCTATGCTGAAACTCAAGCACCCAAGTACCCATATAAGGGCACAGCTAACAGCAGCTTAATGCTCGATAACTACGCCCTAGAAACACCAAATATCTCTTTCACTTCATCAGCCATAAAAATAAAAATTAAACAACATTATATTAGGAATCTATATTAATAACTGTGTACAAACACATTAATAATGCATATAAAAACAATGTGACAGAGTCACTATTACAGAACAGCTGATGTAGCTACACATGTGGATCTTGAAGTGTGTTTAGTTATAGGTAATAACAGTTTATACACTGTCATGATCGGATTATAACGCATCCTCTCATAATCAGAAAGGCCCTCTTTATACATCCGCTATATATATGCTGTATGAAGATGCAGTTGTGTAATTAAAATATGCCTCTGTAATCCATCTCTAACCAAGTCATAGATGGCGTAGATGATGTTTCATTTTATATATGTATATTATATTTATAATATATTATATTATATATACATCATTTATATATATATATATAAATATAAAATATATATATATATATATATATATATATAAATATAAAATATATATATATATAAAAATGAAACATCATCTACACCATCTATGACTATGACTATCTTCATAGTATTGAAAGGAGCATGACCACCATAAAATTACTGATCCCAAATTTTATCTATCTATCTATCTATCTATCTATCTATCTATCTATCTATCTATCTATCTATCTATCTATCTATCTATCTATCTATAAAAATATGTGATTGGTAATTTATGATAATCGAGCTCCTTTCGATAGTGTTTACGTGAATGATAGATGGTGTAGATGATGTTTCTTTTTATATGTCTTTTTATATATATATATATATCTTGACTGTATATATCCATATGACAAGATTTATAAAATATATATATATTATATATTATTATTCTTCTTACTATTATTCTTTTTCCATAGGTTGAAAAGATTTTTTAAAAATTATTATTTATTATTATTATTATTATTATAGAGTTGCTAAAATTATTATTATTATTATTATTGTTTTGTTGTTGTTGTTATTATTATTATTATTATTATTATTATTATTATTATTATTATTATTATTATTATTGTCGTCTTTGAATATTTTGGGATTTTTTTTGGTTTTGTTTTGTTTTGTTCTTATTACCTAAAGCCATGTAGAGAATATTTTTACTATATAATAAATAGTTTTTACTGAATGACTGCATTTTGGAGCCAGATATCGTTTAATATAAGTCTGCCTACGCCAGACTGTACGCATGACTGTAGAAGGCATGGGCAGTATGGCTCCATGCTCCTATTTTCTATAAAACTGAAGCCATAATTCCTCCAACAAGTGATCAAACTTGGAGACAAGGCTGCAAGTCAGATACAACATTTCAGTGTTGAATGGTTTTGCCGCTCAGTAAGGCTCATCTAGCCCCGGGGTATGCATGCTTAACCTTTCTCACTTCGTCCAGAGACTGTCCAGCTATGCAGCATTAGTGGGGCGCACTTCCGAGTGGTGAGCCGAAGCTGTAAGGGGAAGTGAAAGTTAAAGACTAGTGAAACGGGTCCCAGTTTGCAACACGAGGCAGTAGCTTCGGAAGTAGACTGCATGTATCTAAACTGCTGACGTTCATGACGAATTGCTGATATCCATTTAATGCCACGGCAATTACTCCGAATTACCCGCTCTGTGTCTTTTGATCCTATAGCATCTCTGCGACAATGGGCGACGCTCGCTGCCGTTTGTACTAGGCCGGATAAGCCGACAGCACTTAAAAGGCTAAAGAAAACAAACTGAAATCTATGTTTAAACGCTCCATCTGCTAGATAATGCCTGCTGTAATTCCAGCGGGCCGAATGAGGCTCCGAATCATTGAAGTTTCAATTCCGTTTCAAATTGCGTCTCCCATTTGTCTCCAATAGAGGAGCGTTTGTTCGTTTTGTAGCTCCTGGTATTGATTAGCGACTGGAAAAATACTAGTAAATGCGGTGATGTGCGTTTGTGAATGGCCTCTTGATCTGCAGAAACAATAGTCTACTCCACGCTCGTCTTATCCGATAGCCGCCGGCGACAAAAGCCATGCAAATGAAGGTTTTGATTCAGCGTTTTTATTTTGTCTTATCTGACTTCAGACAAGGCATTTCCGGAAACAGAGATACGTTTTTTTTCCCCCACGTTCCGTAGCCTCTGTCTCTAAAAACAACGTAATGCACTGTGAATTAATAAATGTTATCAAGGCTGAGTGCATTGGAGCAGTTCAATTACCAGCCTTTCCCAACGTTCCATTAAAGAAGGATTCTACTGGTTTTCGAACGCCAGCATGATGAAATGGCTGGGATGTAAACAAAGCCATTTAAATGTGGGAGGAAAAAGCCGGAATTGTTCACAGTGATGGTGATAGGAACCAGACGTCTGAGGAGAAGTCGGAGTCCTCTGAAAGTTCCCCTTATAGAGCGTTTGGTATACAGTACTGTGCAAATAAGACCAGAGACAATTCATTTCCAGTCAAAGTGTCTACTTAGCGTACGTTTCCAATTTTTTCGGCTTCAGGAAAAAAAAAAAACGCTGGAAAAAATAGCAAAAATAGCAAAAACTTTCTTGCTATTAACGTACGGTAATGTAAACGTAATATAATAATATATCATAACTGTCCAATGAAAAACATGCATCACCACTTTTGTCCATTTTTACTTTTATGCATCATTTGAACACATCAGCTGCTGTTTACACTGAGTGAGAATCTCATGATGAATGGACCAATAGAAATGGCCCAAACCTGTTTAGAAAGACGTCTGGTTCCATTGACTTACATTAAAGTTAAGCAAGGTTTTTGGCCTCTTCTGTAAAGTTGCCATTTTGGAGTTTTGTGGTATTACTGTTGGTCAGGTGCTAATTCAATTTTCACACCACGTAAAGGGCAGCTGGTGTGGTCAACAGATGCAAACGAATAAAAATGAGAGGTACACTACATTGGGACTGGAATGTAAAATGGTAGGAGATTTTTAAAGCATATGCCTGAAACAATAAGGGCAATCACAAACACTTAATAAATTAATAACTGCAGAAAATTCAGATTCCGTCAATGTTTCCATGCACCTAGATAATCTGATACTGGCTTTGCAGGCAGTAATTGGATTTCAGCTTTTGCTCATTTCATCCGGCCAATGAGCTCACAGAAAAGGACAAGAGGTAAAGGTTATGTAAGTGTGCTTGTAAAGCCATGGCTTTACTTTCAAGTCATTAAGTTAGCAGGAAATATGAATATAAATCATCCAGAACATGAAAAACATGCTAATTCTTCGTTTCACCCAGCATGTAGTTTCAGCGTTGCTCCAAAAGTGTTTACGCTATCTCACGGTGGCTCACTGCTTGCTCAGTTCGAGTACCACCATCTGTTTCAACCTCCTCCATCAGGCTCTTGCTATAGACTTCCAAGACTTCGATGCACTAAACATGCAAACTCTTTGATCTCTTGTGCCATCTTGTTGCTGATTAAGAGGAATGAATGGAATGTTTTTTGTTTAGTCCCTTCGTTTCAGAATCTTTCTTCAGTGTTGTTTCATTGTTGTGGATGCAGTGAATGAACAGTAACTCAGTTCTGAGAGATAATAATTAAGACTGAACTGAACTGAACCAAACGAAAGAAATCAGAGTAAGGGTACACATGCACTGAGAAAATCTACAACTCAGCTCTCTTCACTGGATGTCTGGAACATTCATCTGACCTAAGAGATCGGAGCACGCTGCTTACAGGATCACTCGGATAGTCTTGATTATGATCAGATTATTAAGTGTATGTATATACATTCATTCCTTAATATATATTCATGGTGGAGGGATACATTTTAAGGGCGACTTGTGAGGCAAAATATTACTTAAAGGAGATGACCACTATCTTACCATCAGCATTACATACGACGGGGTTACCTGTCAGGTACCTAGAGTTCTTACTGAACTGGGACAATCTGATTTTAGCTATACCGCACCAGTGAGCTGGAATTCATTACAGGAGTCTCTAGAACTCGGCTCACTAGTGTCAAACTTTTGGTTTCTAGCCGTCTGCAGACAAGCTGGAACTGTTTTACTGAGTTTATTATTTCCTTTATCATTTTTAGTCTTTTACTGTTCCTACTTCTATTTTATTATTGTGTTATTTTATATTTTATTTTATTATTTTATTATTATCATTGTTTTTTCATTTATTCTTAACTTTTTAACCTTTTTTTTTATTTGAGTTTTCCCCTCTTTATTTATCCCTCCACTTTAAATTCTTGTTAAATTGTTTGGTTTATTAAGTTTTTTATTTCTTTTTACATTCTGGGCTTCACTGATTTTGTTCGATTACATTGTTAAATTGTTTATATAAGCAATTGATTTAATTGAGCCAAATTCAATTTATTCTTTCATTTCATTTCCATTTACGGTATTTAGCTGACGCTCTTATCCAGAGATTACAAGGTTAACCACATTACAGGTGGGCCAGTGTAGTGTTAGGAGTCTTGCCCAAGGACTCTTATTGGTGTAGCACAGCATAGTCACCCATACTGGGATTCGAACTCCAGTCTCCCACATGGGGTGGTGGCTACTTGGTGGGTAATGGTGTTATCCGCTGAGCTACACCAACCGTTTCTATTGTTCACTTTCTTTACGATGTAAATTCCTGCCTGCACTAAAAAATAAGGGTCAACCTCAATAGACTTCCCAATGAAAAAAATAAATGGTTGCTTGATTGATTGATTGATTGATTGATTGATTGATTGATTAATTGATTAAAGCTCTGAAGACACATATAGATTACCTGCTGGTTTTATATGGTAAATGATTTGGCTATAGGTAGACCTCTGGTTCCCATCACCACTACTATAGGCTAAAGAACGTTGGAGTTTCTCAACAAAGAACCGAAAGACTTTGTTTACATCCCAAACACTCGGAAATGTAGAAATTCCTCTTCCACTGTGGGGCCTGGGAGACGGAACAGGACGCAGTTCCAACACAGATTGGCTTCAAGAAAAGAGATAGCGCTAAAGACACCTGTGCCTCGCTGCTAGTGAAATAGCGGCTAATTGTGCTCCATATAGCGGCGGAGAGACGGCTGAAAGAAAGGCGAGGCATGAACGCTGCCTCCACCATTGTGCTATGGAGACGAAAGCACAGCGAGCGCGTGTTCATCCGCTGACTCATTCAGGCGCTCTGGAAGCAGCATCTGTCAGAAACAAGCGCCCTTAAATAATCCTTTCATGGCGAATCTAGAGCATTCATCGTGTACATGACGCCGGTCAGCCACGTTAGTGAAACGGCCGCGTTCAGGGCCAATAAAGACAGATTAACGCCGCTTTGCTTTCTCCATGCGCGGCCGAGGCCCGGGGCGAGACGCTGGACCTCTTTATTTGGTTATCGCCCCAATCAATAGACTCTCTTGGGCGTGCTAGGCTCCCTCTCTCTCTCGCTTCCTCTCTCACTCTTCTCGTTCTCGCCATTTTACACCCGGCCCGTAAATAATTCAGCACCTGATTCGAGCGAACCAAATCAGCCCCTCTTCTCTGAAATCAGGCGACGCTTGTCAACATAAACTTCAGCCTAATTTCCGAACATCCCCCACCCCCACCACCACCATCACCACCACCCTCTCCCACCCAGGACTTCTTTTTGGAAGCGGCACCAGTACGCCGGCAGCTGGGAGGAACATAACAGGCGTATTCCTGGCAGGGGAAGAGAAGGCCTAATTTAGTGGGAACGATGTGGATGGGATTTCTGAAAGTGCGCTGATGCGCCGACAATCCCGCCTTTTCAACGATTCCGTAAACTCGCGAGGAAGGAGGAATCGGAAGAGCACTTAGGTCATACAAATCTGAAAACGTGTTTAGCACATCTACCCAACCGACGCCCCTCCCTTCGCGTGCTCGTCTTCATTCTCCTCAAAACCGGTACTGAAGTTCACGGGGCCTCTCCTCGCACATTCACAGTCTATTCACCATGCTGTGCCGAGCTCGGCTCCAAATATTGAGCAGCGTGCCGGAGCTGGAATTCAGCGCTCACTGATCCACACAGAGGCAGCGCTGCGCACCCATACGTACGCTTACTGAACATACTTAAACATGACGCGTAGACGCCTTTCAGGGAGGTTTTCCAGAGATCGAGGTTCTCTTTGATGAATTCCTGGTATTTATGGGGAAAAACACAACCCAGCAAAACCAGCTGCACTCAGACTCAGACACGCGAGTTAATCTCTATATATGCCAAACACAGAGCAAAGCACAACACCAACACTCAGAGCTACAGCAATGCTGCTACATGGGAAATACATAACACCAGTGACCACACGACTCCACGGGATTATTACCGGCTACTACAACTACTACTACCGCTACAACAACCACTACTACAACCACTACAACCACTGCTACTACTACTACTACTACCGCTACGACTACTACTACTACTACCACTACAACTACTGCTACTACTACCACTACAACTACTGCTACTACTACCACTACAACTACTGCTACTACTACTACAACCGCTACAACTACTGATACAACTACAACAACCACTACTACAACCACTACTACAACAACCACTACTACAACCACTACTACAACAACCACTACTACAACCACTACTACAACCATTACTACAACAACCACTACTACAACCACTACTACAACAACCACTACTACAACTACTACTACAACTACAACAACCACTACAACAACCACTACTACAACTACTACTACAACTACTACTACTGCTACTACTACAACAACCACTACTACAACTACTACAACTACTACTACTGCTACAACAACCACTACTACTACTACTACAACTACCGCTACAACAACTACTACTACAACCACTGCTACTACTACCACTACAACTACTACAACAACTACTACTACAACCACTGCTACTACTACCACTACAACTACTACAACAACTACTACTACAACCACTGCTACTACTACTACCACTACAACTACTGGTACGACTACTACTACCATTACAACTACCGCTACAACAACTACTACAACAACTACTACTACTACTACTACTACAACAACTACTACTACAACCACTGCTACTACTACTACTACCACTACAACAACCACTACTACAACTACTACTACAACCACTGCTACTACTATTACTACCACTACAACAACCACTACAACAACTACTAATACAACTACAACAACCACTACAACAACTACTACTACAACTACAACAAACACTACTACAACCACTACTACAACTACTACTACAACCACTGCTACTACTACTACTACCACTACAACAACCACTACTACAACAACAACTACTACAACCACTGCTACTACTACTACTACCACTACAACAACCACTACTACAACTACTACTACAACTACTACTACAACTACTACTACTACAACTACTACTACTACTACTACTACTACCACTACAACAACTACTACTACAACTACAACAACCACTACTACAACCACTACTACAACAACCACTACTACAACTACTGCTACTACTACCACTACAACTACTGGTACGACTACTACTACCATTACAAGTACCGCTACAACTACTACTACAACTACTACAACAACTACTACTACTACTACTACCACTACAACAACCACTACTACAACTACTACAACAACTAGTACTACAACTACTACGACTATTACCGCTACAACTACTACTACTACTACTACTGCTACAACTACTACTACTACCGCTACAACTACTACTACTACTACTACAACTACTGCTACAACTACTACTACTACCGCTACGACTACTACTACTACTACCACTACAACTACTGCTACTACTACTACAACCGCTACAACTACTGCTACAACTACGACTACCACTACTACAACTACTACCACTACAACTACTACTACAACAACTAGTACAACTACTACGACTATTACCGCTACAACTACTACTACCACCACAACTACTGCTACAACTACTACTACAACTACTACAACAACTACTACTACTACTACTACTACTACTACCACTACAACAACCACTACTACAACTACTACAACAACTAGTACTACAACTACTACGACTATTACTGCTACAACTACTACTACTACTACTACTACTACAACTACTACTACTACAACTACTGCTACAACTACTACTACTACCGCTACGACTACTACTACTACTACCACTACAACTACTGCTACTACTACTACAACCGCTACAACTACTGATACAACTACGACTACCACTACTACAACTACTACCACTACTACTACTACTACAACAACTAGTACAACTACTACGACTATTACCGCTACAACTACTATTACCACCACAACTACTGCTACAACTACTACCACTACTACAACAACCACTACTACTACCACTACTACAACAACTAGTACAACTACTACGACTATTACCGCTACAACTACTACTACTACCACCACAACTACTGCTACAACTACTACTACTACTACAACAACCACTACTACTACTACTACTACAACAACTACCACTAATGCTACTAATACTACTACTACTAATAATAATAATAATAGGAAGAAAAAAGATTACTATTATTACTATTACTCAAAATAATAATGCTAATAATGCTAATGCTACTACTACTAATAATGCTAATAATAATAATAATAATAATAATAATAATAATAATAACACTCCAGTGTAGTATTGTATTGCACTGCGACCTCTGCACCACACTGCGCTGCACTTTGATGTGCCTTCCCTTCCCTGCTACTGTTCTATTGTCCAAATGGATGTGGAGCATCTACAGAGCCCAGGTTCGATATATTCATTCTGCTGATGGACTCGGTCACATTTAATCAGGGAGCGAGTTTCCTCCGGTCCCTGTCTGAAGCTGTGAGAAAAAAAAACCCAGAGTGAAGAGTTGACGGCTTCCACACTAGTGGGCGTGCACGCCGGTGCCATTCCTCCGGAGCGGCCGCGTTTCTGCGCCCCGCTCGCTCTCCCGCACCCGCACGTGTGTGTACGAGTGCAGGGTGCGAGGCCCAATCATGTCAAGACTGAAGAAAAAGCTCAGGCTCTCCAATAATGCTAATCAGCTGGATGTGAAAATAGGTCAGTGTGGGCGGCCCGGCGCCAGGCGGACGCCACCATTCTGCCAACTTCTGCCGCGGACCTCACAAACAGTCAGCGTCGCGAAATGGGAACCATGCCAAAGTGGTCTCAAACACACGCGGCCTGGCTGCGGCCGACCATAGACAGCTAGGTAAGAGCACCGCTCGCCACTCTGGAGCTCAACCATCACAAATGCCTACTATACAACACGAGAGGCAACGAACTACGTCAGGTTGTTAAGGAATCTAATTAATGTGGATTGTGACACTGTATAACACACTGTTACCGAAGGCCAAGAGTATGAACATATGTGCCATTTAATCCGGAAATGGGAAATCATGCGGAAGCTCGGAATTCTGCCAGATAGAAAAAAAAACATGGCTGCCTCTGTGAAAGCAAAATGCTGGTAGCTTCTATAAATGGTAAACGCATTCTCCTGCAGATGGCGCTGCATGAGGATGATGGAGCTATCAATCCCTGTGGGGTGTGAGTGACGGGATCCGTAGATTGGGAAGAGGTGCTATAGTGCAGGGAATGTCGTGTTCCATGTCTGGAAAACGCTCCAGAGCAGATGATAATGATTGGCTGAAAGGAGTGACTGCATGTGGGCGTGGCCAAAGACCATAGTGTGAAGGAATTAGCTGAGTCTACAGGTGTATGAGAGCGTACGGTCGTACGGGTCTACGTAAAATCCCAGTCTACAGGGAATTCTCCTCGGGATTGTGCCAGGGAAGGCATCCACCAAATCTGGCCCAACTGACCAGTTCTTTGATGTAAGAGACACTGATGTGGTCTACATCCAGAGACTTGTCCAGTCCATGCCCAATCCAGTCCCAGTGGGTCCTAGTGGAGGGCTTACCCACTAGTAGGTCACTGTGCCAGTCCCGGAGACCAGTCACATAAAAGCTCAAGGCTCAAATAATTAATGTTGACATATTATCAGTGTGTAGGACAAACCCATATCCCACAATCCCATTGGTTCATTATCAGGAAACGGCTGTTTGAAGACTCTGACTTAAGTTCAGGAACAGTCCTCGCTCTTTTCCAGGCTACTCAGAAAGGGAACGGATGGTGTGACAGTGGAGGCAAACCACTGCAAAGAACTCTATCCTCACAGCTTCCTGTATGAGAGGGGCGAGTTTGAGTCACACCCCAGAGGGACCACCTCTCAGCCCCACATTCACGCACACATCCGGCTGCAGTACACACACTCCGCCGAGTCCTCGGAGAGAGGAGAGCAGTGGAAGCAGCGTTGCTAAGAGATCAGAATTCCTGAGAGGCTGAGCGAAAGAGAGAGTGAGAGAGAGAGAGAAAGTGAAATAAGCGAGAAAGAAGAAAGGAGTCGAGTGTGCGAGAAAGTGAGAAAGCGAATGAGAGAGCACGGCGGAGTAAAAAAGAGAGGGTGTTAGAAACCCCCCGCTGGGTTCTGCGGCACTTCCAGCCTGATGGGCTGGAAAGTGACCTCGACGGAGGGAGTGCGTGTGTGTATGTGGGGAAGGGGGGTGGGGTAGGGGGTTTGCGTCCGGGGGGAACGAATAGAGGCGGGTCACCTTTCTCCCAGAGACGCAGGCAGGGAGGAGAGAGCCTGACAAACATACATACCAGTCAAACGTGTGGAGATAAAAAAACATAACTAGGCAACACATACCGCACACTCACCTGTGACTGAAGCATACCCAACAGTGTGTAGTACCTCAGGCACTGACCATACAGGACACTCTGTAGTTCTACAGGTACAGACTGTAGTCCACCTGTTTCTCTGTATACTGTATTACCCTGTTCTTCAATGGTCAGGACCCCCACAGGACCACCACAGTGCAGGTATGATGTGGGTGGTGGATCATACTCAGCACTGCAGTGACACTGACATGGTGGATGGTGGTGGTGTTAGTGTGTGTGGTGCTGGAGTGTTTAGACACCGTGTCCACTCACTGTCCACTCTATTAGACACTCCTACCTTGCTGGTCCACCTTGTAGATGGACAGTCAGAGACGATAGCCCATCTGCTGCTGCACGGTGCAGTGTTGGTCATCCTCTAGTCCTTCATGTGGTCAAAGGATGCTGGCCACAGGAAGCTGGCCACAGGATGCTGCCCACAGGACGCTGCCCACAGGACGCTGCCCACAGGAAGCTGCCCACAGGAAGCTGGCCACAGGACGCTGGCCACAGGACGCTGATTACCAGAGGCTGCCCATGGGACTCTGCCCACGGGACTCTGTGGGCTGGGTAGTTTTGGTTGGTGGACGATTCTCAGGCCAGCAGCGACACTGAGGTGTCCAGCAGCACTGCTGTGTCTGATCTACTCACACTAGCACCACACACACTAACACACCACCACCACATTAGTGTCACTGCAGTGCTGAGTATGATCCTGTGGGGGTCCTGTGGGGGTCCTGATCACTGAAGAACAGGGTAATACAGTATACAGAGAAACAGATGGACTACAGTCTGTAACTACAGAACTACAGGGTGTCCTATATGGTCAGTGGAGCTGATAAACTGGACAGTGAGTGTAGGTACAGTCATGTGGTCAGTAGGTATCAGTGTTTTATAAAAGCCGGACATACTGAGAAAACCCTGCTGAAGTCTTTGACTGTTTCTGTGCACTTCTTTTCGAAGCAGTGAAACCTCCACCCTCCCTGATCACAGCGGAGCACCTCGGGTTACTCACGATGCAGATGAATTCTGTCCGCGGGCAAACGGTTCGGGCACAATGAATTTGTTTCTGCCATTCCCGTGAGCCATCTGGAGCGTGACCTTGGTTGGCCTGAGCGGGCTTCCGCTCTGGAACACGTTTCATGTGTTTCCTTTTTCCTTTCGGAGGTTTTCCGAAGAGGGATGCAGAGCATGAGCCGCGGCGGCAGCTCCCCGCGGTGAACACGGGGTGAAACTACAGACAATGGGGTCTCGTCTGACAGGCGAGGTTAGCGGATCACACGGGAAAGCTGGTGAGCGCAAATACAAGATTTGAAGTACACCCCAATCTGGCAACCAGTCAGACAACATCTATAACAAACATGTGGCTCTTCCTATTTCACTGATCACCTCGTTCTGGTAGAGAGGGTGATGGAGGTAAGGAGAAAGAGGCTTAAAGGAATACAGGGCAATGTGTAATCTACACTAATTGTCAAAAGTTTAGAGACACCCAACTACACCAAAGACTCTATAGACTCTACAGACTCTACCAGTGCAGTCTTTGACGACACTGAGGTGGCGCTAAGGACAGTCGGTATAACAGTCTATGTCTGTAGTCCTGCATCATGAAGCCGTCTGGCACTGACTCATGGAGGCATCACTGGTCACTGAATGTCTCCAATCGTGGCTGTTGGCTGTATGAGGTACAGCAATAAGGCCCGGCCTTGTGTCACATGCACGGCCGAGCATGAAACTTGAATCGTTGGCATGTCTCACAATATCAAACCAATCCACCAAATTTCATTCCTGTGGGTTGATTCCTTCTGGGTGCAACCATGTGCTATTCTTTTGATGATGAGTGTATATTACAGAAGGCAATATTGCAAAAATATCATGTCCTGTGGTGCATCAAGAGAATATGTGCTATATCCGGATACGTATGGTCTCAGACTATTCTTCAGCTGGAGCTGGTAAGTCGAAGTTTCGACTGGTCGTATACCTGGGTAGCCTTAACGAACGCTGTACCCATTTCTGGATTTGTAGAACGCAAGGTAGCAAAAACAGAGGAGCCAAGGCCAACACTGCCATGCTACCAAACACTGAGGTGCAGAATTGATTGGAATTAATACGATACATAGATTTCTTCCTCCTCCTTCTCGTTCTTCAGATATGATACCTTCCAGCCCATATGCTCCCCAAACAGCAAGTGTTTGCACATGAGTAGATCCATCCATTCCCAGAGAACCATCCGTGTTCTATCTGCCAGTATCGCAAACTAATTGCCATTTGTGTAGAACGTTCTGGCATTTGAAGTCCACCTGCAATCAGACTCCATCATGTCTTTGCATGGAAAGAGAAGCAAAAACGAACGAGCGAGTTAATACCTACGTCCGACAGGCCTCAGACACACTATTCCAGTTTTGAGGCATGCATAGGCTGAAAAAGAACAGATAGGCTGTCATCTGGTTTTGAACAGCCCCCACACCTCCCTTGGTTTCCGATCGATGACACTAAAAGCTCTAATCTGATTGGTAAAAAGAGCTGATTGGACAAAGCTGCTATCATGCTGATTTAAGCGGCAAATCAATACCCCACTAGGCCCGAGCTTCTTCCCTCCCCTCCCCGGCCTGGGTCAACTATTCCAAGGACGCCCGTCTGGGACCACTCAGGTTTGACCTTGTGGCCGACGTACATATTTGCGCGCATGTGCTGTTGCGCGCGGTTTCGCTCGCATGAATAAGCGGAAATTAGCCGGCCTGTTCGCGCGCGCAGCACCGCACGCAGCGTTAGCGAAGCACGGCAGAGGTAATTTAATGATACAGGAACTGGAGGCTGCTGGGATGGCTGACCGCTCCGCTGCTGGCCACAGAAGCCTCATCATCCTGTATTGTTCAGGCTCATGGGGACCATTCATTAGCAAATCCACTGGGACGGGTGAAGGGTTCGTTTTCCCGCACACGGTTGGGGTGTAAATGTCGATTCGATCCGGATTCCGCAGGAGAATGATTTGGGAACAATGAATAGGCGTCCCTGCTTGAAGGACACTGTTGGGTTTAAAAGCACAGCCACACACTTCTACATGTTTTAATGTGCCGTTCCGACTCTGGAATAGCGGGCCCTCTCGGGAAAGCTGTGCTTCAATACAGCTTTTTGATCCATCTCTAGGCTTACAGGAAAACTCCAATTTTGTTAAATTCCAAATTTTTCCCAGTAGGAATGAATGGGGTGGAAAAGTACCCAGCCGTCTACTGTGCTTCTGCTGGACCAACTGGCATTGTTTAGCATACACTATCTCAGTGCAGACCCCTGAGCACAAACTTATGTGAGTGGTGGATCATTCTCAGCACTGCAGTGACACTGACGTGCTGGTGGTGTGGTGTTAGTGTGTGTGGTGGTGGTGTGAGTGGATCAAACACAGCAGTGCTGCTGGACACCTCAGTGTCACTGCTGGACTAAGAATCATACACCAACCATAACTATAAAGCCAGCAACCTCTGCGCAACGTCCTCTGGGGAGCATCCTGTGGGCAGCGTCCTTTGGGGAGCATCCTCTGGGCAGCGTCCTGTGGGCGACGTCCTCTGGGCAGTATCCTCTGGGGAGCCCCCTCTGGGGAGCATCCTGTGGGCAGCGTCCTGTGGGCATCGTCCTGTGGGCAGCGTCCTGTGGGCAGCGTCCTGTGGACAGCATCCTCTGGGTAGCATCCTCTGGGGAGCATCCTCTGCGCAACGTCCGCTGGGGAGCGTCCTGTGGGCAGCATCCTTTGGGCAGCATCCTGTGGGCAGCATCCTCTGGGCAGCGTCCTGTGGGCAGCGTCCTGTGGGCAGCGTCCTGTGGGCAGCATCCCCTAAGTAGCATCCTCTGGGGAGCGTCCTCTGGGGAGTGTTCTCTGGGGATAGTCCTCTGGGGATCGTCCTCTGGGGAGCGTCCTGTGGGCTGCGTCCTTTGGGCAGCGTCCTGTGGGCTGCGTCCTGTCACCACTAATAAAGGACTAGAGGATGACCAACACTGCACTGTGCAGCAGCAGATGAGCTATCGTCTCTGACTCTCCATCTACAAGGTGGACCAGCAAGGTAGGAGTGTCTAACATAGTGGACAGTGAGTGGACACAGTGTCTAAACACTCCAGCAGCACTGCTGTGTCTGATCCACTCACACCAGCACCACACACACTAACACACCAGCACCACGTCAGTGTCACAGCAGTGCTGAGAATGATCCACCACCCACAACATACCTGCACTGTGGTGGTCCTGTGGGGGTCCTGACCATTATAGAACAGGGTAATAAAGTATACAGAGAAACTAGGAAGTGGTTTAATGTTATGGCTAATCGGTGTGTATTACTTCCTGAGAGGTAATAAGGTGAATACTTGCCTCAAGGCAGCATAACCCGAAAAGACCCCCTCACACACAAACCCACACACACACTCTATTAAATTACAAAGCTGTGTTTGATTGAAACGTAAGCTCCCATAATGTGTGCAAGAGAGGGCTTTAGGAACATCAATCGAAAGGTTCTTCAGGGTACCAAAAGTAGCTCTTTTGTTGCATTGCTCCTTTTCCGGCTCCTTTATTTTTACAGCAAGCAGCATACTAAACCATAGCAGCGTCTTTTCAGGGAACCCAGTGGTTAAAGTTGGTGTGGGAAGTGCCGGGACCTAGTAGTGCTCAGTAAAGCGTATACCGATAAGGGCATGTTTCACTGATTGTGCTTCTACTGGTTTACAGTGCAAGCAGCAAAAACCCAATCTTCTGTTTGGCTTGGGCATGGTCCTAACAGCATGGACCCCCTGAAAAGGGAAGTACGTTGACAGTCCTCAGCTGCGCTGTTTTCCAGCTACATGCAGAAACCTTTGTACCTGCCCTGGCAGACAACACGGGAACTAGGGAACACAAAGCACTGCAACCTTTCCAACCCTTGGCAAGGAACAAGTTCATTAGGTGGCTGAGGTACAAACGAAACGCAGCCCCTTTAAAATATTTCCTCCTTTCTTGTGTGGAGTAGGCACCGGCGCCCGGCGCCCAAACGAGGGAGTGATGGCCAATTAGGCCCTTTTTCTGATGAGCGGTCCGCAGGCCCGGGCGGCAATTAGGCCAGCTGGGAAAGGCCTCTCATTACTGGCCGCAGCCAGCTCCATTATAGCCTTCCTCCAAGCTTGCGCTGCAGCTTTCACATTCCAATAACGCTCATTAGGACCAGGGCCCTAGCGAAGCTACCTGCCTCAGTGTGCCTCAATCACATTCCTCTCAGACGCTCCTTAGCCCGTTACTGCCTGGAGAAGGGATGTCCGTCGCCCTTCAGACGGGCTGAAGGGGGCGGGGGGTGCGAAATGTATTCAAATGGCTAATGAAAAGAGAGGACTGATAAATAAAGCCTGATAAAGCAATCAGGCGCTGAATTATTTAGTATTAGCTAATCCTATTTAGCATTAGCCAGAACCACAGGGCACAGCGAAAGTGCTCATTACAGGAACGCTAACCCGCTTCATACCCTGACAAAAAATGGGCTAACAAGGCTATCAGTGGAAACAGGCTAGCAGGGATCAGTTGGCAGGACCTTTGCACAGTGATAATGGCTTGCTATGAGCTTTCATACATTATTAGCATGGCTAGCATTTGGCTTGAGGTGCTCTATTAGAAGCCACATCATGACTGAATTTCCTTTGCCTTTTTTTAGATTGTGATCACAACCTTGAACACTTTTACATATGTCCACTTCACCTTCTGCCGTTTTGATGGAGTGGCGGCTTACATATCGGCTCATGGCCCAGTCATACTGTGCTACTGTGGGGAAAGGCATCCCATCTCTTGGCCCAGTCAAACTCAGCCACTATGGGGAAAGACATCCCATCTGTTGGCCCGGTCAAACTCAGCCACTATGGGGAAAGGCATCCCATCTCTTGGCCCAGTCAAACTCAGCCACTATGGGGAAAGGCATCCCATCTCTTGGCCCAGTCAAACTCAGCCACTATGGGGAAAGACATCCCATCTGTCGGCCCGGTCAAACTCAGCCACTATGGGGAAAGGCATCCCATCTCTCGGCCCGGTCAAACTCAGCCACTATGGGGAAAGACATCCCATCTGTCGGCCCGGTCAAACTCAGCCACGATGGTGAAAAGCATCCCATCTCTCGGCCCAGTCAAACTCAGCCACGATGGTGAAAAGCATCCCATCTCTTGGCCCAGTCAAACTCAGCCACTATGGGGAAAGACATCCCATCTCTCTGCCCGGTCAAACTCAGCCACTATGGTGAAAAGTATCTTGGCTCTTGGCCAGGTCAAACTCAGCTACTATGGTGAAAAGCGTCCCAATTGACCCAATAAACTTCACTACTTTGGAAAAAAGGGATCCAGTCATGCAGCATAGCCAAACCCAACTACTGCGGTGATCATTTATCACAGCCCACGGCCCAGGCAAACTCTTCACCTGTGGTCAAAAGTGCCAGCTCAAGGCCTGGTCAAACTCTATAGCCATAAAGTCTCTTGGCTCATGGTCTAATTAAACTCCATCAATGAGGCAAAAGTATCCTGGCCCAGTCAAACTCTGCTACTACGAGTCATGGGCTGGAGGTTAGGGAACGGGTCTTGTAACTGGAAGGTTGCTGGTTTGATTTCGTGAACCAACATGACGTCATTGAAGTGCCCCTGAGCATGGCCCCCAAATGCTCCCCAGTCATGCCCACTATGCCAGGCCCCCTGGTGTGTGTTAATGTGGGTGTTCCCCTGCATGGATATGTTGAAGCATAATTGGTCAATGCTTCCAAATTTGAAAATTCTAATAGTGTTCTATGGTCCAAATGTGTCTATGATAGCTATTACCCCACTACCATGTCATACCCAGTCACAGTATAATTCTAGTGCCATGTAAGGTGCACCCCCCCAGCTTCTGAGCTCACAGCCCAGTCAAACCACCACCATTATGAAAGACGTGCCAGCTCTTGGAATAGAAATGCTGTTTACTGGCTTGGTAGCACACACGTGTAGCATGTAACTCCATGCTCATTATCTAGCTGGGGGATTTGAAAGCTAGGGGGAAACTGGCAAGAGGTTAAGAAAACCCATCTGTCTGCCACTGACGGTAAACATTCACAAACACGGTGCCACCGCCATGCCATACAACACCTACACTAACAGCAGCACTAGCATCCAGCTACATCAAGGCCTTGGGGGCTCACTGGAGAATGCAAATGACCACACAGAGCACAAAGTCACCACGATATAATCAATTACCACGCGGCGTTCTCCCTGCAGGCACCTGCTAATGGTAAGCCTTAGGATCTCAGTAGCAGCAGTACAATACCTTGGAGCTCTAAATGCACAAATACTCTCAGAGTGAGTGATTAATTTCTGAACCCCACTCCCGCACTGCCGGCTTAAAACCGGAGGAGGATGTGCTGAAGGAAGAAACTTGCAGGACGAAGTTTGTCATACAATGCAAAGTTGCTTTCTCATGCGGTATATTGGATGTTCATTGTTTCTTCACGAATGCTGCCCCCTCCGAAAACAGACAAATCCGCGCTTGAGCGTGAATTTTGGAGGTCAAACGCTTTCGGAAGTGCACTGTTAGCAAATAGATTTTTTTTCCCCCTCTTTAAAAAACGAAACAATCGGCCCTCGGTGCGATTTCCTTTTCAGCTGTGGTGCAACAAAGGCAGATAATTGCATTTCAGCCGGAGCGGAGCGCATGCACGGAAGACGGAAAAACCTTCCACTCCCCAAGTATTACACAAAAGAAGTGATGATGAAAAAAAAAAAAACAGTTTTCAGCATTTCCACCCTCCATCCCCCATCCTCATCGTCCTCAGAACGTTCGACATCAATCACTGTTTCAAGTTATTACGTCGCTCTGATGCGGCCTGATAAGGCTTTGAGAGAGAAAAAGAGAAAGAGGGAGAGAGAGAGAGAGAGAGAAAAGGGAAAGATATTATCCGTCATCATTTTATCAGTTCCAAAGGGAACCTTGCACGTATTTCAAGTAGGGGCATCACAAATTAAAAGCCACTCCAGCTTCCCGCGAGAGATGGTGGCTCAGCACAAACGCTATCGCGCGCTCTGCCTTCAGGTAAATGCGGTGGAAGCTGCCGGTTTTCCACAGCTGTCCTGTTAATAGGAAGTTTTAATGGGAAGTGTCAAATCCCTTTTTTCTTCCAGGACAGTGGATACAAGAGATAAAGGCACATCCTGCATTCCCTCTTCTACCTCTACAAACATAAACGATATGGGTTGAGCTTGGGGTCTGCCCTTTCCCCAGAACCTCTCCGCCTTTTCTATCGAACCACAAGCAGGATCGGATAAAACTAGAAATGTGCATTTCCTAAAGGAAATTTGGGAATGATTCAGACTTCCTGCTAGGCTATTGTTGGGATATAGGTTGCTATGGGAGGAATGAAAGATGAAGAAGTGACACATAGAGGAGTGCGGGTCGGTATGTCTGTGGATTTGAGTTTGAGGATCTACTCTGAGGAAGTATATGCAGTTTGGTGGCTGTAGGTTTAAGAAGACAATAGGGTTTGTGTGGGGTTGAAAATTAATGGGACTCTATGGGAGGAATGAGGAAGCGACACATAGAGGAGTGCAGGTCAATATGTCTGTGGATTTGTGTTTGAGGATCTGCCCTGAGGGAGTATATGCAGTTTGGTGGCTGTAGGTTAAAGAGGACAATGGGGTTTGGGTAGGGTCGAAAATGAATGGGACTCTATAGGCAGAACGAGGGATGAGGAAATGACACATACAGGAGTACGGGTCAATAGGTCTGTGGATTTGAGTTTGAGGATCTGCCCTGAGGGAGTATATGCAGTTTGGTGGCTGTAGGTTTAAGAAGACAGTAGGGTTTGGGTGGGGTCGAAAATGAATGGGACTCTATGGGAGGAATGTGGGATGAAGAAGCGACATATAGAGGAGTGCGGGTCAGTATGTCTGTGGATTCGAGATTAAGGATCTGCCCTGAGGGAGTATATGCAGTTTGGTGGCTGTAGGTTAAAGAAGACAGTAGGGTTTGGGTGGGGTCGAAAATGAATGGGACTCTATGGGAGGAATGAGGGATGAAGAAACGACACATAGAGGAGTGCGGGTCAGTATGTCTGTGCATTCGAGATTAAGGATCTGCCCTGAGGGAGTATTAACATAACTGTGATTTCCATTAAAATCTGAACCAGCTTGCTTGCTGTATAAGGTAGCGTGCTGCTTCGGCTAGTTTAGAGAGTGACTGATGGTGTAGGGACCCTCTTTTTTGTACCCCCTCTCTCTCCGAGAGCCCCCGAGGCGAGCGGGATAGGCTCCAGCCTGGCCGTTTATCCGGTTTGAAGCCTCTGCTTGCTTTCCCCTTGACATCACTAGCGCCTCTCTCTCCTCCAAAAAAACGATCACCCCGGCCACCCAGAGGCAGGTGGCACCAAACGCTCGCCATATGGCGGCCGCTGAAAGCACGGGGGGATGAGGTATTAGACCTAACCGGCCAGAGATGGAGATCAATGATGGCCACTTATCGCTTCAGGACATGGGGGTGTTTGTTATTTATCTAACAAAGAGCTCCTGCAATTTTTGGGCCTGAACAACAGGAAGGAGGAAAAGTGCTCTCTTTCTCCTCGCCCCCCCCCACCGCCTGGCTCCACATCACCCTTTTGTTGGGCTAGAAAAGAGGGAGCGCAAAGATTGGTGGACGGGGGGGCTTTCTTCCCGTGAATAGTTTTTCCATTTCTCTGACCGCGACGCAGCGGCTAGCGCTAGGCAGCTTGAAGCTTTTGAAAGGAGCTCGCTGTTAGCCACAGCGATCGTTCATGTAGAGTGATGAGAGACGGGAAAGGAGGGGTACAGTGATGCAAGGGGATGGCTGTGATGGTGCGCTGCTATGCTATGAATTCATTAGAACTGATTCTAATATTGAAATATTTCAAATTTGAAAACTGAAAGATTGGTTTCGTATCAAGACCTTTCTTGGAATCAGGCTTGTTTGGAATGCTAATGCTTTGTGTATTGGTGTTTTTAGTGCTGCTAATGTTACACAGTCATATTTGAGTGCCTCTTGACTTTTTGTTGACTTTCTAATTATCCTCAAAGTTGATTTAACTTAAAAAAAATTAATTAAAAGAATTTCAAAGAGTAACTTAGCAGAATAAGAATCTGTTTTATAGCCAGAAACGTATTATTTCAAATTCAAATAACTTAAAATATGTTAAAGCCACCACCAATCACACGCTTGGTCATTTCAATGTACAGTTGGAGTTTATTAATTAAATTTAACATACAAATGTGACAAACAAAAGTTGATATTTATTTACTATTTAACTTTTTCTCCAATATGTTAACCGTTGAGACTAAATGAGAAAATTTCCCAAAAACAATTTTCATTTCTCGCTGCTGTCAGAACAAAACCTTGAATTTTTGACTTTCACTTTTGAGGTAAATCAATGGAACCAGATTTGTTTTCCCACAATAGGGTTTGGGTGGGGTCAAAAAATGAATGGGACTCAATGGGAAGAATGAGGGATGAAGAAACGACACATAGAGGAGTGCGGGTCAGTATGTCTGTGGATTCGAGATTAAGGATCTGCCCTGAGGGAGTATATGCAGTTTGGTGGCTGTAGGTTTAAGAAGACAATAGGGTCTGGGTGGGGTCAAAAATGAATAGGACTCTATAGGCAGAACGAGGGATGAGGAAATGACACATAGAGGAGTGCGGGTCAATATGTCTGTGGAATCAGATTTATTTTCCCCCCCAATAATTTTGACTCATTACTTCTGGGCTATTCGTCAAAGTAAAGAACACCATGTGGTGTTTTTACTACTAATATAGTCAGTCATAATTTGCGTGCACGGTGGTCAAATGCCATTTTGTAGATTTTCTCATTTTCAGCTATAAAGGCACTTCTGCTAATTTAAATGCACAGTTATTATTATTAACTCTGATAATTGTAAGTCAGTGGAACCATTTTTTTTCTTCCCCTCAGTAAGTTTGACCTATTACTTTTGGCCAATTCATCAATATAAAGGCCATAAGGTAAATTATCTCTACATCTGAAAAACAACATATGTTCTTCTGACAGCAGGGGGGTTCACTTATTTATAATTTCAACTTATTTGACTTCATTTTTATTCAGGAAACAAGTCATCTAACCAGGGCCTCATTTATGCGTTCACACAATATACAGTACCGGTGAAAAGTTTAGACACGACTACTCATAGAAAGTTCTCTGTATGTTTGTCAATGCTTTAGAAAAAAAAAATAGTAAAGCGGTTTGGAGCAATTCTATTGGTCTGTCCATCATGAAGATTCACTAAATTGAAAAGAGGGAACTAGAGCTGGTGATATAACAGACATATCATACAGTGGTACATCAATATATGTGGTATATCTGAACGGTTTCAGACTGGCACTGTTAGGAGACAGTTGGAGCTGTAAGGAGTAAGCCTATAGGGTCCTTCGAGCTCACCTACAACATCCATTTGGCTGTGTGTCTCTAAACTTTTGACAAAATACATTAAACTCGAACTTTAAGTTCTAGACTGGTGGCTAATATTCTCAGGATTTTGGTTCCAAACGTTGTGGTACGTGGTTCTAGAATTATGGTCAATAGTTTCAGTGTTTTGGTTCCAAAGTACTTAGTGCTGTGAAAAAAGTACTATGGAAATTTAACATACAAAAATGACATAAAAGGTCACCTGTGCAAAAGTTTTGGTATTTATTTTTACTATTTTACTTTTTCTCCAATATGTTAAGCTTTTAGACAATATGACAATTTCCAAAAAACAATTTCATTTTTAAGTCGCTGTCAGAACAAAACCTTAAATCTTTGACTTTCACTTTTATGGTAAATCAATGGAACCAGATTTTTTTTCTCCAAAAAAATTTTGACTCATTACTTTTGGGCTATTCGTCAAAGTAAAGAACACCATGTGGTGGTTTTACTATTTATATTGTTAGGCCGTGTTCTTTCCAAATCTACCGTAAATCCAAAGAAATAATCCGATTTCAAGATTTTACTAGCTTCCGCTGAATGCACTGAATCATTTTCCAAAGAATCGTAATCAAATCACTGAGAGGTCAAAGATTTACACCCCTGACCGAGTATAAGAAATGGCCACCGAGGGTTGAGGTTCCTTCTAGAGGAAATCAAATCAGGCCAGTTTATTGGGAGCATAGCTCCAGAGAGCAGGGGGTTACAAATAGCAGCCGGCGGGGGAGCGCAGGAGGGAACCAACCGGCCGCAACACACCATCGCCAGCTCAGAAATGCATGCGCTTGCGACTACAAGTGTGCATGTGCGTGATGGATGGTGTTCAGTTATGCGCCTTCATGAGATCTAAAATGCATTTGGATGGTGCACATCACAACACCATCCTGTTTTGGATACAGCTATGGCTGTAATAGCTCTTGGTGGCTAACTGTGGCTATCTGTTACACTAGAACGCTGGATGATTTATGCCCACAGCACTTCGTTGGTGTTTATATGAGCCCCATCTATCCTGATATACCTCTGGCCTGAATGCATATCTGAGTTCATATCTATAGCACTGCATCAAACCCTAAAGAGGATGAAGTATCATGTATATCTGCATACTAGCAATGCACAACGGGGGGCTTGGTGACCACCCCCATACCAACCACAATATACACCCATCATCACAAGAATAGCTACGCCCAGAAGGAATCAACCGACAGGAATGAAAATTGGTGGGTAGGTTTGGCATCATGAGACCTGTGAACAATTCCAGTTTCGCGGTCGACCGATCATGTGACGTAAGTGGGTGGTCTTCAGTGACGAGTCCCACTTTCGCCTTGATGGAAATCACCAACGAATCCAGGCACCGTGGTCAACACCAGTTTGTCGTCATGCACCCCAATCAGAAGGTCTGGTGTCAGTCCACCTCCACCCATGGGATGGATTATCACAGGACACCTCTACAGCTCCATACTGAGACCTCTGGCATGCTGGGTTAGCTAACATGGCCGCCCGCCACCACACCGAGAGACTTCTGTATGTGTAGCTCAATAGATATTGTCCATATCAGTTTAAATGTATCATCATTTATTGTTTACCTTCATTCCCAACAGCACTGCCATCCCACACCCTCTTCAGGGTGCAGCTGTTCCTTTGTAGATGAATATAATTTTTAATATAATATATTTTTAAGAACTACATGGTTGGAGGCCTTAAGCATCTGCTTCTACCAATCCCATCTCCAAACGCCACTGGTTAAAGGGAAGAAGATGATGGAAAGGGTGATGTGAGGCACTGGAGTTTGAGAAACAGGTAGAGTTCGAGGGGACGTAGGACTGCCACACGTTCCCATAATGACCTTGTCAATGAGTCGTGTCTGTCACAGCAGCTGCACACGTCTGTTGTGCAAATGTGTTCTAATGTACATGCGCATGCAAATGATTAAAAAAAAAAAAGCACATGGCACGGGAACGGTCACATTCCTGGATGGAGAAGGAAAATAAACATGATGGAAAACCTTGGAATGTTGCATTTGACACCTAGAAGCTGGCAGTAGCTTGGAAACGATTCAGCCGATGCGCCGGACGACTGACAGCGCTAACATACGCTCCGGTGCTGTTTTAACACATCTGACAGTCCACATACAGTACAGTGTATACAATGCTGCCAGCTGAAGTGCTGAGCACCTGCAGTGTTCATCTCCGCAAGCAAATTAGAAGAGCCGGAAAGATGAATAGCTGTACCTGTATGCACACTGATGTAAACAAACGCTCTTCCATAGTCCATTAGAGGACATAGCACACGGTGCTTTGGTTTTATAGCTCATAGCGTTCTCTATCTTCAGTCATTCCGCTCTTTGGCATTAGCAAACTATATAGAACCTACTGTAACTCAATCTAACTCAAGTCAGGCTTTCTTCCGAGAGTGTAAACAGCAGCTGCTGTGTTCGGATGATGCATAAAAGTAAAAATTAACCAAAAAAAAAAATGATATCTTATTTGGACAGTGAAGATTATGGTGCTGCATATGGCATGTATTAATAATGCAGTATATGGCCTAGCTCACAGCATGCTGACGGGACATATTTACATTTATGGCATTTAGCTGACACTCTTATCCAGAGTGACGTACAAGGTTAACTGTAGTACAGGTAGGCCAATGTAGTGTTAGGAGTCTTGCCCAAGGACTCTTATTGGTGTAGCTCAGCATAGTCACCCAGACTGGGATTCAAACCCCAGTCTCCCACATGTAGAGGTGGCACCCTGAGTAGTGGTGTTACCCGCTGAGCTACACCAACCACTTCTGAGCTACACCAACCACTATATTGGATGGTATGCTCTGTATTATGATATGCATCGTATGGGCCATACACAGCCCTAGCGTGAACTAGGATGCACTTCATGTAAATGGTATGTAAATGAGGCGCTGGCACATTGGCGTTTGATTTCACACACTAACACATATTCATCATTTGCCTTCGAATGCCTGCTCCTTGCCTCGTCATAAGAAGGTTCCGTGAATGAAACGCAGAGTCGTTTGCATGTCATTAAAGCGGGGCTAATCTGGACTGGAGGAATAAGAGATCCGAGACATTTTCACTCTATATAATCCATACCATGAACAGTTAGCTGTATATCATAATTTAAAGCCATACCCTCTGAATTCCTTCAATACCACCAACCTAGTTGTCATTTAGAATACCTAAATAGATAGACGTAGTATCTGTAAGCCAATCCCAACAATGAAAGAACATTAGTTCCATGGTCTAGACGGCTGACTGGAAACACTGGTCCAATGCATATGGTTAAAATGACCGCTATGGGCTTCCAGTGTAGGTTTATTTTGATTAATAGTGAGCAGGCTAGTGAAGAACTGGCTTTGAAATAACCTCCCACACACTGGGAGTACAGGAGAAGAGATCCGGCTCATGGACAACACAGTCTAACGGATTGTTTCTCAACCCTGGCCCTAGGGGCCCATTCCCTACCCCATACATTTTACTGGAGTCCCTACTTTATCACCTGCAAGTCCGAAAGGGCTTGTTAATGAGCTGATGTGTTGGGAACAGGGCGTGCACCAGAATGTGCAGGGCAGGGAGCCTCGAGAAGCAGGGTTGGTAAACACTGGCCTAACGGATACAGTAAAACTGACCACTGAAGGCAGAACGATTCCAAACGGTTTGGCCGTTGTAATATTGACCACCTACAATTGTCACACATGAGTTCAAGCCACACCCACTTTGGATATGTAACGGAAAAGAAGACAAAGGTCAAGAATCTGCACTGAAATCGTGAAGGACTTGTTGTCGTATTTGGTGGATTAGATGGAGCAGATCTGTTGGAGGTAGGGCAAACACTAAGGTGTCTAAGGCAGGGGGTCTTCCAGGACCAGGGCTAAGAACCACTGGACTAATGCATGTACAGTAAAACCGCTATGGGCTTCCAAGGTAGGTTTACTCGGATTAGGTGAGTAGGCTACTGAGGGACTTTGCAATAACCTTCTACACACTGGGACTGCAGGAAAAGGCTAATGGACAACATGGTGGAGCGGATACAGTAAGAATCACGCTAATGGCCTCACGAGGTAGAATTACCAAGTGTTTGGTATGTGTAATAATGACCTCATGGTGATGTCACGCAAAATAGGTAGTATCTTGGGTACATGTAAAAATCAACGTACATGTAACTTAGCAAGGACTGGCCTTCGTTCTGTACCTGACTGACCCAACAGCCATGATTGTAGACATTGGGTGATCAGTGATGCCCTTCATGAGTCATCCTGTTAGTGCCAGCACCGTTGGCAGACGGCGGCACGACGCAGGACAACATGCACCCAGACCGTGAGTCATGGAGTGACTCAGAATGGCAGCGGGTCATCTTCAGTGACGAGTCCTACTTTTGTCTGGGTGGAGTCGACCAGCGTATCTGTGTGTGGCGGCACCGTGTTCAGCACCGAGATGTGTTTGATGGTTTGTTTGTCAAGCGTCACACGTCCAGAAGGCCTGGTGTCACTCCATCTCTACCCCTACCGCACCATCTGCAGGAACTGTGTGGGGATATTTAGGCTGCATGGGATGGATTATCACAGGACGCCATTACGAACCTCTACAGCTCCATACCGAGACACTGTTTCTGTATGTGTAGCTCAATAAATATTGATCATATCAGTCTAAATGTATCATTATGTGTTGTTCCTGGTGACCTTTATCTTCCTACCCAACAGCACTGCAATCCCATACCTCCAACCAATATAGCTTCACCCAATTGCCCAGTTGTCCACACCTGGAAAAACTGAATAAACTCAAATCTGTTTTTTTATTTTTTGGAATGACTTATACTTACTAGATATCACATAAAATTGAACTACAGTGGACCATCCAAATAAGATCACCAGAGTAACCACACAAAAGCAAAAGACGTCCTTTAGAGAGGAAGCATTCCACGACCCGTGGTGGCCCCGATGCTAGCTGAACACTCCGGAGCAGGTAATTACCCTGCACCTCAAAGCCCGGCATGAGCTCCGGTCCTTTCATCCGCGCGTTAGGTGGGAGGCGAAAAGTGCAGGAGACGCGTGGCTCTGCCACACATGCACGTCTCTGAGGAAGGCAGCGCTGTGTCCTCACCTCCGCTGGTGTCTCCTGATTTGATTGTTCAATCCTGCATGCAGATGTCATGACCTGTTGGCCCGGAGCGCTACAAAGAGCAGGGCGCGCCTCCTCTGGCCTCCTAGCGCCGCTCCAATTTACATCTGATTTAGCTGCGTGATTGGCTCCACCTGGCCTGTGCACCCACCCATACTCCCACTGCAGTGGCAGATTGGGAGCGAGCAAGTGAGCAAAGCTGGAGATGGTGAACATGCGATCAGATGCTCTCAAAGTCATACGTTCAACAGACTGGTCTGCAGAAGCACGGTGATTAGATAGGAATATAAACATATATATATATATATATATGTTTATATTCCTATCTAATCATATTATTATATGACAAATTATATATATATATATATATATATATATATATATATATATATATATATATATATATATATATATATATATATATGTCATTATAATTTGTCATTATATGCTTATTTTTGACCTAAATCAACGTTTGCTATGTAATTACTATGTAATTAACTGTATGTAACTATGTAATTACATATGAATAAGGCTAAAAAGTAATAATTTGGTAAAATATCATAGTAACATACTAAATCCAGACATTCCATATATCCTTTTATGATTTTTACAACATCTTGTTTGTAAATGATCCAAACATGAGGAAAAAAATCATAATAGGTGCATGCAAAACAAGGTTTTGCTTTGAAAGTGTTAAAGCTATTGTGGATAGTCTTGCTTTAAACTTTTTAAATTTCTCACATGGCCTTGTATTCATATGTAATTATGTATGCAACACAGCGTTATCAAAAAAAAGTTTTCAAAAAAAAAAAGTTTCTTTGACATATGCATAGTCATACACAGGACAGCTACCTGTGAAACTGTAATGCCTTTCAGAAAAAGGAAAATAAAAAAATAAAATAATATATTATAGAATGTAAATATATATAACACTAAAGATAATTTAGATTTTAGAATTTGGAAGGAAGGAAAAAATTAAGAATACAAGGTCATTTAAATACATACACTTAATACACATTCAATATATATACACAGGGGTTGGACAATGAAACTGAAACGCCTGTCATTTTAGTGTGGGAGGTCTCATGGCTAAACTGGACCAGCCTGGTGGCCAATCTTCATTAACTGCACATTGCACCAGTAAGAGCAGAGTGTGAAGGTTCAGTTAGCAGGTAAGAGCACAGTTCTGCTCAAAATACTGCAATGCACACAGCATTATGGGACATACCAGAGTTCAAAAGAGGACAAACTGTTGGTGCACGTCTTGCTGGCGCATCTGTGACCAAGACAGCAAATCTTTGTGATGTATCAAGAGCCACGGTATCCAGGGTAATGTCAGCATACCACCAAGAAGGACGAACCTCCACCAGCATCACGTAGTGACCTGGCCACTATCCTGCAAGGAGAATGGCTTAAACTCCCTCTGACCACTGTGCAGGACGCAGTATATGTCATTCCCAAGACCAACTGACGCTGTATTGGCCGCAAAAGGAGGCCCTACACCATACTAATAAATGATTGTGGTCTAAAACCAGGTGTTTCAGTTTCATTGTCCAGCCCCTGTATGTGAATATGTGTATTTGCCAGAATGGTAGGTTTAATATTAAAGGAAGAAAAACACCATGTTTATGGAGGCTAGTTACTGACTAATTACTGTATATTACATAGTAGTTAATAACCTATTGTAATAACCTATGTAATAACCTATAAACTAACTATCCTATCTATCCATAAGTCTCCCTAGTAGGCTACTATGTTACCACAGGCCTTGGATGCCCAGTGGCCCTCTGCAGGACGACTCTGAGATGAATGGAGGGATGAAATCAATGGTGAACATGATCAATATCAGTTTGCAATGCAAACCTGCGTGATTAAATGAAGGAAAAGCGTCGGACTCAACATATTTACACAGCAGCACACAAAGAAACGGAGGCGAGATTAGGGAAAGGATAATGGAATGCATTAGAGTTGAAACGGAATTGTGTGTTCCAGGCAGAAGACTATGGATATTACCAACGGATCTCTTATAGGTTTGCCATTTTCACTCATGGAATACATAAGCATTTCATCAGAGCACAAAGCGAGGGATGCTGAATGTTTTATTGCGCCGATAACACTTTCTGAACGGTTCCCGCCACGTGAAGCGCATGACAATTAGCCGATCGGATCATCCATCTGTTAAGGAGAAGGGTTGTGCGGCAGTATACAGTGCGTATCACTGTATTTGGCATGCTTTCAGTCTGCCACTTTTGGCTCCGGCAAAACGCTCGTCTATGGCACTTCAGCTGTTTGGTGAGAGCGCCGCGGAACACAACGGATTCAATTAGACCACCCTGCTTGTGCAAAAAACAACAGAACGAGAGGGGGAAAAAAAAAAGCCTTTTCAATCATGACAGAGAAATCAGCAAAAGTTTAGATCTAATTAGCAACATTGCACTTCCCTGGATGCCAGAACCGAGTCACATAGAAACAGACTCTCGTGCATGCTGTGCCAAACAGGGATCCACAGCAAGCGCCTATATCTGTCTCCCGCAGCACGGACCTGTTACTGGCGGCTCGGTGCCATTACACCATTTCCATTTAGAGGAGAAGCGGGCGGCCAAACAGATTGTCTTCCCTCAGTCCTTTATCCAAGTACATTATTTTTGGGAAAACAGACGGCTGCTAGAGAATCGGACAACTGTTCCCTTCTTGGCTCGGCTCAGCCAACAGCACAGGACGGCCTGGGAGGGAGTGTTTCAGTTGATACAGAGTTTTCCACTTTGTGAGAATCTCATCTCCAGTTACGGAATGTGCACATGGGCGCCCGAACAAAGTAACCCCACGGAAATGAGTACACGGATCTTTTCCGTGCAAATGAAATGGTGCTTTCCTCGGCTTCGGTTTTGCATTTCATGTGTGTTCACTTTGGGCGCTTTTACTTTTGTGTAATCGGAAGAACAATACACGCTGTCTGCATAAAGGACGAACATCCGCAGCGCTCTCCACAACTGTTCACCTTTCCCGTCGCATGGCTACTCAAGCGGCCTTTTAGCCACGGCCGCTACCAGATGGTAATTGAGGTTGCTCCAGTGGGACGGAACTTTAGCTAATTATGCACAGCAATCAGCACTAAAAGGCAAGGCTGGGGATCTACGGAGGCCGCAATCTCAATATTAACTCTGAAATCTCAGCATCAACTATGAAATCTCAGCGTTAGCCCTGAACGATCAAGATTAGCTGCCATGGTCTCAATACTGGCTCTTTAATTACAAATTCTCAGTATCGATTCCAATGTCCCTATTGATTGTGATACTAGAGATCGTATTAGCACTGAATTCTCAATATCAGTCCTGAAATCTCAATATCAGCCTCAAGATTGCAAAAATTCTTCTCAAATCTCAATACTAAGCCTCATGTTAGTCATAGAACCTCCATACTACTCCTGAAACCTTAAGAAAAACTCAAAAGATAAATCTCCATCCATCCTGGAATCTCAGTAGCTGTCCTATAAATTCAGTTTCAGGTTTGAAATCTGAAATTTCAATCCCTTCATTTTCAGCCCTGAAATCTCAGTATCAGCTCTGAAATCTTAATATCAACTATGGAATCTCAGCGTTAGCCCTGAAAGATCAATATTAGCTGCTGTGGTCTCAATATTGGTTCTTCAATCACAATATCATCCCTATCGATTGTGATACTAGAGATCGTAGTATTAGCACTGAATTCTCAACATGAAATCTCATATCAGTCCTGAAATCTCAATATCAGCCTCAAAATTGCAAATTTCATTCTGTAATATCAAGACTAAGTAGAACCTTCATACTAGTCCTGACACTAGAAAAACTGCTCCTGAAATCTTAATATCAGCTCTGAAATATTAATATCAACTTTGAAATCTCATTACTAGCCCTGAAATGTCAATATTATCGCCGAGGTTTCAAAATTTGTTCTGAAATCCCAAGATCATGCTTGAAATATCAATCCTTATATCTCTATTAATTTCCAAAGAATTTAGCATTAGTGCTAAAGTCTCAATATCAGTCCTAAAATCTTTGATCCTAAAAATCTCAGTATCAGTCTCAAAATTACAATTGGAAATTTAATCCTAAATTTTAACACTAATAGTCAAATTAATCTTAGAACTTCAGTACTAGCCCTGAAACCTTTAGAAACACTAGAAAGAGAATTTTACATCCATCCTGACTCTTAGTCCTGAAGCTTCAGTTTCAGTCCTGAAATCTTTAGTCCAGAAATTTCTGACAGTACTGAAATTTTATTGTCTGCCCTGAAATCCCGGCATCAGTCCTGAAATCAATCCTAAGACTCCAATACATCCTGAAATTTCAGCACCTCTCCTGAGACCTGTCTCGAGATCCTGACATTTCCACGTTGCTTCCAGAATCAGTGCTGAAATCCCCCAAAATCCAGCCCTGAGATCTCAATTTTCGAGCAGTGCATGTCTGGAAGAAACAAGTAGATGCAAAAAAAGAGCACAGTGCAGATCAATAGCTTATTGATTTTAAAATACACTGACTGTGTTAGTTTGCCATTTTTGCTCCATAATCAAGTAAAAATTGTGGCACAAACCGACTCTTTTAATGACCCGATTGTGATGGTGGTCACACGGGTCGCGTCACCCTTTGATTGGAAATCCATCATCGGCGGACGTAAATAAATCAAAGAAGCTCATTAGGAGCAACACAACGTCCATGCTAAAGTCACTAACCCCCTGCAATTACAGAGTGTGCAGGTCGATGACCTATTGCTCCCAGATGGACACACCAGTGCAGGGTATGCAGAGGTAGCGGCGTTAACAGTTACCTCGCCATGCTCAGTATGGGTCCATACCACATCCCGCTCCATACCCGTCGAAGGCGAGTGACGAGCACAAGTTGGTCAGTTAATTATAGTGCGACACTAAAGTCTCTGGGGGACGAGAGGAGGTTTGAGTCGTAATTAAGAATTTCAGAAATCGGTTACCGCGTTTTATTTTTTATTTCTTGAGCTTTAGAAAAGGTCAATATGATACTGCCTTTTGTTTAATTAAGACCACTGGTAACCCATTCTGTTCTGAGTCGGATTGAGAACGCTGCACTGTGGTAAATGAACAATGACTCAATTCCATTTCATTTTTAGGCCAACGTGGAGAAGCCTTTTCGTTCCGATGAGAAGCCTGACCAAAGTATCAGACCGAAGCCTTTAACAGGAAATATGGAAGTCACCAATCGAGAATTAATAAGCCCACCAGACAAAGAATTAGCCACCTGTGACTAAAAGGTACCTAATAGTGTCTAAGCAGTCCCTTACAGTAGTTAAATACAAAAAATTGAATACATATATACAATACTAAGCTCAAAATCTCGGTTTATCCTAATATACAATTTTATATAACAGTAATATAAAGTTATGAATGAAAACTATTATATATCCAGATGCCAGATTGAAAGACATTTCCATATAGCACTATGCTAAGGCTGAGGTAGATAAGAGATGCAAGGTATTTACAGGGCATAGAATATTGCTATATATATATATATATATATATATATACACACATACATACACACACCATCACAATCGGGTTTAGATGAATTTGGTGAGATGTGCTGAACCAGGTCCATTCACCGATGCATTAGCACTACTGGCTGTTCAGTAACCTGATGACTCTGGGGAAGAAGCTTTCTGGATGTAGCCACATCAACGTCCAGACACTCTTACATCAAATTTTGTTCAGTTGGGCCAGATTTGGTGGATGCCTCCCCTGGCGTTTTCCCGGTAGTTCCAAGTTGTTCCCACAGATTTCCAAAAGGATTCGATTCTGCGGGGCCACATGTATGAATGCTCCTGAATGTTCATCATTCCAGTCACATTTGCAGCCCTGAGAATGTTAGAACTGCCATCTTGGAATACCAGGATAGCAATGTTATGTCAAAACGCTGAGCAAAAGGCAAAACCTGGTCGTCCAGCAGCTCAGTGTTGGCACTCTAGGTTCAACTTTACAGTCACATCAACCAAGAAAACTTCCATGTAATTAAAAGACCCCCAGATGATCACAGGGGCCGACTATGTTTTTGTCCCGGGAAGCGAACGCTCCTGCAGCGTATTCGTTCTGAAAGACGAGCTTTTACTAGTACTGACATTTCTAAATCTGCTGTAGCATAACAGAGCGACTCCGAGAGAGAGATGTATAATATTTAAAAATAATTGCTTAAAAGAAAGTCGTGCGACGAAAGAGGGAATTCATTTCACTTCATAAAGTGACTCGGAAGCAGACAGTGGAAGACGAAATATCTAGAAACAGATACCACGGTGCGAAGACGAGCTCCATGGAGAAATATTAGCTTCGCTGTCTATATTAAAGATATTGCAATGTGTTTTATGGTAATAAAAACAGTTGATAAATCCTCACGCCGCCAAGAGATGACAGTAGAACGTACCGCGGCTTCTCCTGCGAGTGGCGTTCTGGGCCGTGCTGAATTACGGACGCTGTTTCCCATCACCGGTACTCGCCGGCGTAACCCAAAAGTGCCATTTTGAATGGATGTTTTAATTACAAAAGCGACACTTTCGTTCACGAGCAATTATCTTTACTGATTCCTTCGTTATTAGCTTTGCCGGCGTAACACTGGGCGAGGCATCTAATTAAAGGCAAAGGTTAAAATCGGAGGCCGTGGTCTTGGATGAAACTAATTACAAAATTGCTCCAGATGACTGTTAGCAAAGAAGAAAGGCAATAGTGGTTGGGATTCAGTCAAAGGCGTAAGGGCAAAACAGCTAATCATCACCATCAGCAGCTGCAGCAGCAACAGCAACGTCCAAAGAAAAGGTATTTAGGAATGTTGGAGCTCAAAGTTCAACCTGCAGGACGTGGGGAAACAGAGCAGAACAATTGGTTGGATGCTACACTGCCATTTCTACTCTAATATAACTGGAGTACCTGCAAGTCATATGAAGCTATAATAGGTGGAAGGCTGAGGGTGGTGCTTCCTTTAAGCAATAAGGGGTCACATGAGTTCCCCAATTCCATGATGGGGGAGGGGGGCACCCATGTGGAACCCATGTGGTAGTGGACATGGAGTGGACATCACTCTTGACATCTCAGTATTAGTCCTGAGCTCCATATCCATCCTTAGTACTCAATAATCAGATCAATCCTGAATCCCAATATCAGTCCTGATATCTCTATCTCAAATTTAACAGCTGTGACTGGATTTGGCATGTACTGGACAATGTTCAGACACTCTTGCATCAAGGAATTGGTTGGTTGGGCCAGATTTGGTGGATGCCTTCCCTAGCACAATGTCCAAGAGAATTCCCAGTAGACTGGGATGTTAGCCACTGGTAGACCAGTATGACCATACACTTCCATACACCTGCAGATTCAGCTACTTCCTTCACACTGTGGTCTTTGCCACGCCCACATGCTCAGTCACTTCTTTTAGCCAATCATTAGCATCTGCTTTGGAGCCGTTTACCACACGAGACATTCCCTGCACTGTAGCACCTTTTCTCAATCTATGGATCCCGTCACTCACACCCCACAGAGATTTACAGCCCCATCATCCTCGTGCAGCACCACCTGCAGGAGCCTGAAGTTACTTCACCAGTCCTGAGATCTCATCATCAGCCTTGAACTCTCAATATCAGTTCTCAAACCTCAGTCAGACCTCAAATCTTGGAATCAGTCCAGAAATCTCTGAATGTACCCTGAAATCACAATCAATCCTGAAATTTGATTAACCATTCCATCTGGGCTGGAGATTAGGGAATCAGCCTTGTGACCGAAGGCTCGCCGGTTCGATTCCCCGAACCAGCACTAACAAATGGCGTACCCTTAGCAAGGCACCTAGCCCCCAATGGCTCCCCAGGTGCGGGGGCTGCCCATCACCCTAAGCAAGTGTGCTCACTGCCCCCGAGAGTGTGTGTACGTGGGTGTTTCACTTTACCGATATGTTAATTGCGGAAGACAATTTCCTGTGTGTAAACACACATGTCCGAAAATGGCCCTAAACGTCCTACTTTGGGAATGATTGGCCTAACCTGAATTTTTTTTTATTTTAAATCTCGATATGACTCAATTCAATCATCATAAACCTGAATTCTAATCGACATTGAGACCTTAGTATGAGATCCCAAAATCACGGATGAGTTTTTAATATTAGGGTAACTCTAAAATGTCAATCAAACCTGAAATCTTACAATCGTTCCAGAAATCTCAATCTGAAATCTCCCAAAAAAATCAGTCTAGAAATTTTAATCAATCTTCATTCATGCATCCGTTCATCTTCTATGCCACTTATCCTTCTGGGTCATGGGTTCAATCAATCCTAAAATATCAATAGCAGCCCGGCAATCCCGAAATCTCGAGCTCAGTTCTGTAAAGGCAATATCGGCCCTGAAATATCAATCTCAGCTCTGAAATCTCAGTGTCAGAACCCCATGAGGTATGAGGCAATTACGTGGCTGAAGACTGGTACATGGGAAACTTGGTAAAATGGACAAAAGAGGTCATGGAAACCAGACAAGGTCATCACATAATGGTATCTGGGGTTCGCCGAAAAACATTTGTTACTGCTTAATTTCCTTTTCATTCTTCTCCCACTCTCGCAGTCCACACACATTCCTTCAGGAAACCGCCGAATTATCCCCGGCTGCCCGGGGAGCCCGCCGTAACTAAATGGAGTTTCCTGGGAAGAATATTCATAGAGGAGTCTCAGGGGCTAATTATAGCATTA
The DNA here is from genome assembly GCA_024036415.1 of Prochilodus magdalenae. Lineage (NCBI taxonomy): Eukaryota > Metazoa > Chordata > Actinopteri > Characiformes > Prochilodontidae > Prochilodus > Prochilodus magdalenae. The sequence goes on from JAMWET010002871.1 coordinate 707,915, forward strand.
AGCTCAAAATCCTTGAACTGGTTCCAGTACCCCGGGGGGTAGCAGGGTGGGGGTCAGTCCCGGATAGAGCAGTCGGGCCCCTGTGTGATGGGTAGGTGAGGATAGGTTTAGAGACCAGGGTAAATGTTTGTCTCCAACCGAGCGGAGAGGCCACAGCCCAGTCGACCTGCGCGAGCCCAAGTGTGTGCGTATGGGGGGGGGCTACTGATTTACGACGTTGCATTTGCTTCCTATTGAGCGCAATTACACAGTGCAAGAGCGCGTACAAGCCAGGCTCCGGACGCAGGTCGTACCGTTCATAGGAGGGGCGGGGGTCTGTGTGTGGATGGGACGAGCAAGAGGAAGATTTATAGCTTTCCACTGGCTCTAAATCTCATCCCAGCCTGGCTTCCGAGCAAATATCCTCAGTCCGGGAAGCAGCTCACGTAATTAAAGAGCAGTGTGAATGTAAATACGCCAATTACGGCCTTCATTCTCTCCTCTCTCATACCGCAGGACAGCCTTAATACACTCCAGCCTGCGCTCAGATCAAGTACTAATGTACTGTGCTGGCCGCTTCAGGTTCCAGGTTCAGTAACAAACAATAATGTTCGGGTAATGTAAACTGTATTAGCTAAAAGTGTGAACACCATCATTCACCACTGGACAATTAATGCTTGCACAATGAAAAAGTTTCAGTTGTAACTGTATTTCTGAGTTTATTGCCAAATTGCAATGCACAAATGCAACAAATCGTAATACAAATATTAACATTAACAACAATATGTAGAATTAACTTTTTATATTTGCTCTGGTTATACTTATACAAGTTCTGGTTTGGAGAAAACTAACACCCGAACAGGCATTTTTACAGCATTTAGCTGACGCTCTTATCCAGAGCGACTTACAACGTTATTCATATTACAGGTAGGCCAGTAGTCTTGCCCAAGGACTTAACTGAATTAGCCTACTTAGTTCTGGCCATGAGTTAAGTATTAAAGTTGGTGTATCTTGTTCTTACCAAATCGTAACCATGACTACATTATCTCAGTCCCACACCTTAAATGGTTGTGGCCATGACTTACGTACTAACACATATCGATCTTGTTCTTACCAAAAATCGTGTCCATGACTACATTATCTCAGTCTCACACCTTAAGTGTTTGTGTCCATGACTTAAGTACTAAAGCTGATGTATCTTGTTCTTACCTAATCATGGCCATGACTTCATTATCTCAGTCCCACACTTTACTAAGATGTGGCCATGACTTAAGTATTAAAGCTGGTTTATCTATTAGGTCTCTTCTTAAGAAATTACAGCCATGACTTCATTATCTCAGAGCCACAAGTTAGTAAGCTTTGGCCATGCCTTAATTATCTTGTTCTCACAAGATATTGTGTTTATCGTGTTTCCATATCTTACTAAACTGTGGCCATGACTTCTTTAATACTTCATTAAGATGCAGCTATGACTTAATTAGCTGTGGTCATGCTCTTAATAAGTTGTAGCCTTAACTGAATTAGCCTACTAAGTTCTGGCCATGAGTTAAGTACTAAAGCTGATGTATCTTGTTCTTACCAAATCGTAACCATGACTACATTATCTCAGTCCCACACCTCAAATGGTTATGGCCATGACTTACGTACTAAAGCTGATGTATCTTGTTCTTACCTAATCATGGCCATGACATCATTATCTCAGTCCCACACTTTACTAAGTTGTGGCCATGACTTAAGTATTAAAGCTGGTTTATCAATTAGGTCTCTTCTTAAGGATCATGGCCATGACTTCATTATCTCAGAGCCACAAGTTAGTAAGCAGTGGCCATGCCTTAATTATATTGTTCTCACAAGATATTGTGTTTATTGTGTTTCCATATCTTACTAAACTGTGGCCATGACTTATTTAGTACTTCATTAAGATGTTAATAAGTTGTGGCCATGACTTAAGTATTAAAGCTGGTGTACCTTATTCTTACCCAATCATGGCCACGACTTCATTATCTCAGTCCCACACCTTAAATGGTTGTGGACATGACTTAAGTACTAAAGCTGATGTATCTTGTTCTTACCTAATCATGTCCATGACTTCATTATCTCAGTCCCACACTTTACTAAGTTGTGGCCATGAGTTAGATATTAAAACCGGCCATATTTGTTCAGTGTTCTAATACCGAGGGCACATTTCTCACAGATGAAGCCTGTTATGCGTTTTCCATGCCTCCTCTGCAGAAGATCTGTATTTTAGCATGTGGCTGCAAGTGTGCGCGTTGGTGTGAGTGAGAAAATGTATCCGTCAGTCCATTGTCAGTCAGGGGACATATATACGCTGGCGTTTGTGTGCTGTAGCTCTTCCTCTAAGCCGGTTTGGTGCCGCCGCAGCTCTCCTCTGCTGCCGGCTCTGTGCAAATCCAAGGAGCGGATCAAGCCTCTGACTGAGAGTACAGAAACATGCTCATTCACACCAGCAAACAAGGGCGCTAATCTGCGTGACTGCCGAGTGTCACACGTTCCTGACCCACGCAGCAGCACAAAAGGGAATGACATATGCTTTGACTATCCGGAGTAATCCATTGACTCTCTAATGACTTGAAGGAGAGCTATAAGAAAAGGCCATCAGCTTTTTGCTCAGAGCCCTTACGTCTGGATTCAGGCGCTTTGTTCATGCCCTGTACTCAACACATGGCTGTGCAGGTGTATTTCAGTCACTGGAAGCTTGCCCACCAGGAGAACCAGGCCTAATAACAGTTCCAGGAACCCATTTTTTTAGGTTCCATTTCAAAGGACGTAGTTTTCCACTAACTGCTGACCAGAAACTATCGGCGTCCAATTTGCTGTACCGCACACTGCTGATTGGTCAAATGAAGGCTACACAGACCCTCACAGTGGTTCACCTCAGTAGCTCCCACTTATCCCACATATCCCCACAGGACTCTCTGGAAATCCCCCCAGTATAACACTACTGTTATCCCACTAATAAAATCTATTTAGGAAAGTGTCATATTTAATAATCTACTCAATTTGAACATGTGTTGATAATAAGTGGAGGGCTGTGCCAAGAATAAAAAAAAATCTGTGTCCACCAGCCATGCGCATCAAACCACAGATCTCCAGGCTACCTGCTATCCTCTTCTAATAGCGGTAGTAGCACTGTGTATGCTGGTTAACCAGCATGGGGGTGGTCTACATATGGTGGCTTTGTGTGCAGCTGGCCTTGGAATACCTGCACTGGGTTAGCGTGATGTTCAGAACGGTCACTGCTGTAGGACGTTAGGCAGATGCTATGAGCCTAGATGCTATGAGAGCCATGAGATGCTAAACACCCTTCATATGGGCATGAAGCTACAGCTGAATAGGAGAGAAACTTAAACTACTGAAGAGCACCATGAAAGTTCTCCAGTTGATCACTTGCAGTAGGACAATTCTTTTTTATATTACACACTTTCTACAATTTTACATTAAAATATGCAAATGAGCCATTATCAACTCAAACATGTTCTCATTTTCATACTTTTCAGGAACAGAAATCTATCCCAACCCTAGATCAAGTCAGCTTGAAAGAAGTCTTGTTCCATTTTGCTGGCATATAGAATCAAAGGTTCCTACCAAGGGGATTTTGGATCTCTCTTTTTTATCACTGCAGAAATCAGAAACGAACCCATTCTTGACATGATGATGTTTTCAGGAATAAAAGGTTATGTAATCTAAGCAGCTTCCGGTGGCGCTGGAGACGGCAGCAGCTGGGCTACCTCTCCTGCTTTCTCCACTTTAACTAGACCTCTATACCTGAACATCTATACGGGACCTATCTAGTCCCACACCTTAAATGGCTGTGGCCATGACTTAAATATTAAAACTTATCCATCTTGTTCTTACCAAATCGTGGCCATGACTTCATTATCTCAGTCCCACATTTTAATAAGTTGTGGCCATGACTTAAGTACTAAAACTGACCTCTATACCTGAACGTCTGAGCTGTGTATTCTATATACTGTACTACTGTACATCTCTACTGCTTAGCTGTACTGTGTACCTAAATATTGAGACTACTGAGTTGCTATTGTCACTACCTGTAATGTGGCACTAATGTACTGTGTATATACATATATATACAGGGGGTGGACAATGAAACTGAATCACCTGTCATTTTAGTGTGGGAGGTCTCATGGCTAAATTGGACCAGCCTGGTGGCCAATCTTCATTAACTGCACATTGCACCAGTAAGAGCAGAGTGTGAAGGTTCAGTTAGCAGGTAAGAGCACAGTTCTGCTCAAAATACTGCAATGCACACAACATTATGGGACATACCAGAGTTCAAAAGAGGACAGAGTGTTGGTGCACGTCTTGCTGGCGCATCTGTGACCAAGACAGCAAGTCTTTGTGATGTATCAAGAGCCACGGTATCCAGGGTAATGTCAGCATACCACCAAGAAGGACGAACCTCCACCAGCATCACGTAGTGACCTGGCCACTATCCTGCAAGAAGAATGGCTTAAACTCCCTCTGACCACTGTGCAGGACGCAGTATATGTCATTCCCAAGGCCAACTGACGGTGTATTGGCCGCAAAAGGAGGCCCTACACCATACTAATAAATGACTGTGGTCTAAAACCAGGTATTTCAGTTTCATTGTCCAACCCCTGTATATATATATATATAAAAGTATATACACTGTATTCTTTCTAATATATACACTTACACTAAGCTGTATTTTACTGGACTGCAAATGCTAACTGCTGTTTGCACCTCAGTTATTGTTCTCGCACATCTGTTTCACTGTCTATACACATATTGTTCTTTGTCTCTGTCTTTTTGTCTTTGCACCATTATTAATCTATTTTTTCATTGTCTGAGTGTTTCATTATACTGCACACCTGTACTAGTGTTGTGTTATACTGCACAGCCTGTTTTGGTACAATGACAATGAAGCTGAACTGAACTGAATAACTAATAATGATATATGATCAAACTCCTTGGTTCAAACCTTCCCGAATATAGATATGCATACACTTGGAGAATTTGTGGTATGTCGTTTCTACTGAACTGTAGATTTCCAGCAAAAAAAGCTCATTCTGATATGTGAATTAAAGATACGTGCTAAACAGTTTCATACATTTGTATTGGAAACCACTACACAGACAATACCCAATCACCACCTCAGCACCAACAACATAGAACAACTGGAAATATAAAAATATGAAACAACAGTAACATCTATTACAATGGTGAGCCGCACTTGCAACAGGATTTCACAACCAGAAAAACAAAGCGTTCCCCACACACCCAACCCGGCTAATCGGAAGGAACCGGGCGGCCGTCTGGCCTTTCTTGTGTTAAGACTCAGGAAATATTCAAGGTTGGGCGGCATTAATAAACCAGAATGCTGGAAATGAGTGTGAGGAGCAGCCACATATGAAGCTGCTGAGAGGTATGATGATGACGATGGGTTCAAGGAAGCAGAGGTGAGGGGGGGAAAAAAAGAAGAAGAAGAAGATTCATGCTAAACGTGCGCAGACTGACAAAGAACCCGAGTATTCAAGCGCTCTGCGGGCGCTCCGCTCAAATCACCCTCATAAATTTTCGATTAAGGCCAAAGGAAAGGAGGCCTGCTTCTCTACACGTCTACGAGTACAATCTACCGTCCGGCCAGTTAACGTGTCTCATGCGTGAGAGTGGACGATGTGATGTGATGATATGTATATGATATGTATATATGATTTAATGAATAGTAAATAAGTTCACTGGCCAAAAATTGAATTAACTTGTGTATTGAAGGTGGTAGTAACTTCAGGCTCCTGCAGACAAGATGGTTAGACTATTAGCAAGTTAGCTATTTAGCTAGCTAATGTTGATGTTAAAACTAGCCATGCTAGCTAAACTAGCCGTGCTGCTAAACATACATTCAGTAGACCAGTCCCTTTGCATGGTATTTAAGGTGGTAGTAACTTCAGGCACCTGCAGGGCGCTGCATGAGGATGATGGTGCTATAAACACCTGCTGGGTGTGAGGGACGGGATCCATAGATTGAGAAGAGATGGTACAGTGTAGGGAATGTCTCATTCCGTGTGTGGAAAACGCTCCAGAGCAGATGTTAATGATTGGCTAAAAGGAGGGACTGCATTTGGGCGTGGCCAAAGACCATAGTGTGAAGGAAGTAGCTGAATCTGCAGGTGTATGGAAGCGTACGCTCATACGGGTCTACCAGCAGTGGCTAAAATCCCAGTCTACAGGGAATTCTCCTCGGAAATGTGCCAGGAAAGGCATCCATCCACCAAATTCGTTGCTGCAGGAGTGTCTGAACATTGATGTGGCCTACATCCAGTAACTTGCAAATGTGCAAATATCTTTAAGTCATGGTCTTTTTGCCACATTGCCCACCTTTACCAAACCCCCCCAGCCCCCAACTGTAATCATGGAGTAAACAGGAGGACGTGCGCCACCCTCAGAACATTCAGGAAGGTTTTTTTTTAGGTGGGGTTGAGTTAGACACCTGTGGGTGCTTTACACATGTGCCATTCCTGGAGCCTATAACAAGATTGTTAGCAGGAGGGGGGAGGGGATGGGCGCGGGAGGGGGGGCTGCTTCAGATCTGACTTCGCTTTAAACCTCTGGAGATGTGATTTTGGTGGGAGGCAAGTCAGCGCAGCTTTTGTTTCCTTTAAAAAGTGAGAAGTACCTGTCAGATTGTACTTTGTCTGAAAAAAAAGAGTGAGAAAAAAGAGAAAGAAAGAGAGAGAGAGAGACACTGGTGGACTTGAGCAGTTCGTTAGCATCTGTCAGTAGCACGCAGCACGCCTCTCACCGACAGCGTTCCTGCGCTGGTGCTTTCTGCCTCTATACCTCGCTGATTGCCAGGTTTTCAAAGAGCTCCTCTGCAATTTCTGCACAAATTCCATTTCTATTAAAAAGTCACATCGACCAGGAAAAAAAAAAAAACAACAAACGCTGAAAGATAACAAAGCGGCAGCTCATGTCAGTTAATGACTTTGGTTTACAAATGCAGTGTTCCATCACAGCCTATTATTATTATTACCACGTACCTTTAAAATGCATCAAAAATGTCAAGCAGCCGTCAAGGAAAATTACAACCGGCGAAGAAATAAACGACCCTGTTTATGAAGGACGGAGGTAAACGCAGTACACCGCAATCTGAGCGCTCGAGCAGTTTCATTTACTGTGGCTGTAAAAAAAAGTAAAATAAAAAAAACATTTAATGCACAAATTACATAAATACCTTTGTCGAGGGTTAAAATGAGGTTATACCAGAGATGATGACGATCCAAACCATTTCCTGGTTGCCATGGTACCAATACTTGCAGCCATCCTCGGTAGTGGTTGGTATGGCTCGGTGGTTAACACCACCACCCACCAGAATGCTACCATCCCATGTGGGAGATGGGGGTTCGAATCCCAGCCTAGGTAGCAAGTGCTGAGCTACAGTAAATATGAATTTGTTTTTTAATGCATATACCGTATTACAGTCCAAAGTTTAGACACGGCTCCTCAGAGAAGACTCTCCTTATGGTTAGCTTAATGCTGGACTGTAGTATAAAAGTGAGACATCAAACTATAAAGTAGCCCGTATGGAATTATATGGTCCACCTTAAACACCTCCAAATAACTGCAGGAAAGAGATCAAAGTTTTACACCACTAAATATATATTAGAGGTGGAGATATGGAGGAGGATCATACTGTGCTACATCAGGAGTAGATGTGGTGTATCAGGATATGGACTGGTTCAGACTCTCATCAGGTGGAGCTGTTCAGTGTGGGACTGTAGAGTCTTTAAGACCACCAACTACATCCGTTAAGTTGGGTGTGTCCAAACTTTTGGTCGGTATATATATATATATATATATATATATATCAGTATATATTATACAGTACTGCAGTGTATGTATGTATATATATATCGTCGCTGTCCAATAAAAAACATGTATCTCCACTTTTGTCCATTTCTACTTTTATGCATCATTTGAATACACCAGCTGCTGTTAACACTGAGTGAGAATCCCATGATGAATGGACCAACAGAAATGGCCCAAAACTGTTTGGAAGGATGTCTGGTTCCATTGACTTCCATTAAAATTGAATGAGGTTTTTGGCCTCTCCTGTAAAGCCATTTTGGAGATACTTGTTTTTCTTTGGACAGCGATGACATATATATATACATATACACTGCAGTGCTGTATAATATAAATTGAATACTACAGTTATACACACAAAAGTCATAAAGAAGTTTTAGAAGTTCTAAAATGAAATATATATTCCTTCAGATCTGAAGAAATCCAAAGGTGTTTCCATTCTTACACTAGATAAAGGCATCTGATGAATGAATATCATCTCATTGATGAAGCTTCCTTTTCTGAATACATATTTTTCGTTTATTTGTTGATGGGTGGTCTCTAACTTTTGCACAGTACTCTATAAATATTAGTAATAAATACTTCTGGAAATACATAGTACAAAAATAGTGCAAATATGAGATCAGATGACTTAATTGTCATTGCACAGTATAGAACAAAACTGAGAAGCAATCCAACGGCACTGTACACACAAAATAATTAACCTATGACTAATGTTACATCTGTCTGTCTATCTGCCTGCCTGTCCCTGTCCATGTGCTTCTGTTTGTTTTGGTCATTTGCTCCTCCTGTCTCCGCCCTCTAGTCAGGTCCCTTGTTTGTAGCCCCGCCCCTTCCCAGGTGTTCCTAGTTAGTCTTGGTTCATTTATACTCCCTGTTGTCGCCTGTGTGTTGGCTTGGTGTTTTGTGTTCATGTTGGATGTTTGATTTCTTATCTGTTAGTTTAGTTATCTGGTTCCTAGTCCCCTCTGTTTGCTTTGTTCTTTGGTTTTGTTTGTGTCCCTTTGTATTGTATTAAACACTTGCGTTTACATCCTGCCTCCTCGTCCACTACCCTTCGTGACAACTAAAATATGTATAGTGCAAAACTGAGCGAGAGACAGAAGGAAGAAAATAAAAATAAAATTAAAATAAAACAATAATATATATATATATACATTGACTAAGAAAAAATGTAAATATAATAAATGACTATAAAAAAAACTGTATATTCTAAACAGACAATATTGTCTATAACAGACTATAAATATTATGTTAACTGAAGCATATAGGAATAAATACCTTGAGGATATTACAGCGAACAGTAGAAGACTATATATGAGTATGGGGCGTGTGGCTGTTAGAGTTTAGGAGCTAACGTGGGATGTCCAGTGAAAAACGTACTTCACATTTTTGGTCGATTTTTACTTTTATGCATCACTTGAACGCAGCAGCTGCTGTTTACACTGAGGGAACGCTTCATGATGAATAAACCAGCAGATACGGCCGAAAACTGCTGGCTGAAAAGTCTGGTCCCATTGACTTCCATTAATGTTAAATGAGGTTTTCGGTTTCTCCGGTAAAGTTGCCGTTTTGGAGATACTCGTTTTATTATACTGTACAAACAAACACATACGACGAAAATGAGAAAAATAAATAAATAGCACAAGAAAAAGCGTGATACGAGAGAATAAGAGCAAATGCTGTCGGAAAGTGTAGGAGTAACTACTATACAAACAGAGGAGTAAAAAAAAGAATTGAAATGAACAGCATACAGAAGCAAGAGGAACATTAGCATATAGGCCTGCAAGGCAGCTTCTAAATGCACAAGGGTAAAAGGGAATAGCCGGTAGAGCAGATAAGAGCCCCCCCTCCAAAAGAAAATAGAAGGAATTAATTATATCTGAATATGAGACCACCATGAGTAAATACTATAGGAGTAAATAAGCCAGATGTATGACAGACGAAAAATGGCCCCAGGAATCTGACAGCTTCTTTAATTTCATCCTAGTTTAGTTAGGAGATGCAGCTGACAGGCCGGAAAGCAACCGATACGACTCAATATACCCATCATGTCAGCACTGCGAAAGGAAGGCAGGTCCAGCTCATATTTACCCTCCGCTTATTGCCTCCTTTGGGTCTTCCGTTGGCAAGTCTTCCCAGAGAGTCTGTTTAAAGTGCAGAGACTGTAGAATATGAGATGCGTAGAGATGCTGCACTCCCCCCCACCCACCGACACCCCCAACAGCACCCCCACCAACACCCCCAACCAGCACCCCCAAAAAAAACATTATTTATACAGTGCAAATTTACCAAAGTATAGTCATCGGCGCTAACGCAGCTGTGCAGTCTAAACCCGCACTCTTTCGATGGAGATTACGAAGTTCTGGAGCCTGCAATTACAATAACTCTCTCCCCAGGATGCCGTCTCGTAAGATAATCGGCTCCGTGTGCGCGGGGGAAAACAGCATCCTGTAAGAAACCAACAGCGGCCGTGTTACTTCTGGGGCTTGATCCCGCGAGGTCCCTGAACCGAAACGTTGCTACGTGGACGGCCTATTGACCTTTGCGAGATTAAGACCTTTAAAAGGCCTGACAGAGGTGCTGTAAATGTCACCCAGTGTGGGCCCGGACATGGACGAAACCTAGTTTCCAACAAAGGAAGCCTCGCTTTAGGCTGTAATTTAATCTGAGCCCAGCCCCAACGTCTACAGAAATAGAGTCGGGCCGGGCCGCGGTTGTCGTTTTCCGCTAATTACTTGCGGTAATAACGAAAAGACACCAGCAGAAAAGAAGGAGGGATTTGCCGGTTCCCGCGCAGCGCTCGCTGACCTTCTCTGAAGAGGGGCTACTGGAGCGTTTCTTTGAGCCGAGCGTCTAAATCCTCTCTCTGCTGGAGCGGCTGATGGGGACGCTTTCGGGCCTTAGTCCTCCGCACTCCGGATTATTCCAGCCGCAGTGAACTCCAATGCAGAGGCTGTCGGTCGGTCTTGTTTCCAAATAACCTTAATCCCCCCCCCCGCGCTACTTCGACGTAGCTGGGACAACAACATGCCAAGAGCCATTACTTAATCAGGAAAGGAAAGTGGTCAGCGAGCGTTAATAACGCGAGTCGGAGATCACACGGTGACCCTCAAGGTCATTCAAGTCGCTCCATTAGGCAAAGTGCTGGGGAGCCATTCTTCCTGAGGAAACTCAAGCCTCAGTTTGATCAAACGTGACTTGAGAGCCATATGCATGAATGTATGTGGGAAGGTGCAGAGCATAACGAGGATCCATGCGGCCGCAATGCAGGCTTTGCAATGCACTCGATGTCCAAAAGTATCCAGACACCTGCTAATCTGAGTACTGATTCATTTGGGAAGGTTTTAATAATGTTGATTCCACAACATACAGGACACTTTAGACAGTCATATGCTTCCAATTTTGTGGCTCCAGTTTATGGAGGCCCCTCTTGAGGGCCAGGCTTTCTTGGCCAACATCAGGCCATGACCTCACAGTTTCTCTTTGGACCGAATGGCCACAAATTCCCATAGCTGCAGAGCATAATGAGGATGCATGTGGCCACAGTGGAGATGTGGCAATGCACCTGAAATCAATGTTCCATTTCCGAAGGGTTGGGCTAATCATGTCAACTACTCTTCCTCTGGAATAGAATGTGGAAAAACAATAACGAGCTAGCGGTTTCGGGACGCTGCTGCTCATTAAGGCCTGGTTTTAGGAAGTCCCATGAAAAACTGGTGACTTTTGGGAAGTTTTACAATGAGATTATAGACCAAGACACGGCAGGCCAAACACTGCTGTATCACGCAATGGTCAGTTTTGAGGATTTGGGCCATTTCACTTCTATAACATGTCTTTTCTTGGACTACATAAAAAAAATGACCACATGAACACCACTCATCATTATGACGACTACCCTTAACACCACATCAACCTCACCAATCAACGCAATGACCATCATGGGGTGACTCGGAACGGCAGCGGGTCGTCTTCAGCCACGAGTCCCGCTTTTGTCTTGTTGGAGACGACCAATGAATCTATGTATGGAGGCACCGTGGTCAGCATCAAGATGAACGGTTTGTTGGCACATGTCCAGAAGGCCTGGTGTCACTCCACCTCCACCCCTACCGCACCATCCGGAGGAAATGTGTGAGAATGTTCAAGCTGCATGGGATGGAGATGTCTGCCATATTGGGTTAGCAAACATGGCGGCCCGACGCCATACTGAGAGACACACTTCTGTATGTGTAGCTCAACAAATATTGATCATATCAGTCTAAATTTATCATCAGTTATTGATCCTGGTCACCTTTATCTCCCTTCCCAACAGCACCGCACTCCCACACCTCCTTCTGGGTGCAGCTGTTCTTTTGACGATGAGTGTCTTTTGACCAGTATAGGTGTACTCTAGAGAGAATTCGGGGTTGCAGAATTAGGTTGTCCATATAGTGTCCAAATATACAGGGACACTTTTGCACCCCTTCAAAGCTCAGCCTTAGAAGTTGGTTGCAGATTCGGATTCGGTCACGTTGAGGTCTGGCTTGAAGTCAGTCCTTTGTTTTCCCAGTATGGAGCTTCTTGAACAGCTACACATCCTTTCAGAGCCACAGCGTTGAGCCATCTTCCCACAGTATCAGGCACCCCCATGCGGATCTGAGCCGCAGTGTAGATGCAAACGTCTCATTTAACAACAATGAGGAATGCAGCTTTGAAGAAACAGAGCCACGCTATGCCTAAACCGCACAGCCTGGGAAGTCAGCGTGGATGTGGCCGGCGCGCATGCAAGCAGACGCACAATTAAAAGCGCTCGGGAGGCTTTGGTGTCGATTGTTTCTGTGTGGCGGCGTAGAGAATGGAAATCCTGCGCTCCAGATAAGACATCAATCTCCCTCAGTGGGACGCGCAAATAAATCTGATTAGGGGCAGAATCATTTCCCCTTCAGGATTGTTTTATCTCTCTCCTCCATGCCTCGGCAGCAGATAACCGCAAAAGCCCTCGCCACACGCAGGCGTGCATGTACGCGCACCTCCGAGGCGGCATCGCGAAGGCTCAATGATGTCATATTTGGCAAACAGGAACATGTCAGTCAGAGAGAAAGCACCTGATGCTTCCCGGTGCTTGGGAAGGATTGAGAAAGAGGGAATTGATAGGCATTTTAATACAGACGACTTCCTTAGTTCCTTAGTGTGGTCTTAGCTGCACCCAGAAGGAGGTGTGGGAGTGCGGTGCTGTTGGGAAGGGAGATAAAGGTGACCAGGATCAATAACTGATGATAAATGTAGACTGATATGATCAATATTTATTGAGCTACACATACAGAAGTCTGTCTCTCAGTATGGCGTCGGGCCGCCATGCTTGCTAACCCAACATGCCAGACGTCTCGGTATGGAGCTGTAGAGGTTCCTAATGGTGTCCTGTGATAATCCATCCCATGCAGCTTGAATATCCTCACACAGTTCCTGGAGATGGTGCGGTAGGGGTGTTGCTCTTTGAGTGCGTGTCCAATAGCATCCCATACATAGGTTTGGCCTTTGTGGCTAGCCATGGTGGAGTATCTGTGCGGTCCAGGCAAGCTGTTGTGACGGCAGCAGTAGACGCAGGAACGGCAAGGTGTTCAGAACAGGTAAGGCCGCCGGTTGCAGGACCTCATTAACGTACAGGGGTTGGACAATGAAACTGAAACACCTGGTTTTAGACCACAGTCATTTATTAGTATGGTGCAGGGCCTCCTTTTGCGGCCAATACAGCGTCAGTTGGTCTTGGGAATGACATACACTGCGTCCTGCACAGTGGTCAGAGGGAGTTTAAGCCATTCTTCTTGCAGGATAGTGGCCAGGTCACTACGTGATGCTGGTGGAGGTTCGTCCTTCTTGGTGGTATGCTGACATTACCCTGGATACCGTGGCTCTTGATACATCACAAAGACTTGCTGTCTTGGTCACAGATGCGCCAGCAAGACGTGCACCAACACTCTGTCCTCTTTTGAACTCTGGTATGTCACCCATAATGTTGTGTGCATTGCAGTATTTTGAGCAGAACTGTGCTCTTACCTGCTAACTGAACCTTCACACTCTGCTCTTACTGGTGCAATGTGCAGTTAATGAAGATTGGCCACCAGGCTGGTCCAATTTAGCCATGAGACCTCCCACACTAAAATGACAGGTGTTTCAGTTTCATTGTCCAACCCCTGTAACACTGAGCTGTCAAAGTCCCTGTAATCAAGACTGAAGGTAATTTGGCAGTGTACAAACTGCACCCCACACCAGACCTTCTGGACGTGTGACACCAAACCGTTCATGTTGGTGCTGACCACGGTGCCACCACACGCAAATTCATTGGTCGTCTCCAGCAGGACAAAAGCGGGACTCGTCACTGAAGATGACCCGCTGCCATTCTAAGTCACTCTATGACAGTCTGGCACGACACCATTGCAGTCTTTGGTGACGCTAACGTGGAGTTAAGGTCAGTTGTCGTAACGGTCTGGGTGGTCTGCCAGTGGTGCTGGTGCTAACAGGTTGACTCATGGAGGGCATCGCTGCTCGCTGAATGTCCACTGTCCAATGTAAATCATTCTCATGTCTCTCAATCTCAAACCCACCCACCAAGTTTCATTCCTGTGGGTTGATTCCTTCTGGATGCAACTGTGATGAGTATACAAGCGGTTCTGTGCCTGACGCATCTTTATCAAAGCACTCAGACGAGCTCGGTCTCGACAGCGACACCGTTTTCCAACAAGCCAGACAAACAAAACAGTGACAAAGCAGTCTTTTAAAACGCGACGAGATAAAGGACTAATTTGTTACAATTTTACCCCAGGGATGCTTATCTCTTCATTCAAAGAAGGTTCAACGAAGGGAGGGGAGCAAACAAAAGCTACACGCTAACACAGACCACAACAGTGGATGCTAAAGAGATAGGCAAAGCAAAGCACGCAAACGCTCCGGAGGATAAAAGTTATGAGTAATGGTGCCGATACCTGTGGCTTGGCCACGCACTCTTTTGGCATTTACCTTCACGGCACAGAGAATAAATCACCGCAATAAAGCAACCCAAACGAGAAAAACTCGCGAGCGGCTCTTATCTGGCCGTACAAGAAAATGACAGAAGTGAATATTCTCGGTAGGGGCTCGCGATAAGAAAGGGCCCACTCTGCTGGAAATAAATAAACACACATATCATAAATCAGCCGGAGACATCATCAAAACAAACCTCCACTATTGTCTTCCAACAGCAGTTATCCGGTACAGTGGCAGTCCCCGCTTTTAAAGGAATCAAATAAATAAATAAATAAACACGTCTTATTTTTCGTAGTTGCCTGGATTGTCTAGCCGGTGATGTGATGAAAGCGAAGCGTTTTGCGCCGCTGCACGCCGTGCGAAGGTAGTGAATGAGTTTTGAAACGGAGGAAGCCAGTGGGGTCCTCCCTCGGAGCGGCTGGGTGATGCGTTTTGACAGGTTGGAGGAGTGAACCGCCAACACAAAGCCCAACCACGCGGGATTTCCCGTTTTGCGATCCTCCGTGTTATTTCTGGGCGACGTTAGCATAAAGCGATGCGGCAGGCTATAATAGCCGATCACTAGGACGCATTGACCGAGCTCGGAACTGCATTGCCAAGCATGTTACGGCCATCTTCTCGCGTGGAGTTTGATTCTGTCGCACGGTTCACCGGAGCGTCCGCAATAGGCCATTGTGCATGTTTATGTCCTGTATGAAAACTATTTCTGGGAACTCGACTGGCGAAACGCATGCACGGTTCTTAGCATGGCGGTTTGCACTTAGCAGGAATGAATTCCAAGCATCTGAAGCTCTACCATAGCTGTGCTCCATTGTCTGGGCCAGAAGCTGTAGGGGCCAATGCCACAAAGGACCACCCATTACTCCCATATCACCTATAAAGCACTGCACCGATCCCCCATGCTGCACCTTGCAGGTGGTGGACCTAGACGGTTCCCCCATGGTGCCTTTTTGGCTTGAGCCCGGCCTGGTTACATAAGTTGTCCAGCCCCCAGGCGCTCGCGGTGTAACTCTACCCCCAGGCCTGGCTCCAGGGTTAGGTCCTGGTAACCCTTTCCCGGGGAGGGTACACATTATGCAGCACCTGTGTTAGTCTAGGTCTTCACTCCAGACCGGTTTGCACTGGGAGACCCTGACAGGAGCATACGACATGCCTCCTATACAAACCCTTCCGTCCACATCAAGGCCTCGATCCAGGAAGTAGTAGCAAAAAAAAAAATTTAATTTATTTCACTTCCAATAAACAACAACAACCACAATAACAACAACCAGTGACACCGCACAGAACACATAGAAGCAAGTCCCCCATGGTGCCTTTTTGGCTTGAGCCCGGCCTGGTTACCTAGGTTGTCCAGCCCCAAGGCGCTCACTGTGTAACTCTACCCCCCAGGCCTGGCTCCAGGGTTAGGTCCTGGTAACCCTTTCCCGGGGAGGGTACCCCCACCTGTGTTAGTCTAGGCGCTCACGGGTTTGTAACAACTAGCATGGCGATTTGCATTTAGCTATTCCCATCTGAAGCTCAGGCCTGGCTCCATTGTCTGGGCCAGAATCTTTAGCTGTCCAATGTGGTAACACCTTAAAGCACTGCACCGATCCCCCATGCTGGCAGGTGGTGGGACCTAGACATGGTGCCCATTGATAAGTTGTCCAGCACCTGTGTTAGTCTAGGGTTAGTCCTCACTCCCGGGGAGGGACCGGTTGCGCACTGGGCCTAGGTCTTCACTCCAGACCGGTTTGCACTGGGAGACCCTGACATACCACTCCAGATGACATGGCTCTGAGTACTCCAATACAAACCCTTCCGCCCACGATCCAGGAAGTAGTGTGCAAATTCTTTTTTTTTTTAAATTTATTTCACTTCCAGTAAGAATACCCATCAAAAAGGGAAAACCGGGGCATCTTGTCACATGGAAAAACAAATTTTATCTGGTTGGAATCTTCACAATTAAAAAAATAAATCCAAAGCCGCTTAGCGTACATTCGCTAATGTCCTTCACTGAACGCTAACTTTGCGGTATAGCGAACATGGCAGTCTGACTGATACGGGCCCAATTTGTCACATATGAAAAACTATAGTTGGATATCATTTCCAGTTCCTCTGGACTGTTTTAACAAGCCCTACCACACGCCGAGACCGAACCAGTAATTACTGACTAATGAAGTGCAATGATTATTCAAGATTGCCGTACAAACAAATTAATTCACAAATACATAATAAAAATGATCCAACAAATAAATGAATTGCTTTGTATTTGTGACCTGCTGTTGGGGCAGCTTGTCGGGAGTGCCTATTTAAAAAGCCTGTGTGCACAGAAATAAGGCTCGTAAACCCAACGGATACGAAACACACAAACGCCTGAGACTGTTTCCTTCATTTAACGCCATAAAATGATGATCTGCCCATCCCATAATGCATGGCGAGTGAGAGAACAAAATTCCCTGGAAGGTATTCACTATTAAAACAAAACGGGTCATCCCAAAAGCTACTGGTGGGCTCTGAGGTGTCCAGACCCTTGCAGCAAGATGGTCAGTATCTCAGTCTTGAATTTTATTATTGATACTATTGATAAATTATGTAGAAATGACATATTACTGGTGCCTATAGGACAGCAAGCATTTTTAATAGACCCTGAAATAGACATATTTATGGAAATTATAGTGAGCATGTAAACAACAACAACAACAACAACAACCAGTGACACCGCACAGAACACATAGCAGCAGGTCCTTTGTTCTGAGAACACCAGCGGCCTTTCTGACGGATACGGTTCTGCTTTAGATCCATACAGCAGTTGGGTTTCTTCCCACAGTTGAAAGGCTAGACAGAAATGCTTCTGGATGTTTTTAGATCTGTAGCAAGAATGAATTTTAAGGAATGATTGATGGTGACAGCTTTGGTGGTCTACCAGGTCTTGCATGGTTGTTAGAAGGTCCAACTTTGAACCCCAGTACAGGAAATTCCTACTTGATCTTCCTTAGGCAAATAGATCATCTTATAGACCCATTGACATACACTCATCATCCAAACAGCAGAGGCACAAATAGATGCCTCTAGAAGGAATCAACCGACAGAAGTGAAACTTGGTGGCTAGGTTTGACATAAGCTGACGTAAGCCAGGATGGGCCTAATACCGTATACACTGTACCTGACTGACCCAATAGCCCCAACTGCAGACCTGCAACGAGCAGTGGTGTCCCCCATGAGTCATCCTGTTAGAGGCAGCACCATTGGCAGACGGCTACACCACGCAGGACTACATGCACATAGAGCGTTACAACGACTGTCCTTAACACCACGTCACCGTCACCAAAGACTGAAGTGGTGTCGTGCCAGACTGCCATGGAGTGACTCAGAATGGCAGCGGGTCATCTTCAGTGACGAGTCCCGCTTTTGTCCAGGTGGAGACGACCAACGAATCCATGTGTGTAGAGGCAGCAAGATTAACGGTTTGTTGTCACACGTCCACAAACT
The DNA here is from genome assembly GCA_024036415.1 of Prochilodus magdalenae. NCBI lineage: Eukaryota > Metazoa > Chordata > Actinopteri > Characiformes > Prochilodontidae > Prochilodus > Prochilodus magdalenae. The sequence goes on from JAMWET010002871.1 coordinate 726,230, forward strand.
TGGTGTCACTCCACCTCCAACCCTACTGCACCATCTGCAGGACCTATCACAGGACACCATTAGGAACCTCTACAACTCCATGCCGAGATGCTTGACTCCATTCTGAGAGACACAGGTCTCATGTAGGTGTAGCAGATCTCATAAAGAGTGAATGACGGCTGGATTGACAGCTAATTAAATCAATGAAGAATCTCTCTACCTGGCTTTGGCATGCTCCACACGATGCTAGCTTGGTGGTTCATTGGATGATGCAATGCCAAACATCTCAAGCCCAATCCTAACTGTACTCTGTAGTCCGGGCCAAGATCTTTAGCAGATGCCATCATCCATCTGGAACAAGGTTCGCTAGTGTTCTTTCAAGTCCCGATGCCAGAGCTAATCAAGGAACTTGGAATCCTCTGAATCTGAATTAACTCGGTTCCACCGCGTTGCCGAAAATAGGTGATGGTTCATTTCGGCGCAGGTATCACTACGCCTATGAAATTACTGTTGACATGTCACACATTCCTGGCAGGGAAGCGAGGGCCATGAAGGTTTTCAAAGCTGTGAAAAGATCCATGTCCTACATAACAGCCAGCTTAAAACCCATGTGTGTGGCTGTGCTCGAAATGTCATCACGCCTGCCTCAATAGGCACCCAATATAGCACAATAACGAAATAGCCAAATAAAGACATAAATGGCTAAATAAATGTCCCCACATGAGGAGATAAGCAGATTTTGGCAGCCGGGCTCGGAAAAGAGACATGGAGAACGCTGGAGATGGCAAGCCTCCTGATGTTTTAGAGAGGGGAAAAAAAAAAAAAGAGCCCGGAATATGTAATACAGGCACATCTGAAGTGACACGGCTGCTGAGTTGCAGCAAGGCAGAAAAGCAGATTGCTACCCTTGCAGAAAGCCTTCATCGAGTTCTGGACTGCACGTTGCCACCAGTGGCTTAACAAGGACCTAATGGGCCCCAGTGCGAAAACCATAAAACAATTATCTGCGATTAATAAAGAATATAATGCGATTTTGCTGGTTTACTGTCTCCATCAAGACGGGGCTCTGATGTAGATATATAAATAGTACGGAGAAGACATTGGTAGCTGTTACCCCATTGGTCATGACACCCAGACAGCAGTGGTCAATATGGCAATCGATAATAGTTTTATTCTTGTGATAAATTATGGAATAATTACATAACATTGGTTCTTGTGGAGCACTAAACAGCCATAATGGACCATGAAAAAGACGACAACAACAACAACAACAACAACAACAACAACAACAACAGCGAATGCCAGCATAAACTGCACAGTAACAAGTAGCTAATTGGACGTCCATTCTGATATGGTCATATTATGGTATCTTCCTGTCCTTTCTTAAATAATCCATTCATTCATTCATTCATTCATTCATTCATTCATTCATCTTCAAAGCTGCTCATCCTTGAGCCTATCCAGGTATTCGTTGGGTAGACGGCAGGACACAGCCTGGACCGGGCTCTTAAATAGTCGAATAATACTGAATATAAAATGTCAACAATGGAACAAGCAACTTTACTCAGATTCATCAAACCTTCAACTTGTTTCCGCGTTCACACTGATGTTTAATCGGTTGATCAGATGAGGAATGATTCGGTGAGTGAAATCAAGCGCCAGCATACCAGAAGCTCATTTACATGAACCATGCCCTAATTAATGCAGATGTTTCAGTTGGGAGGGAATACAAGGATGCTGGATGTACTCGTAGGTGGCGTTTGAGGTAGGTTGAGAGTAGTGAGTGCAATGCTCCCCCTGCTGACCAAACTGGATAAGAACTTATTCCCTTTGCATGCGTAAGGTGGTAGTACCTTCAGGCTCCTGCAGATGGCGCTGCACGAGGATGATGGGGCTATGAATACCTGCGGGGTGTGAGGGACGGGATCCATAGATTGGGAAGAGGTACTACAGTGCCTGTATGTCTCGTTCCATGCATGGAAAACGCTCCAAAGTCAATGTTAATGATTGGCTAAAAGGAGTGACTGAGTATTTAGGCGTGGCCAAAGACCATAGTGTGAAGGAAGTAGCTGAATCTGCAGGTGTATGGAAGCGTACGGTGATATGGGTCTACCAGCAGTCTCTAAAATCCCAGTCTACAGGGAATTCTCCTTGGAATTGTGCCAGGGAAGGCATCCACCAAATCTGGCCCAACTGAACCAATTCCTTTGGAACAAGAGTGTCTGAACACTGATGTGGCCTACATCCAGAAACCGGTCCAAGCCAAATCCAATCACAGCTGTTACTGGTGCTGGTCATTTTAAGATCATCATGCTCAAGTTTTACCAGATGTCACCGCACGCATTAGCATAGCTTTGGTACTCTTGGCTGAATGGCCCAAAAAGACAGAGACAGAGATGGACAGAGATGACAAGAGAGAGACAGCTACAGATTCAAGGAGAACAGGGGCATCGGTGATAACGTATCGTATCACCAGCTACAGCCTGAAGTATGAAAACACAGCAGTAATGAAAAGCCTATTGATCGCCTTCTCTTCCTCTTAAACAGGTTCAGACGCAAATACTGTCACCTGGAGAGACAGGTGCGTTCAGATGAACAAGCAGAACAAGGTGCAATGCTGGAAACACACACCTGCTTTAAAAACATGCTTCAGAGCTATATACAAGGTTCACCGGCGTTATGAGCGCTCAGTGGCTAACAGATAAATGACTCACGGAACCAAACCTGGGTTCTTCTAAGAAGCTGAAAAAATAGCAAGACATTCCCAATGTCCAAATGAACCGTCGCAAACAGTTTGCACACAGTGCATATCTCATCTCACCAATAGAGTTATTTCCCATAATACAAAATGCACTTAAATTCTACAGACTTTTGGATTTTAGGAGAGCATCTGTTACCCTGGCTTTATCTTGGTGGTTAGGACGGACCTACAGTACTCCCTCCTCCCTCAGCGTGATGCTAGCCAACTTGAGCTTCTGTTAGCTGATGTAACAGAATTGGCATTAGCATTCTCCTCCAAGCATGTTGAGCCATCCGATGATGTCGCGTTCACACTAGCAGGCAACAAGTCACTGACGATACCCCAAGTTTGTCTCTGATGTATGGTGGCCATGAAGTGCAAAACAAACTAACATTTCAGAAAACAAGATTACAAAAATTTTAACAAAATTACAAATAAAGAAAATTAATTCAAGAAAACAAAATGACAAAAGCAGAAACAGTTTTACAAGGGCAAAAAATATATTTAACAAATTTGAACACTTTTACCAGTACGGAAACAATTTTACAAACTGCGAATTCTTTAGGAAAGGGTGGCTCCAACACACAGGAAGTGACCGTTGTAGATTATTTTTTTTTAAAAGGTATTTTTTTGCCTTTGTAAAATAGTTTTTGTTTTTTTGTTTTGTTTTAGTTTCCTTGATGTCACTTTTTTTTCATTTATAAATTTGCTTTAATTTCTTTTAATTTTGCTTTCTGAATTTTAATAATTTTTGGCCCTTGTAAAATAGTTTTTGCTTTTGTAATTTTGTTTTCTTAAATCAATATTTTAGTTGCTTGTTTGTAAAGTAGCTTCTATTTTTGTAATTTTGAAATGTTTTTGATTTTTTGACTTTTGTTTTGCACATCTCGGCCACCGTACTTCTGTGCAGAAACCACTAGAAAACCAAACCTAAACGTTGTGTACGGTACCAGGCTGAAGCTTAAAGGAAAGCCTACTTTAAGTGAAGACAATCATAATACTTAACATTTTTATAATAAACTAAATGCACCACAATATTTTGTTCTTTTCAAGCTAGCAAGCAACATATCGCAAACCTCACCCCAAGTGTGTCTGCTGTGGGTGTGTTCAAGGTCCAGGACGCTAGCTAGTTTAGAAGGCACATATTATTAACAAAGTAATTGTATGGAAACCTAACTGCCTGCATTTGTTGCTAGCTTTATAGGATGCTGGACGACCTACAGGGGTTGGACAATGAAACTGAAACACCTGGTTTTAGACCACAGTCATTTATTAGTATGGTGTAGGGCCTCCTTTTGCGGCCAATACAGCATCAGTTGGTCTTGGGAATGACATATACTGCGTCCTGCACAGTGGTCAGAGGGATTTTAAGCCATTCTCCTTGCAGGATAGTGGCCAGGTCACTACGTGATGCTGGTGGAGGTTCGTCCTTCTTGGTGGTATGCTGACATTACCCTGGATACCGTGGCTCTTGATACATCACAAAGACTTGCTGTCTTGGTCACAGATGCGCCAGCAAGACGTGCACCAACAATCTGTCCTCTTTTGAACTCTGGTATGTCACCCATAATGCTGTGTGCATTGCAGTATTTTGAGCAGAACTGTGCTCTTACCTGCTAACTGAACCTTCACACTCTGCTCTTACTGGTGCAATGTGCAATTAATGAAGATTGGCCACCAGGCTGGTCCAATTTAGCCATGAGACCTCCCACACTAAAATGACAGGTGTTTCAGTTTCATTGTCCAACCCCTGTAGTTAGCTACTGAGACAAGACCAACGGCACACCAACACAATCCGTTACTTTCTTCCACAAAGACGCATCACAGTAACTGGGTAAAGAAGAAACAGGCCTAGTTAGTGGCTGGAATCGGAAGCGCCGAAACTGGAAATAAATATTTTGGAGATGCGAGTAGAAAGGCGATTAGCGTTATAGGTCTTAATAAGGTCTCTAGCCTGAACTGAGACCCTATGGGCCGGACAGTGACCCCGGACTTCATAACACCCCAGCCGGAGCCTATAATTACAGCCTCCTGAACACGGTCTCTCCAGGGCTCTGAAAGACAGACATGACTGCTGAGGCTGGTGTTCATTTCAGCTGGAGAAATTGAGGGGGCCGGAAAGCTTGCGAGAGAGAGAGACAGTGAGAGGGACCATTAGACAACACAGACACCGAGAGAGGCAAGACAGTGGAAGACTTCCGACACCCATCTCACCCGGCAGTGGCCCTGCTGCATTTTTAAATTAAAGATAGCGAGATACCGCTGAGGGGGGGGACCCAGAGTTGGGAGCGTGTGGGCGGTTTATCAGGGCCTATCTGCAGCGGCTCTGGAGGTCGAGGGGTCCCCGCAATCCTGTTCCTGTTATTACGGCTACGTCTCCGATTCATGGGCGTGCGTTTCAGTGGAGAGACTTACCGCGGCGAGGTAAACACTCATTACTTTCAGATCCTCCGCTTTTTATCAACCCCGCCTGAACGAGGCTGCGCTTTTATAAACACAGATACGGACTATCAGCGCCCGGTTAAACCGCCAAAGAGCAGGGAAGCCGAGAAAAACAAAGTGAAATCAGCCCGCCCTATAAAAGGCTTTTATGCCGGGGAAAAAGGCTTAGTCTATAGATGTTGGCTTCTTACACGAGAATTTACTGCCCCTAATAAAACCTCATTCAGTGCTGAAGAAACCGATTGCTTCTTCGCTCCTGCTGGTCGCCCATATAAAAACGCTACCCACTTAAAGAAGCGGTGTTTCAGCTCCCCCCACTTTCCCAAAATCACATCAACATAAGTGCGGTCGAAATGCAATTCAATTAGACAACAAAAGCCCATTTCATTTGAACCGAAGAAGCTCCTTCGCGGCACACGTTCCTTGCTCTCCACCGTCTGTTTCTTGGGCAGAACCGAGAACGTGACACGGAACTTCTGTCCGGACACGCGATCGGTGTCATTCTCACACAGTATGCTCGGAAAAATAACAAACGGCAGCTTGATGGAGAGAGGGAAAAAAAAATAATCATCAAAATATTCAATTCATAAATCAAGAGGGACACATATGCGGACAGATGGATAGAGCTGGAGAAGGTTGTGTTCCGAAACAGTGTTGAAGGAAGCACTGGGTAAAGCCAGTCAACACAGGATTAAAGTGGGTCTGCCGGGGAGCTGGGCGAGAGACCCTGGCTGACATAACACGATAAACGGACAATAACAAGACACCTCGGCAATGCTGGAGAATTACAGGTGTTATTAAACCCAACGCAGCAGTGACTGGATCAGCTCCCCAAGGGAGTGGACTTCACTACCAGGCAATAAGGCTCCAGTGAGTTACCGAGACCAGGAAGCTCTGCGTTCGCCCAAAGGTTAGCAGGTTTGGAAGGAGTGCCGAGCTGATGGTCACTGACAGGTATGTGTGTCGCTAGAAACCAGGAAGGCCCAATGAGAAGCCTACGTTAAGGGTAGGCCATGTGCCACAATGTAACGTATGATGCAGGACTACATGTCCGCAGAGCATTATGGCGACTGCCCTGCCACCATGCCAACATCACCAAAGACTGCAAGGGTGTCATGCCAGACTGTCATGAAGTGACCCATCTTGAGTCCCGCTTTGGTCTTGGTGGAGACGACCAACGAATCCGTGTGTGAAGGCATCGTGGTCAGCACCAAGATGAGTGGCGTCCAGAAGACCTGGTGTCACTCCACCTCCACCCTAATGCACGCCAATCTGCAGGAACGGTGTGAAAGTATGGGCCGCATGGGATGGATTATCTCAGGACACCATTAGGAACCTCTACAAGTCCATGCAGAGACGTCTGGCATGTTGCACTAGCATGCTAGCTGGCACTGTCCACCCCTGCAAACATTATATCATATCACGTTGACCCCCTTTCACCATGGCATCGTCCTCCTCCCAGAGATTCGCATTTGGTTCGTGATACCAGTCCAGAACAGGGCCGCACTGTTTCATCTGGGGGTTGCACTGGACACTATAGGCTAGCGAGTTATACCATAAGGCGTGTGTAAGAACACAGGAGCCGTTTGAAAACAGACAGGCCGCTGAGGACTACCTACCAGCTAGGCATCAAAACACGGCTCCTCAAAAGGGCTGCTCTCGCTCTAGCAGAAACGCACATGGCATCCCAAATGACCCTTGATGCGAGTGCTAGCACAAAGGGTAACAGTGGGCTTTATTAGCTGACTGTAGACAGACACATCTGCCAGACCCCACACTCAGTCATCCTGAATAGCATGAGATCTGACATCAGCGCAAGGAACTGTACATGACGTGCGTCGGCTTTCCGACAGAGCAAGTAGCAAATGTGGGAAACGCCAGGAATGGCCAGTCATCTTCCTAACAGTCCCAGACGATGATGGAACATCCGACTTGGATATTCAGACTCACGTCAGATCAGCACACAAACGGTTAGTTATGTCGTGTTAATGTTAGTGTTGTGTTTTAAGACCAACCGGCTAAAACAGGAGGTGGACTTCTCTTTAATTCATGAAGCTCTTGTATTTGGCGTAATTGGACGTCTTGTTAGTCAAGGTGTCAACATGAACACCGCCAAATAATGAACGCCCCTAATTTTGCTTTATCTCCGATCGCCCCTTCCAACGATGAGCCGGGCTGCTCATGCACTGCATGTTGCTATGACTGTAACCCTATAGCCCACTTGTGCAAATGCTTGGTTGGCTCCATTGACGGCTCCCTTGAAAAAACCAAATATGCTTTGACCATGGTTGGCAATAACCAAGGTATGTCTGAAATATCATTGACGAGCAATGAAGAGGGTAGATGCCAGCGATACCAGTAACACCAGTGGCAATAACGTTGGAAGTAGGCTATTCTGGACAGGGGTCAAGACACAAGATCTACCACCGAGGAGGTCCAGCCCAATGTTGCTCTCGTTGGCATGCGTTTGGCAAATGGCTTTCCAAAGGGTCTACTGAGGATACCGCATTGCGGTCAAGCCTATTCTGTCCACTCAAACAGCTGTAAGAAACTACAGTGCAATGGGCTGGCGGGCTTGCTCAGGTTGTTACCTTCCTTCAGCCCAATGAGCACTGGGATAGGCTCCAGAACCAACACCCACCTCGCCCACTGCCCCGCTCCTCCTGCACAGTTCCAGTTTCCATTTATGTGAACTCAAAGATCTATAAACATCAACCAGTACACAGTGACTCCATGAACTACATCACAACAGGAAGATGAATGGATATCAGAAAACAACAAAGAAAATATTCTGGTAGATATGGTCTATTGGGACAGTGCCTTCCCGTTTGTGGGTGTGGCCTAAGTCACATTAAATCCTAACTATGCACTCCAGATATGAGCTACTGGCTATTAGTCTGCAGACAAAGCACTTGCAGGTTAGTTAAGGTCCCTCGTTCTGCTGACACAGCCTTATCCACACTCGAGCGACATGGTAACCACAGTTGGGACAGTGTAATGGGCAACACTTCCACCTCCTGTGATATAGACTGGGGTTTGATCCCCTATGTGGGCAAACAACCTACACTATAGCAAGGGCCCCTGGGCAAGACACCTCATGCTACCTGTGTCGCTCAGGATAAGAGTGTCTGCCAAATACTGTGCATGTAAATATCTAATGTGTCTACACAGCATCTCATAAAAGTTCTATCCACAAGTTTGCTCTCCTACATGAACTACGTGGCCAGTAATGACCATTATAGACTCTTATGATGGTGATTTTGTTGATACTGCTATCCCAAGTAAGGTCTTCAATAAAAGGCCTTGGGTCAACTTTGGGCAGGTGACAGTATAGAGTCCCAGACTACATCTAAAACTTCCTGTTCGGTGGTTATGTCCAAAAAATGGACAGCGTAATGTCCCGGACGACTGCAAACCAGACTTATAACCATTCCATCTCATGTAAAGAAGACTTATGGACCACTGTATATGCAGACACAGAACAGGGGGTCCAAACAGACTGCAAGCAGTAAAGGGGTACCACAGGGAACTGTCCTAGGTCCATTTCTATTTACATGAACTCTACTTTTCTTGAACTCTAAGGCATTTGCGGTGTAAGTGGACTCCATGAGGAGTTGTATGGAGATGAGGGTATGGATGTAATAATATGCTGGGAACATTGGAACTATAAACTAGGCTGCATTGTTAATGTGTTAATGAGTGCCTTGTATATGCAACTCACATTTCTTGGGATAACCGTTCAGATCATTTGGTAAATGTTATACACTCGCACTCACTTCCCATCCTGAATCCACTTGCATTGCAATTCCTTTCATTTTACTTTAGTATACAAAGGCTAGTAATAGGAAGTCGGACCCGATACTATTCAATCATAAAATGTTCTTTTGATCTTCTCCTTGAAGACTTTTCAATTCATCTCAATCTTTTCATGTCCGGTTTGGAAGAGGTTTCCATTCTAATGTAGGTCATTCAGAGACTAAATAAATAAATAAAACATATAAAAAAAATCTATCTGATTGGACCGTACCTCTAGTGACTCATGGGTAATCTCCAGGAAGATGATGGTCACACGGTTTTAGCTTATTTCTCCTCATTAGCGCTGAGCTACACAGGGCTAATATGTAAACCCACTGATGTGCAAGGACAATAGCAGCACGACTTCAAACAAGCACATGGGGGCATCTCATAACCCCATTAGAACAGCCTACGACAGCGACTGGCTACATCTTCATAAGAGCATCACTGACAGCTATTACTGAAACATCCACCAGGATTGCAGCGAGTGATGTACAATCCAATTAAGTGCATTTCTCGCATTTCGTAATAAATGGGGTATTGGCCTCACTTCCTTAATTTACTTTTCTGAGCTCTACTTATGCCACTTAAGTCATTAACTGTAACCAGCAGAGAAGCCTGGAAGTGGTCTCAATATCAGCAGTATGTAGAATGTAGAACTTGTAGTCTTACCTGTGGAGCTTTTCAACTGGGTTTGAACTAGGGCTGCACCAATACGATCTTCAGTATCGGTATCGGCTCGCTACAGATCAATATCACCCGACCGGACACTGAGAAAAGTCTAACATAATACGATCCAACCTAAATTAAGCTCACCTGCAAAATATGAGGCAACCCTGACATACTTAATAGCGTGGGATACCTCCATGACCACCACCTATAGTTTCTAGTTGTAGGCCACATCAGTCTTTAGACAGGGAATGGTGGAGTTGGGCCAGATTTGGTGGATGCTGTTCCAGGCTTAATTCCTACAAGAGTTGCCTGTAGACTGGGATTTTCCCACTGCTGGTAGACCCGTATGACGGTACGCTTCCATACACCTGCAGATTTAGCTACTTGCTTTAGACTATGGTCTTTGGCCACGCCCATATGCTCAGTCACTCCTTTCAGCCAATCGTTAACATCTGCTCTGGAGCGTTTACCACACATGGAACGAGCCATTCCCTGCACTGTAGCACCTCTTCTCAAACTATGGATCCCGTCACTCACACCCCATAGCCCCATCATTCTCGTGCAGAAGCGTGAAGTTATGACCACCTTAAATACGCAAGGTGGGCTTTTTTTTTTCAGAAATATAGGAATATTAGACTGGATTGGGAGTGGCCAATTAATTAGTTGGAACAAAAAATAAATAAGTGATGTCATATATTCCGCTGATACATTTTTGGATTAAATTTCAATTTTCATTTCAATTTTCATTTTTGGCTGTAAAACTAAACCAAAAAATGGATTTCAGCTGTGATGGAAGACTTTGACCTTCACGCTCTGACAGCTCACTGTAAAAATACAAGAACTAGCACTCTGAGTATTAGCAAATATGGAAGACATTTGGAATTGGAATTGCTCAACATCGCCAGCAGCAAGGCAGATCTACTGATGAGTTAGAATATCTCATAGCTGACACAATGAAACGGAGATAGGTTTGAGGGGTGGAAGGGCTTAGTGGCGAGGAAGAGCTTTGGAGGAGGACCAGCTTTGCTTTAATAACCGATATTTGGAATATGAGCTGCGAACATTCCAACATTTCTTCATCCTTTGTCTTCAACAGGTTCACAAGATGCTCAGGCCGATTCAATTCCCCGTCTGGGTGTGCCCATTTCTGCACCTTTGAGTAATGAAGCTTTTGGGCGTTTTGCTACAGGAATTAGCGGATTAGCCTTAAAGCCTCAAATCCCTCAGTTCCTTCTCTTTTGCTCACTCCCTCGCTCGCTCACTTGCTCGCTTTCTTCCAGCCGAGCCTCCATGTCTGAGGCCACGCCTTTTTTTGTCTACGAGCACAAACAAAAAGCGGAAGGCAGATATGGTGGGCGAGCGCGCCCTTTCTCCCACCCGGCGCTGTTTGGAAATGCCATTAGCAGCGCGCTAGACGGTGATGAGGAGTGACAGCCAGTGACTCCTCTGGTCAAGAGAGCAGCCTGGAGCCATAAGTGTGTCACCAGCCGTCTCTCAAGCCATCGCCTTTGCTTCTGCCTCCTAGGACTCACCTTTGTTCCAGCTCCTTGAAAGCGGAACGGCTAATTGTGAGAGCTAGATAGCGTACAGCGGACCTGGGTGGGAGTGGCTAGTGCCAGTTTCTCACTCACCGTCCGTCGTGACAGGATGGCGATGCCTCACTTGTCAAACACACTGAAATTAGAGGAACGCCGCTCACCTCCCTCTCTCCGCTGGAAGCGCTTGTGTGTGTGCGTTCATAGCTTTTGTGGAGGAAATTAAGGCTAAGTGAAATCCATGCAGACGTTCCAGCATGGAGGCTGGCTAATATGATAAGACAGTGACTACAAGGCCTGGAAAGAACCGATAGTGAGACTTCAGCATGTATCAAACACCTCCGGCTTGATTACTGCATCGTCAAATAGCACCTCCTTATGGAACTGCAGACAGGAAAAGGAAGCAATGTGGAGACTGAAATAAGAACATTCGCGTCTTAGCATCAGCATGTAGACAACCCGCATCATGCTATAACACCTCAGAGGTCTGCTAGCTTAATCCTTAGCCATTGCACCTATTGCCGGTAAAGATACGGAGGTACCAGAATTCGTACTGCCCCCTTGTGGAGATTCTTTTGGCCTGCTCAACATGAGTGAGTGAGTGAATGGGTTACAAGCCAGGTCAATGAGATGCTTCTCATCTATTTAAGGCAGTAATCAGATTATTAGCCGAATGCTAGCTAGCAAGATTACATTAAAACCACTCTTGCAAACCAAAGGCAATTTAGCAGACGTTAAAAACCTGATAGATGTTTGCAATCTTTCTGAAGCTGACCAGAACTTCGTCCACCAATCACTACCCTCTCTGTGTTTGGCATAGCAGAAGCCGAGCTCCCCACATAGCTATGGCTTAGCCAACTGCAACAATGGTCAAAAGGTTCATCCTCTGCTTTGCCTTGCATTGCGTACACCTCCCAGAGCAGCTCAAACTGGACTCTGAGCTCTGAGCTATATGCCAAAATTGAAAGCATCATCTTTGGAAGGAGCAGAAGCTCATGAGAAAATGCCCAGCTAGATTTCCCAATTCTGAGGAAATCCCCCGAGGAACATTACTGGTGTCAGACCAAACATTAGTCTGCGCGATGCTCGGAAACTGACACATGCTTTTGTTTTCTCATGAAATGACCGCTGTAACGCGCTGTTCACTGGCCTGCCAAAAATAGATGACAGATAAATTGCAGCTTGTCCAGAAAGCAGCAGCCGGAGTATTAACAGCAACACGTAGGAGCGAACACATTACACCAGCTCTAGCATCATTACTCCGGCGTCCAGTTTCTGTTAGGATCGATTTTAAAGCACTGCTACTGGTTTTTAGAGCGGTGTGTGGATCGGCACCGCCATACATTACCGACTGTCTATCTCTGCATGCTCCAGGTCCTGGTTCACGATCCAGTGCCACAAGTTTCCTTAACGTACCGGAGGTTAATAAGAAGACAGGTGGAGGAGCTGTGTTTATATTTATGCATTAAAATCAGACAGAAAACATCAGAACAAAACTTTAACAAGCAGCAGATTATTACAATCTTATTATTTTACTTGCTTTTATTACTAATCACATTTTCATATTATTTCATTTTTAATCAGATTATTTGAATATTTTGTAGCTAAAAACTTTTTAATTTTTACTGTATCATTTTCTTTTGCATTTTATTTTTCATTTACAGTTTTATATTATAAATTCAGTTTTTTATATAGCTCTGATATTATTATTACTATTTATCATTCATTTTTATTTATCATTTATTATTGCTAATATGTTCATTTTATTATCTGTATTTATGTTTGTTTTATATTAATTTCACTCTTCATTTTTTGCCTCTCTGAACTGTGTTTATAGATTTTAGACCCTTGTTGATCCCACAGTGGGGAAATTTAGTCTCCGCATTTAACCCATCCGTGAAGTGAAACACCCACATACACACTCACTAGTGAACACACACACACTAGGGGGCAGTGAGCACACTTACCCGGAGCAGTGGGCAGCCCTATCCACGGCGCCTGGGAAGCAGTTAGGTGCCTTGCTCAAGACCTCAGTCGTTACTGTAGGCTCAGGGAATCGAACCAGCAACCCTCCGGTCACAAGGCTGGTTCCCTAACCTCCAGCCCACTGCCCCACAAAACCCTGTGGGGTAGTCATGGGCTGGAGGTCTCTTAAATGCCAGTCTCTTAAATGTATAATATTATTTTGGCCACACTGTCTACCGTAAGGGTTGTGTGAAGCACTCTGAGCTGCATTTATGCTATACAAATAAAGACTATTATTATTATTATTATTATTATTATTATTATTATTATTATTATTATTATTATTATTATTATTATTATTATTAAAAGAGACATGCTTTCAAAGTGGGATCCAGCCATGATACCATTTGCTTTAACAAGCAAAGGCCCTCCACCTCACTGTACGAACGGGAAGGGTGGGGCACTGGAATCTTGATGTGTCGTGACTGACACCATGCCGAGTGGTTTACCCGGTGTTAATTAGATTTTTTTTGGTTTGCTAATTTATATCAAATAGAAGGTGCGGCATGTGTCATGCATCATCCAGCAAACCGCCGACACCCATCATGACTCTGCTGTCTCAGTCTGGACCAAACGAACTGGT